>MEHQ01002330.1:469274-898333 GCA_008828725.1 Saccharina japonica
TAGTAGTAGTAGTAGTAGTAGTAGTAGTAGTAGTAGTAGTAGTAGTAGTAGTAGTAGTAGTAGTAGTAGTAGTAGTAGTAGTAGTAGTAGTAGTAGTAGTGGTAGTAGTAGTAGTAGTAGTAGTAGTAGTAGTAGTAGTAGTAGTAGTAGTAGTAGTAGTAGTAATAGTAGTATCAGTAGCAGTGGTAGTAGTATTAATAGTAGTAGTAGTAGTAGCAGCAGTAGTAGTAGTAGTAGTACGTATATAGTAGTATCAGTAGCAGTGGTAGTAGTATTAATAGTAGTAGTAGTAGTAGCAGCAGTAGTAGTAGTAGTAGTAGTAGTAGTACGTATATAGTATTAGTAGTAGTAGTAGTAGTAGTAGTAGTAGTGGTAGTAGCAGTAGCAGTAGTAGTATTAGCAGCAACATATGTCTCTTGCTTCAAGCGCACAGGAGACGCACCACCGCCTTATTACTGCGAGACCCCTACTGCTGTACAGGGTTGAACGTTTTCATCTCTTGAAGACGGGAAAAGACGGCATTTCGACGAGAGAAAAAAAAAAGTCAGTTTTTTTTTCTGCAAAAAAACAAACAAAAACAGAACATGCCTCACCTCCCCGGCCGCAACAGCCTCGGCGGGGGTTCCAGCCCCCTCCGCATCAGCCCCTCCCTCAGACCCATCATTGTCTCTGCACAAAACGCAAACGCAGAAAAACGACAAAGCAAAAAACAAAACAAAACAAGACAAGACAACCAAAACAACAAAAACAAACAAAAACAAACAAACATGTTACCGACGATGAGTGTTGTGCGCGGCAAAGGAATTCCCCAGATACAAAAAGGGAACGGGGGGGGGGGGGGGGNGGAGGGGGGGGGGGGGGGGCCCCCCCCGCCGGGGGGGGGGGGGGGGTGGTCGGGGCTTGCGGCGCCTGCGGCGCGCAACACGCGCCTCAGGCGTGTTGCGGTGCGCGCAACACTCCTTGAGTCGCCTGTTGCGCTGCGCGCAACAAACCCCGACCCACTAATTAATGCCCTGCTGTGTATACATACGACGTACACTGTTCGCTACACTCCAGCACTCACTTGACGATCGTGACAGCGGGGCCAGCCCTACCCCCCTTAAGCAGCCTCCCCACCACGCGGCACTTGTCGGGGACGCCTGTCAGTCCCTCTCCCGCGCCAGGCACGCCTCTGCGCATCGACACCCACCACGAGGAGCGAGAGGGAGGAAAGGGAATTAGGTGTGGGGCGAAAAAAACAGACAATGACACCAATGATAAATATCTAATGATAGATATCTACTGTAGCACCTACCATTATATATGTGGATGTGTGGTGAGCTTAATAACTTCTTTAAAAAGACTGCAAAAAATATCCCACACTAATTCCAAGTATTAATAGTGTGCTCACAAAACATTTAGTGCAGTGCCATACACTACCTATACCATACTATACCGCACCATACCCCCACCATACCATATCATACCATGTCATACCGTACCATACCATACCATATGTACCACAACATACCCTACCATACCGTGCCATACCGTACCATATGCGTCGTACCATACCATACCATATGTACCACAACATACCATACCATACCATACATATAATATCACACCATACCATACCATATCATACACCATACCATACATACCACACCATATATATGGGAAACGCTTTACTTTTACCCATCCGCACAAGGTTGAAAAACAAACAAACAGACGAGACAAAGCAACTATCCAACCATCCAACTATCCTCTGCCCACTCACGCCTCAGCCTTGCCCTCGCGAGCGGCAGACTCGGGCGCTCCTTGCAGCAGCGCCTTGAGTCCCTTCGCGATGTTGGCCCGCGTTACGTCCCGCGCTTCGTTCGGGGAGGGCTCTCCCGTCCTCCCCGTCCCCGCCCCGAAAAATTCTCGGTCCCAGTCGGTGTCCACATCGTCGGAGCCGCTTGCGACGGCGAGGTTGCTGCAAGCGCGGCGAGACGATGATGACGAGGATGCAGACAGACAGACAGACCGCAGGGTAAAGATAAAACGAGAGGGGGGAGGGGGGGAGGGGGAAGGGGTGCGGGACGGGACGGGGGGGGGGTACTCATTTGTTGCTTGCCTTAGTCAGTTGACCATTGACCACGCATCCCTTTACGGAGCAGAGGGGGGGGAGATGAGGCGGGGGGGGGGGGGGGGGGGGGGAGGGGGAAGGGGTGCGGGACGGGACGGGGGGGGGGTACTCATTTGTTGCTTGCCTTAGTCAGTTGACCATTGACCACGCATCCCTTTACGGAGCAGAGGGGGGGGAGATGAGGCGGGGGGGGGGGGGGGGGGGGGGAGGGGGAAGGGGTGCGGGACGGGACGGGGGGGGGGTACTCATTTGTTGCTTGCCTTAGTCAGTTGACCATTGACCACGCATCCCTTTACGGAGCAGAGGGGGGGGAGATGAGGCGGGGGGGGGGGGGGGGGGGGGGAGGGGGAAGGGGTGCGGGACGGGACGGGGGGGGGGTACTCATTTGTTGCTTGCCTTAGTCAGTTGACCATTGACCACGCATCCCTTTACGGAGCAGAGGGGGGGGAGATGAGGCGGGGGGGGGGGGGGGGGGGGGGAGGGGGAAGGGGTGCGGGACGGGACGGGGGGGGGGTACTCATTTGTTGCTTGCCTTAGTCAGTTGACCATTGACCACGCATCCCTTTACGGAGCAGAGGGGGGGGAGATGAGGCGGGGGGGGGGGGGGGGGGGGGGAGGGGGGGGGGGGGGGGGGGGGGGGGTGACACGGAACGATCGTAAAACGAACACTCGGCTCCGCGTCGCAGCTGTTCTCGCGTCGAACAACATATTGCTGCTGCCTCAACTGTACATCCTGCATCGTCTAAGAATTGTGGTCTCCATACAATACGTAGGAAGCTCCCACCCAACAAGAAAAAAACGCCCCCAGATCAAAGTCCGCCTCCTCTCTCACTTCTGCGTCGCAGATGCTCTCGCGTCTGAGAACATGTCGCTGCTGCCTCCTGCCTCCGACATCTGCGCGGCCTCGCTGAAAGCCCCTGCCCCCGCGCTGACAGGCGACGGCTCGGCACCCCCTCCCCCGGAGCCGCCTTGACGACCAGTCGCCGGCCCACCGCCCCCGCCAGGGTTGTTGAGTCTGATAGCTAGGTCACCGTAGTCCAGCGGCTCCAAGCCCAGTTCCTAAGCCGTGATAGGAAAGAAAAAAAGAGGGGGTGCGTAGGTGGGAGGGGGTGGGGGGGGGGGTACTCATGTTATGCACGGGCGTAGTCGTATGACCTCGCATCCCTACAATGCCGGGACGGGGTCGGGTTTTCGCCGAGAAGGAGGGGGTGGGTGGGGGGTAAACCGCTTAATGAGCAAGTTCAACGCTGCTACTTCATTTTGAGAAGGAGAATGTGTCCACAAAAAAACAGGCCAACCTACCCAAACCACCTAATAACCAAACGACGCCAAGCCTCGCCATAGCACAGCACAGCACGGTGCACAACACAACGCAACGCTACGTACGATACGGGAAGAAAAAAACGAAACCCTGTCCTTCATCCTTATAACCCTAACCCCAACCCCATCAACAGATGAATGGCGTTACTCGTACGTGGTCATCTGCTGTCTCGTACTGCTGTAGGTAGCGAGTGTGCGTCGACCGTAGTGCCGAACAAAGTGGTACAAGCTCTACTCCATAAGGGATTTAACGCGACTCGAGGACAAAAGCACACACTCGGTGGCTTGAGCCACGCACGCTCAGCCCCCCACCAACGTTACTGGGGGACACGTAACCGCCTGTAATTTGTGTTGGGTGCATATTGCGATACGCGTATATATAAAAGGGGTTAAAAAGCCGTAACAACCGTGGGAGCGGGAGTGCGCACCGTGTCCCAATCGTCCTCCCCGATGTCGTCCTCCTCGAAGTCCTCCTCCTCGACCTCCGAAGGCGCCTCCCCCTCCCCGTCCTCCCCCTCCTCCTCGTAGGCCCTGAGACCGAAAGCGGACTGCGACGGCGACACCACCTCCTCCCGCGTGGGAGGGGGGAGCTCCGGAGCGTTCTCCAGGTAGGCCATCTGCACGGGCCCCTCTGAGTCCTCCTGCAAAGCACAGCACGGCACAGCGCAGCACGGCACAGCGCAGCACGGCACAGCACAGCACAGCACGGCACGGCACGGCACGGCACGGTACAGTAACGTCATCGTTTCCATGAGTTTAGTTTTGTTAATGTAATTAAGAGCGAAGCGAGTTGAAAGTTTACGCGGTTGCCGAAAAATCCAGGGGGCCTTAGCACAACACAGTCCAGGGGGCCTTAGCACAACACAGCACAGAAAAAGGCGATCGTTTCCGCCAGTTACACCGTAAGATAGAGCATAGCTGCACAGTACAGCACAGCAAGGACGATCGTTTCCGTCTGGTATACGGCAGCTGCGCAGCAAACCACAAGAAGGTGGCCGTTTCCGCCAGTAACACATGAAAAATGGTATGTTAGCTGACAGCACAACAAGACGATCGCTTCAGGCCAGCTATACATCGGACGGGGCAACGTATGCAGCTCTCGCTAGGAACTCGCGCTATAGGTGTTTGTAAGTAACTATCGTCAAATGCCGGGTGCGCTCATGGAAGGCAAACCGACAACAACAACAACAACAACAACAAAACGGGAAAATGTGGGCTCCAAATCTCCAGCTTTTTAGATCATAATCACGGCAGGCGAAAAAACAAAAGGCTCCAACAAGGCGAGAGGATAAAAGAGGGGGGGGATTGTGTGGTGTGCAACATCGAAAATATTATTCGAAGCAATCAAATCATGTTCATTCACCAAACTGCAATCACACCGACGTCAAAATCAGCGTCAAAGACGTCAGTCAACAAGGTTATAGACCCGTCAAGGACTGGTCTGAAGTAACAAACTATTACGAAGGGCCATAGCAAATAAGACCAAATATTGTTAGTAAAAATAGGTAAATATATAGGTTTTTGTATAAACCGTAGGTCCCCTATTTACTATGGTCTCCCGTAATAGTTTTATTGGTGGGGGGAGTCTTTGACGGCCGTCCGTCAAGGAGCAAGAGTGCCATCAACCAACATATTCGGGTGTGCCACACATGCCAACTTACAACTCAGGCAGGAGAACCAAGGAGGAATGGAGTTGTGTGGCGTACCATGTCCGCCACGTAAGCAATACCAACTCATACATAAAGGTACGAAATAATGTTCTGTTGTACTGCCTCGATTACTAAATAACCTGGAATATGATACCCGGGTTACTTAGACTGCAACACCACCTTGCAAATAATAACGTGCAACACCTTGTGGTCATTTTCTAGCTGGCAGGCCGGCCCAGGCCCAACCTTCACCCTAACCCCGAACAATTGGAGGCCTCGAGGTCGGCAAGGGCCGTCGCGTAGCCAAGCCGCCTGTTTCGGTGGCGTTTTTCCGAAAAAAAGCCAAAAAAAAGCCGTCCGAAAGGCTAGCCTCGACCAATAGGACAGTGGTGCTGCACGAGTTTCTTTGCAAGGCGGTGTTGCAACTAGGGGCTCCCATATATAGCCACATGGCACGTGACTCAGAGGACGGAAGGGGAGGGACTGGCCAAGTACAAGAGCGGGGGGGGGGGCGACCAAGCGTCACCTGGCGGTATTTTATTTTTGGTTTCGCAGTGTCAACTGCTTCCTGCTTCCCTCTTTCTCTCATCCGACAAAAAACTCCACGGCTACACAACTACTGCAGCACGCGCATCACACGCCCGATGCACACCCACACACAGACGACGCACACAGACACCCACGAATACATACCTCGGCCTGAAGGTCAAGCGCCCTAAGGCTGCTCTGTCGATACTGCTGCTGCGGCGGCGGCGGCGGCTGCTGCTGCTGCTGCTGCTGCTGCTGCTGCTGCTGCTGCTGCTGCTGCTGGGAAGACGAGGAAGACTCAGGCTTCATCGTGAGATGGGACGGTTTGCGCCCACTGCCGGAGCGTGCTCGAGGGCGATCGCCAGAGCGGACACCGGCACGCTCGGCTGCGCTACTACGCTCCACACCGCGATCCGTGCTGCGCAGCGACTCCAGCTGAGGTCCTGGCTGTTCTCTGCTAGGCTTCTTCTGGGACCTCGTTCTCTCCTGCAAGCGAAATAGTGCAGGACACATATTAATACGAAATAGCGACAAACAGGAACGCTGGCTGGCCCAACTTGAGTTTTGTACTTGAAAAAAAGGGCGTACTCCCACGCTAACTGCTTGTTACTACAACGTCTCCCCCCCCAAAACTGTTATTCTTCTGTAAACAAAAACTCAGCGCGCCCGTGCCTTTCTTCGTGTTGGTTTTCTATTTGTCGAATAATAGTAGGCGTCCTGTACTGCGCACCGCGGGCGATTAAAAAATAAATAAACGAAAACGAAAACTATACATCCTTTTTCGCGGGGGTCATACATAAACCCCGTACTCTCGTACGTATATAGAACGTGCGATCGAAGTATTTACACGCAGCTTGCAAAAATGAGTTTCGACGAAATTTTCGATCTCACAGCTTACTATTAATAGGTAGGTGCCTTTTCAACTTTTCAATCTCAAACAAAAATACGACGCTTATATATATAATATACCTGGTATATACTTCGAAGTATATACATATGTACGTCGAAAGCGCGAGATGCCGCCATTTCCGAAACGCCCTGTAAAAAGTAAAGACTACATACCCTGATAGCCGATAGCTTTCGAACGCACGAAGCGGTGTCGAGGGTGAGACGAGAGGGCCACGCCATCACGGAAGACAGAAGGCATACGACGGACGGATGGATGGATGAACGGGTGTGCATCTATGGATCGAGGCGGGGGTGTTATGCTACCCTCAAACGACTCAAGAGACGTACCCCTCTGAAAATAGTGCAAGGTGAGCAGGGGCCTTGGGGAGCAGGGGCCATGCGGGTGGCAAGACCCAAAGCTCAATTGCTTGGAGGGGTTGGACTGCAGCAGCAGCAGCAGCAGCGGCAGCAGCAGCAGAGCAGCAGCAACACCAGCAGCAACAACAACACCAGCACCAGCACCAGCAGCAGCAGCAGTGGAAGTTTGGCCAAAAGGACCAAATTCCAAGCTGTCGAGGAGGCAAAAAAACAGACAAAAACAGCAGTGGCACACGGCAACTACACGTACGACGTACATAAGAGGTACAGGGTACTGTTTTTTAGAAGGAAACGGGCGGACCGAAAAAAGCACCAGCGGCCAGCACCGCCGTGCTTCTGGGATTGGGGCCCGTGCCACAGCTAAGATTAGCGTACAATCCTGTTCGAATCTCTTGGTGGGTTCATCATAACCAAAAACTGCAGCATATATCATACCAGGTACATATATACCAGTATGTACTTTCTGTGCTTTTTATTCGCTGATTTACCCGTCGGAGTGACATTTTATGATCGTATCTCGACCAAAGATTCGTCTTAATACCGGGGACAACAGTAAATAGGACCTATGGTACAGACAAAAACCTATATATTTCATATTTTTTATATGATTATATTTGGTCCTAATGACTATGGTCCCCCGTACACATAGTTCATTAGACAAGATAGTATTTAATAGGGATTGGGACAGGGTGAGGGTCGCGTGTTGCCATTGATAGGAACTCGCGAAGCAGGGTGTTTGAAAATGTTGTCAACTTGTGTGCGTTGGTGGATGAAGGACGGCAGTTGTTGAAGGGTTGTCGTCATCGGTGGGGGGAAAAAAACGCCGGTCCTACTCGTACAGTAATTTTCTTTCTCTTTGGTTCGGGGGACGCTACAGGCAACTCCAAATAGGTCCCTCTTTTTTGGCACCGTCGAAATTTGAAACTACGAGTATTCATATTATACATAATAATAGCACTCGCTCACTCGCTCGAAAATGTATACCAGGTACCTAGTGCCTCGTATATATACATTAACGAAACTCGCGAGACTTTCGTGGCACGTGGCAAAATACACAATATCGCCGCTTGACCTTTTTTCAAGTCATGTTGTCACAACGCACAATACCCGTGGCGCTTTCTACTGCTGTGTACTGCCGCCGGGGTTGCCTGTGACAAAAGCTTCGAATCACTGTTTTATCATACGAAGTACAACACGTACATACCTGGTACTATAGAATAAGCAGCACCGTGTCACGACTTACCGCGAGGGACATGGCTGCATTGGTGCTGGGGCTGACAGATCCGTTGAGTGCGAGCGAGCGCTTACGACAGCAGTTTAGCTGTCGCCAGGAACTCGAGCAGCAGGGTATTTGTAACTGTCGTCAATTTGTGTGCGTTAGTGGATGGTGGATTGTAACTGATTTGTTGTCGTGAACCTTGTGTGCGTTGTTGGTGGATGGTTGAAGCTACTATTATACGGTGGCCCATAGTAAACAGGACCTACGGTACACACAAAAACCTATATTAACCCTTTTAGGACTGCAGTCCCGTTTTGGGGACAAACCACTCTAATTCTAAGTAAGTTGTCCCCAAAACGGGACTCCAGTTCTATTAAGGGTTAATAGGTGCTATTTACTACGGTCCCCTGTAATAGTGACAGCAGTTCGGCGGTCGTATCGTCCCTTTATGACACGTGGGTGAGCTCGGCGGTGGAGAGAAAGTCCCTTGAAAATCGAGTAATAACGGCTGCAGCCAACTCGAACTGGGTCCCTCTTTTGGGGGGCCGTGTAAACTACAAAGTAAAAATCGCTCGTTACAAATGCAATAAGAGTAGCAAGGACAACATCCCTTCAGAGCGCCAGTCGGTACAGTACTATTAATAGTAGGTCACTATTATGACTAGTACCAGTAGTACAGGACACCTAGTTTTATTTTTATTTTTGTTTTGTACTTCCTCTTCTTTCGTCGTGTCGTTATCTTTCTCTCGTGGCGGTACAACAGTATATTTGGTGTGCTGGCTGGCTTGGGTACGTGCTTTTCGTATCGAGTACGTTGGCATGGCATTGCAATGTCTTAACGTCTTAACCTCCTTATGATACTGCGTTTATTTGCGGTGTATAAGTTTGTGCCCACATACATACATACATAGGTGTAGCACCTCTCTAGGACGAACAATCAACACGGGTACTGGGTGTGCTGGATGTCTATGGGTAGAAAGAACGGTTTTATGTGAACAACACACACCACACACAGCGGGGGGGGCTACGAGTAGGTATACGGGGAAATGAGCTACTCGTGTAATATTATGCGAAAAAAGTGAGAACATTATCAAAATCAGGAAGACACAGAAAAGCTGGTCCAGGCTGGACTTCAGAAAGTGGGTGCGTTCTATATGTGTACACTGGCTGCGAGTACTCTAAAACGACTCCCGAATTCCAGCTCTTGCTCTTCTTAACCTCAGCCCGTCTTTGTTAGAGCTTGTTTTCTCAGCACATTATATATATATACGCAGGCGTCCTGTATTTGCCCCGTACCTGGCATACATCATATCATATGGTCAATCCGGGACATTATTTTCATTCCCGTTTTATACCATACCGAGTTCAAAAAATAAAGTTGAACATTGAAAATTGTATATTCGTGATCGCAAAGACAAGACGAATCGATGCTGAGATTTTGAACGGAAACAAAATTTCACACTAATACCAAGTAATTATGCAACACAGCATCAAGAAAAAAAACACTAAGACCGGCCAAAATTGGCCAAAATCAGTCGTTTTGGGATAAATCCTCAATATCTCACGTCACACGTGACACCCTCCGCGAAGAAGAAAAAACAAGCGACAAAAGAGAAAGCCAGGCTCGCCACGGACGAAAGTGCTGTCAGTATCAACATATTATACCACCACTCTCTGTCCCGAAATATAAACACATTTTCTACATTGGTATTTAATAAAAACAGTGCTTATAATTCGGGACAGAGTGGTACGTATTAATTACTCTTTTGGGAGCCAGTTACGTACGTAATTTAGTGTGTAGCAAATATGTAAGGAGACTGCCACGCAAGGCAAAACGTGCGCTGTCAATGGAGGGTATGGGGGCCGAGTCATACACTGCGTACATATAGCTTCCTTGGTGTAACTGAAGGCATGTCAAGGCAAAGTTGCTGTCTTGCCAAGGGGTGCAAGTGCTGTCTCCTGCCATCTTTACCATTTTTGCTGTACTCGTATAGCGACCAAGTTATGTCAAGAGGTGGTCTCAAATGTTTTCCAGCAGGTAAGCCTTACCAACCGTCCGAATATTAATACCTGGTACTGTTGTGGTGGGAGCGCGCACCACGACTGCTACAACGCGGCGTGCCCGTCGGAGATATATCCTTGCATTTTTTCATTATTTTATCATTTTATTATTTTTCCATCCCATTTATTACCTTCGCCCCTCTTTTTTCTCTCCCTCTTAGTCGTAACTCAGATCCGGGGTCACATAGCAGGCTCCTCTCCCCCCCCCTCCCCACTACGGTACGTGCCTTGCATTTTTATCGCCAGAAGGTTTTAGCACTTTCTTCCCTCGTCGACGCGCGTCGAATTGTGCCTACCCACGCTATTTAAAATACGAAGGCGCGCTCGACAACAGTCAGTTCTGAATGGGTTTAAGAATAAAAATCTCCTTGCGGAGACTCGAACCCCCGACATCAACCTTAGCTGTTTTCGTGGTTAACTGGTAGACCACCGGGGCGACCGGCTTTGTACCAGTAAAAATAGCTCGAGTACACCCCCGTACCTCAGCAACCTGGGCTGCTATATACACAGTAGTATATCATGTGACAGGAGTAAGTGTGACCGATGCTGTAATCGTCCGGTGTTTCGACACAATGTACTATTACAGTAGGGGTCCACCCACAAGGCGGTTTGAGTAAAGCGGTATCCCGATATAAGGCGGTCAAAATCGCTTGGCGCGACTGGGGAATTGCACTCATAATCTGGAATGGATAAGGCGGTTTGCCTCTATAAGGCGGTCATGTTCCTCTGGCACACCACCGCCTTACTGGGGGGGCCCTACTGTAATAGTACCCCCTTCAAGTCCCAACGGTGTTTACTATTAATACCATTAGTACCACGGGTGTATACATATCATAGCAGGGGTGCCACGTGTTATAATAGTGTACACTCTACGACGTTTTGCGACACATGTTGGTGTCGGAGGCCTACATGGAGCTTCGCACTACGAGTACGTGCACGTTTGATGTACATCAGAATAGAATTACAGTACGAGCAATAGCGTCCTTGTATTACTCGTAGAGTTGTCACTAGATCTGCAAATCGACTTACTGTGCCGATAATTGACCTTCAGAGTCTTAGACGCGAGACTCTACGTACTCGACAGCTGTCGTGTGGCTTTACGACCTTTCTCTGGGTAGACGTGAGTCATAATGTCATAACCTCATCATAATCTCATCAAAATAGACCCCCCGCCGCCGAAAAGCATCCTCCTATGTACCTCTTATCGTCAGGACAAGGACAAATTAGAAACTACTACGTCCTGCTGTAGTACTGGTACAGCTGGAGAAACGGACCAAAACAGGTACAGAAAATTACGCCTCGCCATCTACGTGCCCGACCTGATATAATACCATATTTGCTACGACATACCAGGTATTCGTAGGTACCATTAATATGAAATAAACACGTATCTGTTGGTATTTCGTACTACCAGGTACCACCAGGTACTACGAGTACTAGAGACTACCTACATCTGCAGTCTACGTCAATGTACAACAGTAGTACGAGTAGTAGTTTGGGAAATGCGCATACTGCTGGTATACACCTGGTACATACGAGTGCGAGTACATAAGAAGAGTGTTACACACGGATGACCAGGGGACAAGCACCACCGTCTCACGGCCTACTTCGTACCAGTTTTTGACTATTACGTATGTAGCGGGAGGATATTATTCCAATTAGGCGCACAACAGCAAAAATCAACACCAACATCAACAATAACAACAACGACAATAGAGAAAGAACAGCAACAACAACGACAACACAGCAGCAACAACGGCAACAACAGCAGCGGCAACGACAACACCCAAGAAGAGCCAGTGGCACGGCCCTTTTATGTATGAAACATATTGATATCAATAGTGTTATTTAGGAAATGTTAATATTGTACGTACGTCCTAGTCTGCTGGTATCATACCAGAGTACAAGACTATAAAGACAAGAGAAAGCGGTTCGCCCGCGCTTGTTCGCCATGCACGCCTGCCTGCGATGCACTCAATGCAATGCTTCAATGCTTCCGAAGAAGATATATGCTGTTGCTGCCAGTAAACAACACGTTGGCTGATCGCCCTGTTTGGGCTGCTGCCCCGTTCCAAAAGGAATACAACACCGGTAGGCTTGATTGCGTCACCAAAGTCAGCACAAAAAAATACTGCTGTCGCTGCTTTGATATGAACAATCGTGCTGTTTCTGACTTCTGAGTTGTTCAGCGGGCATTCTGTACGTACCCCTTGTTTGTTCACCAATGGTGCAGCACCACTGCTGGTGCTGCTGTGTAGTCGGTACACAACTGCTGCTGTGTAGGAGAGCAGAGAGCAGAGAGACACCCAATGGCAGCAGCCGCCGCAATTTCAGCCGATCGGCCATAATCGCGCAGCACAACAATAATACCACCAGCACAGGGCGAGTCAAAGGTGTTGAATGTTATTATGTTATTATGGTATCATATGATATCAATGCCTCGCTGTAGACTCTACTCTTATGTATACACTCCGGTCAACACAGAGGCCTACTACGAGTACGCAGTGTCCGTGTGCCTGCTCGCGTGTTCCTTGACAAGAGGGGAAGACAAGCAGCTTCAAAAACTCACATTTCGAGCGTCGTTCGTTCGCGTAGAGTCAGCGCTCGGCGTCCTCAGCGCCCGCGGCTGCGGCGCCGGAACCTCCGAGTCGGTCGGGCTGTCGTTCATTTCTTCCACGATATCTTCCCACGGCCTCGCAGCCCTCGGCGCCGATCCCCCCCCCGTCCTCGACGAGCCAGAAAAGTGTTTGCTGTCCACTTTATCCTCTCTGCTATGTCTGTACTTGGGCTTTGGCTCCACCCGCTCCCCTCTAGACCCTCCTCCCCCCCCTCCTCCGCTCCCTCCTCCTCCTCCTCCTCCTCCTCCTCCTCCTCCTCCTGCTCCGCTTCCACCTCCTCCACCGCCTCCTCCTGTTCGCGAACTCGACCCTTGCTGTGGCCTGGCCGGCTCGGTGTGCGAGCCTCTCCTCGTGCGACCGGCCTCCTGCCTCGGCTTCCGGCTGGAGGAGGGCCTCCCGTCTTCCCTGCCCCGGGTGGAAGATCGGTTACTGTATTCGCTGTTGCCGTCGCCTCTCTGATCCCTGCGATGGTGTCTGCTGCGGGAGGAGGATGATGCGCCTGCTGTTGCTGTTGCTGCTCCTGCTGCAGCCGATGCTGATGCTGTTGCTGCTGCCGCTGCTGATACTGCTGCTGAGTCGGCAGGGTTTGCTGATCTATTGCCAGAGGAGGAACCAGCAAAGGCAGAGCCGTGCTGTCGGGAGATCGATGGCGCAGCCGAGGGCGCAGGCTTGGAAGCCTCGCGCGTCGTCGGCTTTGTAGCAGAGTAGTGCACGCTCGTCGACACCACCGTCACCGGGATGCGGCGGCGGGGGGCATTTTCTTCCTTAGCGATGCGCACCAAGGCGGCGGCTCTCTGGGACGCAGGAGAGTGCGGGGCCGGCGACGGGGACTTGTGCGATGCCGTAGGCTGGGTCAGACCGAACCCATCCGTCCAATCCTCCGTTCCCGCATGGGGATCGGCGGAAACGCCGATCACGGAGTGTGTCTTGCTGCTCGTCGTGCGGGGTCCTATGCCGCGAGACGTGCGCTGTCGTCCGCTATCTCCATGCGAGTGCTGCATACCTCCCCCTTTGTCTCTGTCTCGTGATTTAGTCCGCGCCTTTTGTCAACGCGGTATGTTATGGTATGTTCTTGGGGGCTGATTGAACGCGTCGAGGGGCAGCAGCGTCGCAGAGCTGTTATCCCAAGCCCCTTGCAAGAGGGATCAGCCAGGAACCATTCCCAGCGACGCGTGAGCCCAGTTGTTCTTTCCCCTCCGGTGGAGCCTGGCGTGTATTCCATTTCTCGGCACGATGCCACCGTGGATGGCATGTTTGTGTTTTCTGAAACAGGGGAGCGGGGTTTCCACTGTCCACATGATCGCCTCGCCGAGGCATCTGCCAAGCAATCCAGTACGACGTTCTCTGGGTTTTCTGTCTTGCTTTGGAGATGGCCATGCGCTCGTGCTCGAGTTCACCTACGCGGTGGAAGGGCGCATCGCATGAAACACCTCCTCAGCAAGCCCGTGCTGTCTTGGGCGAGGTGAGTCACGAGGATAACAAGATGTCGCGCACGGCAATGATGCCTAAAGACGGAGATAAATATGCCTGTGGTTTTGCTTATACTTGATCACATCTCCCAGAACACGCTTTGCTTTGCCCCCCGTTCTCTGACCAGAGGAGTGCTTCCGCGCCACGGCCCGTCAAGCACACCTCGGTATAGTCTATTATTGTAGGCACTCCCTCTCTATGTTGGCTATGCTGCTGCCGTTCGTGGCAGATGGTGTCTTGGCGCTTGAGTACTTTTTGTCCTTCTCGTGTTTGGAGACACTCCCGTAGATCGCCGTTGAGGATTTGCGGCGCGACACGCTCACAGGTCCTCTTGCATGACCGCCGCCCGCATTTCGACGGACAAAGCGTGGTGGATTATCGAGCAACTTCACAGAACTGGATGAGCTCCAGCTGTGATTCTCAAGTTTTTGTTCTGTTGGCTCCATCGGGTACGCCGTATTTCGGGCGCGGTTTTTATCCCGTCGGACCCGAGCCGAGCCGAGCCTGCGCCCACGAGCGCTGCTCCTTCTTGTGTAGGGAGATTTCTGGCGCCGTTTGCTCTTTCGCTTTTCTTTCTCTTTATACACGGAGTACCACACCATACCATAGGCTCTGAAAACATACCGGGTATAGTATAGAGATAGGGATATACTCAAGCCTACTACTGTACGTGGGGCTCTGGGCGGCGAAGGGTGGAGGGAATACATACTGGCTGTTGTGTTCGCATAAACCAACAGACGAGTGAACAAGTCGATTCGAGACTCGAGTCAAGAGCCAATGACGTCAAGAGTCAAGGTTGTTGTTTTTGGCGCGTCCTTCGGCGGATGACGGCATCCTCTGAGAAGGTTGCGGAACATGCTGCTATGCTGCTGCCTTCGGACACAGCTTCGTACTATTAATACCGCTACGTATTAAATAGTACTGCTTCTGCTGCTGCATACGGATACTCGTAGTACGGATATCTTGTACGAGTGTGGACAGGGTATGTTCGGACTCGACGTGGTATGATATCGGTATCCTGGCATATTTGACGGGATGCCGTGTTATCGTCCCCCACCCGCCGCCGCCGCCGCCGCCCTTTCACCTTTGGCACTTCGGACATGTCCGCCTACAGAGTATTATAAATAGTCTAATTATACAATTCTCATATTATATGATGATGCATACGCCCCCCTGCCTCCTCCTTCCGCCATACCTATTATATCACTCGTTGCGGGAGGGATACCAGGTACCTGGTACCTGTGGTATTTACTACCCGTACGTACGTATGTACAGACAGCGGTGGTAGTGCTACGTGGTGCAGAGAAAGTACAATTCCGAGTTCGAAGCCTATTATACCTGGTACACCGTAACCCTACCAGTCCCGCCCTGGGATGGAGAATCGAGGGCGGACAACTGCTCGTACGGCTGATGCTGTGGGTGTGTTGATGTAGTCGTGGGTAGAAATAACGATGTGATGTGAAGACAAACACCGGGATATTAGATGTATACTCTGGTATTTGTTACCCTAGGACTGAAGAATCGGCACGGACACTGGGTGTGCTGGATGTCGACGGGTAGAAAGGAAGTTTAATGGGAAGAACACACACACACGAGCGAGCTCAGCGGAGAGTCTTTAATCTCGGTGTTATCTCTATCCCTTGCATACATGTCGGTATTAAGAATTGCAAGTGCAACCTGCAAGCCGCAATCACGATGAATATCTGGTAGTTATTTTCGCTGTTGCGCAAAGCACAAATTAAGCATGCACTCCGCCCCCTATGAATGTACGAGTTGTCTCCAGAAGTACTCGTACCAGGTTCCATACGAATAATACAACACCAGTACCAGCTTCCTATCCATGTCCTTGTTGATGCATCCATCCTCGTACGTATTATACATCGTATACGATAGTACCTTGAAGTGCCTACTTAATGTTATAACGGTTAATACTAATACCTGGTATCAGGTAGTGAGCATCGTTCGTTAACAAAGAATCACGAAAAAACAGAATTCTTCTCGTCTCTCGCCAACTGCAACGCGCGTTTCCCGCTTCCCCCTTTCCACCCACCCCCCCCTCCATCTCCTCCCTCCTCCTTCCTCACCCCCCCCCCCCCCCACCCTCATCCTCCGTTCCTCTCCCCCCACACCCCTCCCGCCTCCCTCCTCCTCTCCTCCTCCCTCTCCCCCTCCCCTCCCCTCCTCCTCCTCCCTCCTCCCTCCTCCCTCCTCCCTCCTCCTCCTCCTCCTCCCTCCTTCCTCCCTTCCTTCCTTCCTCCCCCCCCCCGCCCTCCCTCCCTCATCCTCCTCCTTCCTTGTTCCTCCCTCTCCCCTTCTCACCCCCCCCCCTCCCCCACTCCTTCCTCCTCTCCTGTCCCTCCTCGCTCCCCGCTCGTCCCTCCTCTGCCTCTACGTATCTGCGATGCCCGCACCGCCTATTGACAGCAGGATGCCAAACCGGCGGCATTGACGGATAGATTCATGGAGTGGGGGACGCCACCGAAGCAGAATGCGCCAGGAGGGATGAGAGGGTGAGTGACGTTGACCGTACCGTCGCCTTGTCGTGTTTGCGCCCGCCACTATTGATAGTAAAGCTGTAACCTGGCACTGCTGTTGACCCATTCAGAACTGAAAACAAATGTCCCACACTAATTTTAAGTAGTTTGTCCCCAAATTCGTGGGACCAGTTCTTAAGGGGTTAAAGCTTCAACCCGCTTTCAGCTGCACCTTTGGCTGTGGTACGAGCTCCTTGGATTTCGAGGAGGATTGTTCTTGTAGCACGTACTGAAAAGGTTAACCTGTTGACTTGCAGTATACCTTGCACCTTTGGTGTGAATGTATTACTCGTAATACAGGCAGTAGTATTTTCTTGCCGTCTACGGTATCTGGTATAATACTTTACTACAGTTTGATTATCATGACACGAGTAGCATTTTGGTGGTTAAACCAGCCGTTGGCCTTATACCAGTATATATCGAATACCAAGTATAGCAAAGTATAGTCTAAAAAACATGAATCAGCACCATATGAATGATGTACGTATGATATAAACACGAAAGATATTGTTTGCGTCTTGAAGGTACCGGTCCGCATATATGTCGCCGTTGGCTGAGATATAATAGTGGTACTATTAATAGTATTGATGTATTGAATGGCAGCAGAGCGCCTATTGGTTCAAAGGACCGGTCGCGCAGCGCGGCTTCTCCAGCTTCCGAAACCACTTCAGGTGCCATATCATATCATGAACTGTACCAGGTATACCAGGTACATCATGTATACGTGTAGTCTACCCTTTGGGACCCAGATATAGCGACAAAACAAATGAGAACTACAGTACAGGACACCTACTGCTGTAATAAGAAGCAGGAAAGCTGGCCCAGGCTGGTATTTCTTATTTGAGAGAGGGTGATTTCTACACTGATTTCAAGATAACGACTCTCGAATTTAATACTTTCCTCTAAAATGTCAGCCTGTCTTTCTTATTAGCCTGTTTCTTATGAGGTGTCCTGTATACACATGTCGGATAGATCACCTACAGATAGATCAGATAGATCATATAGATTATCTACGGTAGGCTATAACCTGTCGCTATGGGATGGTGTGCAGGATCTGTCTAGCACAGATCCAACCCAGGAAACACGTCCTAGATCATGCAGACTGTACGGCTCCCACGCGGCCACATGAGCTAGATCTTACAGATCTTAAATATCATACAGATCATCTCCCCTGAAAGACCTAGACCATGAACAGGAGACTACTAACTTTGATGAATCCATACGTGGGGCGGGCGTGGCGCCGGTGCGGTGCCGAGGAGGGTCGTGTGGCGCACGGTAGAGCCTGTTCCCCGCGGGGCATACTGAAACCGGCATAATCGTGAAGATCCGTTTGGACACCACGACCACCGGCATCACTACCGAGCAGCATTCAAAAATAAGGATTATAGTAAAGGTGCAATCTTATTATTAGTGCCTGCCCGTTAAACATTTTCAAATACATGGCGCGGAGTTCCTATATATGTACATAAAACGTTTTTTTTTTCCATTGCTGATCCGCCGGTACTACCGTGTGTGCCTCGCTCGCCCGCTCTATCACACCCGCGCATGCAGCCCCTTATTTCCGGGCGACGGCAAGAGGTCTTCTTCTGCGTCGCCCCCGCGTTCCGAGCACGCCCCCTCCGGGATCCGCAGACCACGACAACGGCCGGCGGCACAGCAGTCTCCCCCCAACAGCGCGGGCTCGATGGGCCGCATGCCGGCGCCCACACCCACGTGCACGCCAACGCAAACGCCCACCGCGACACCGCTGCAAACCCCGAACAGCACCCCTTCCAGGACGCCCGCTTGTCTCGCCGAACGCCTCGCTTCTCCGATATCTCCGGCTTGGATGCACGGTGGTGACGCCCTGCCTCCGGTTCCATCATTTGGGTCGCGACTTTCGTCGTCTCCTGCTGCTGCCGCCGCGGCGGTTTCTGCTGCTGCGGGGGCGAGGGCGGGTGTGGGTGCGGGTGCAGCAGCCGGTCCGTCTCTAGGAGGACTGGTCGTCGATCTTAGGAGTAGCCTGGGAAAGAAAGGGAGCAACAGTAGTGACCGCATGTTTGACGGCCGAGCTGGGCCGTTCGCCGGGCAGTGTGGACCTTTCGGGAAGGGGGGTAAGGGCGCGCCGCGTGGTGATAAGGAGGCGGCAGGGGGAAGGGGGAGGGGGGGGAGGGGAAGCTTTGAGGGGAGAGGGAAGGGAGGGGCGCAAGATGGGGTTGCTTCGAGATTACCGGAGCTGGGGGGGGGGCAGGATAGGGCGGTACGCGTCATGCCTTCGGTTGATACAGAGGTGAGACGCGTTCGTCTTCGTGGTGTACTCTGTAATGTGATGCTGCTATGCTGTTACGTTGCTGCAGTACTGCAGTTCGGTTTACGCGGAGAGGGGGTAGATCCGTCAGCTTGCTAAGTGGAAGATACTGCGTACCTGGCATTTGCTTTTTTATGTATCTTGGATCCGTTAGTTTTGGCTGCATCGCTTGGGCGTGGGCGCGTCTGAAATCGGTTCTTTTTTTGTGCTTCCGGTGCAAGGGCACGGGTGTCGCAGCCTAAGAAACGTTTTTTTGTTGGTCGGTCGGTTCTCGACTGGATGATGTGTTGGATGGTGGATATTGGGCTCGCCGATTCAGAAGATAAGACACATCCGAAGCGCTCTGGCCATCAAAGATGTCCGGAGACAGGAATTCCAACCCTTGACAGACAGCAGCTTTGCCTTGACATGCTGTGACTGACACCAAACTACTAGGTTTTAGTGTGGAACACTTCGGCCCTACACCCTTGACAGCCTTGCCTTGCTTGGCATGTCTCCCGACATCTTTGCTGGCCATGATACCCTACAAAACGGTCCAATCCTGCCTTTTGGTGCAATCCCCCATTTTTAACCCCCACTACCCCCCGCCCTCTCGGTTGCCTTGACAATCAAATCGGCAGGTGGAGGGCATGCTTGACAAGTCTAAGGGGACGCTTAGGCTATTCCGCGACGCTCTTGGTGACGAACGAGTGCCTTCCCTCTCCCTCCGCCGTCTAAAGGAAGCGTACCGGGCGGGGCGTGGCAGCGTTCGCTCTTGGACCACTGCGGGCCTGTTCCGAACAGGTGAGGGAGGGCCGTATAAATAAATACCAGGTATATAGGTATATACTCGTATACCCACTATGTCCCGAAATATAAGCGCCGTTTGTATTGAATGCTGGTATAAAAACTGTCCTTATATTTCGGGACAGAGTGGTATATATATCACACCCTGGACAATTCCTATTTCAATAGTCTATTGTGTCTATAATTATTTTTGGGTGTAGTCTATTAATTGGAATTGCCCAACCAAATGGTTTTGATTGCAGTATATTAATTTGAATTGTCCGAGTAATTTATTTTGGATGCTGCCTATTAATTGGAATTGTCCAGACAACTGATTTTGGGTGCTGTCAATTAATTGGAATTGCCTGCACAATTATTTGGACCATTCCTATTACAATAGTCTATTGTGGCTACAACTGATTTCGGATGCTGTCTATTAATTGGATTTGCCCAACCAAATGATTTCAATTGTAGTATACTAATTGAAATTGTCCGGGCAACTGATTTTGGGTGCTGCCTACTAATTGGAATTGTGCCACAATTGATTTCGGGTGCTGGCTGTTAATTGGAATTGCCGAGACACTTGATTAAAAATGCTATCTATTAAATGCAATTGTCCAACTAAATGATTTCGAGTGATTTCTATTGGCATTGCCCCGTCAAATTATTCCGAGTGAGATATATCAGTCGGATTTGTATAGCCAATTTGTTTCGAGTGTTGTCTACCAATTGAAACTGTCCAACCAAATGAATTCAAGTACGGTCTATTAATTGGAATTGTCGAGGTCAGAAAAAAAAATCGAACACTAACAATTGGAAGGTCAGGACAAAACCTATTGACCCAACCAACAATTAAATTTGGAAAGTCAGCACAGAAACCTATTGACCAAACCACTCCTATTGATAGGCAAGACCTGAAACTAATTGTTGAAACAATTTCAAATGGAAGGTCAGGGCAGAATGATCCGACCATTCCTATTAACAGAAAGGAACAGAAAGAAATTATTGAAACAATTCCAATTGAAAGGTGAGAGCAGAAACGGTTTGATTGAACCATTCCAATTGTGAGACAAGACCAGAAAATATTTACTGAAACAATATCTATTAGAAGGCCAGGACACAAACCTATTGGCCGAACCATTCCTATTAATAGATGCATCACGAAAGCAGCATCTCGACCAATTCCATTTAAATGGACTTCCGGAAGGTCTACTGTAAAAGCAATAGTCCATTGCGGGTAGGTCCCATATCCTATTGAAGAAGTAATAGAGTATTGGAGTCTCCGGAGCGAAAAAGTTGCAGGAGACGATTCCATTTAATTCACAGAGCTCTAAAACAAATGCTTCAGCAATTCCTATTGGTAGGTGGACTACAATATGTTGTTGTCTTTGCAATTCCAATTGCAGAAATATGGTAAGAATCAATTGTCCGCCTCATTTCATTTAATAGACTTTTCGGTGGGTCAATTGTAGGCGCAATAGTCTATTGCGATGCCTATTGTCCAAGGCTTAAGCAGAAAGGGAATGTAAAAAAATATGCTACTAGTAGTGATTAATCGGCCGCCAAACATTTTGTCCGAGATATTAAATTTAATGGGCATCCTCCGAAATATGTTGTCTGGTCGATTCTAATGAATAGACTGCTTCATGAATCGTTTGCCTTTGCAACTTTAAGAAATAGCTTTATCATGCATACATTGATGTGTCAAATTCCTATTGCAGCGTCCGGAATCAATTGACCGGTAACATATTATTGTCGATTAAATGGAAATGCCTGATTGCCTGGACATTTGTTTTCGAAGCCTGCCAAATAAATGAAATTGCCAGGACAATTATGTAGAAAGATGCCAACTAAATGGAATTGCCCGCGCAATTAATTTAGAAAGATGTCACTTGAACGGAATTGCCAGCACAATTGGTTGAGAAGGATGTCTATTAAATGGAATTGCCAGGACAATTGCTTTAGAAGGATTCCAATTAAATGCAATTGCCAGCACAAATTATTTGGGAGGATGTCAATTGAATGGAATTGCCAGCACAATTTATTTGGAGGGGTGTCAATTAAATAGAATTGCCAGCACAATTTATTTAGGAGAATATTAATTAAATGGAATTGCCAGCACAATTGGCACCGAAAATATTCTGCAATTGTCCATTAGCGTTACAATAGAATGGGATATTATATTTCAATAGACTATGGGTTCAGCAATGGGATTTCGGTGGTTACTGCTAATAGCAATTACTTCAACCATTAATGTAGATGGGTGTATATTAGCATAAATTGGGTGGACGATAGGGCCTAGTGGGTGTCTGTTAATAGGAATTGTCTGTACCATAGAGCTCGATGCGTTCCAATTAATTGGAATTGGCGACCACAATTGCCAGTCAATTGTAATAGGAAACTATTAATAGGAAATTAGACTATTGTCAATTGTCCAGGGTGTGATATATACATATGTGTGTTTAGTTCGAAATTGCGGTCGGACGGACGGAAATCAATAATTTATAAATGGTGCAAATGCATATCATCGATTTCGGAAGAGCGCCCTGATTTTTTTAGGCTCCCGGTTGATTAGTTGAATTAGAAACTGGTGTGACCTTGCTTGCCCCAGCTTCGACAAAATGGTTGAAATATGCTTGAATTAAAACACTAAACCTAACCCCGATCACATGGAAAAATTCCCTGAATGAAGATGTAATGTACTCGTAGAGAGAGTGTGAACCGGACTACAGCAGTGAGGTACGTACCCTATTTGAGAGTCCCTCGGAACAGGCCAATGTTACCGATCTTGTCTCTGACTTCGCTCGTGTCCCCATTTAAGATCGGTTTGCTGTTATCCCGGGACAAGCGCCAATCTCTCTCTTGAATGGAGATACAGCTCTCCTTGAAGAGTGCAAAAGCTCGTAGAGCAGGAAAAGTCCGGCGGAATCTAAACCTGGTGGTTCAAGTTTCAGTGCCAAGCCGAACGTACTGCTGTTACGTCCGTTGTCTCTTTTTTGTGGACGCTCTTAAATCGTGCACCCCAACGTATGAACGAGTTAGTCGGAGCTGGGCCTAGCCGTAAGCACTGTGAATAGTGGAACAGGTGATGGCTGGTGGATACGTGATAGGGACTTGAAAACTCAAGTACGCTAGTGTCATATATAGATATATAGAGCTCTGTTGATGCTGAGGAGACACAGCTCGCCGGGTTTTCACCGACCAGGCGGGGGCAGAATTGATACCTCTTGACCAAACATTGCAGTGTGGAAACATCAATACACACTCCGAGAGCACTCCCCGCCCCGCCCCTCTATGATACCTGGTATTGGCTTACTGTCGCACGTTCCGAACGGTATTTCTTGCAGATCTGGTAGCAAGCATTGCAATATGGAAACGTAAACACACACTCCAAGAACAGCCCCCCGCCCCACCCAGAGTGGAACGTTTTACTTGTAAGCGTGGCCTGGGGCAGACGGTTGGTGAACTACAGCATGTCGCGCTAAATAAAACACGCCGCGATTCTCGTCACAAAACCTTAAAACGCTCTGACATTTGCTTACTACTGTATGTACTGCCGCATGTTCTGAACGGTCGTGTTCTTCCTTATTTTTTTCGCCGTTACTTTTTTCTTCCGCCGCACGCAGGCCATGTCGCGGCTGAATCCGGCGCTCCTCTGATCGAGGTCGGGCAAGGTCGCTTGGGCGTCTTGTCTTCCACCGACGCCTACCTCTTCCACTTCCAGATGAAACCGGCGCCAGTGCCAGTGGATGATGCGCAAATAGCCGGCAGGGTGGGCAAGATGGGAAGTCCTGGGAGAGGGGAGAAGGAGGAGGAGTTCCATTTGATGTATCTGTGGCTGGGCCGGGAGGCCGGGGCTGAGGCGCGAGCAGCAGCGCGAGCACAGGTGCGTGGGGTGCGGGATTCGGTTTTTGGTTGGATTGGCGTAATCGGACGGGTGATAATTTGGAATTTGGCGTCGTGGTCGTGCGTCTGTCCTGCGCCGTGCTAAAGTGTCCTACCATGGTATATATACGTAGCAAAGGAAATATATATTTTAGGGCGCGCGGAAGTTGCTTGATGTGCCATAGCAAGCGGGTGTATTCCCTCCGCAGCCCAGGGTGGCCGAAACGAATCACTCTTTGGTATTTGTTTATTTAGCATATATCAGGGATGTTAAACTATTACTTAGTATGTCCCGAAATATAAAGAGCCGTTTGCGTATTCATAGTTAATCCAAACGATCCATGTATTTCGGGGCATACATGTTAGCTCTGTATGCGTTACCCTGGCTTCCTCTTTAGTGCTAGCCCATTGCGTGTGCAAGTCTTAGCCTGCGTGCTTCGTATAGCTCTTTGCGCGTTACCTCTTGCTTGACGCGTACCGGTATGACACTCGCGTGTGACATTTCGTGGTGCGACTATGTTGTTGCGCACAACAACCAGGAGGCCATGATTATTATTACGGGCAAGGACCATAGTAAACACTAGTAAATAGGACCTAAGGTGCACACAAAAAAACTATATATTTACCTTATTTTACTAACAATAGTTGATTCTATTTACTATGGTCCCCCGTAATCGCTCGTTTTGCGGCGCATGCATGATAATCACCTTTTTCTTTCGGCAACGGCCACTGCTGAAAAAAACCCGGCCGCTGTCAGGGCGCAACGCTGTTGGGACACCACTCGTCTTCGCCGTCGCAGCTGCCGCTTCTCGACGTGGAGCAGGGCTGCGAGCCGGCACTATTTCTGGCTCTCTTCTCGTACATGCTCCCTCCCTTGGCTGCCGTGGTGCTGCAGGGTCGGGAACAGACGCCGGACTTAAGGCGAGTGGCCCATTTGTTGTGGATTCTGCGTGTGTAGGTAGCTATATATGTATAGCCAAACGGACGGGCCGCTTGAATATTAATAGCGAAAATTAATGTCGCGGACACCGCGGGCGAGAGCGATGGGGGGGGGGTACTCATGTCGTGCACGGCCGTAGTCGTATGACCATAGACCCTCGCATCCCTACAATGCCGGGACGGAGCACGTTGGGTTTTCACCCACCAGGCAGACAACTATCACGGGGGGGGGAGAGGGGTGTACTTCATTTTCATGCATGGCCGTAGTCGTATGATCATAGACCCTCGCATCACTATAATGCCGGGACGGAGCATGTCGGGTTTTCACCGACCAGGCAGACATTGCTAGCACAAAGCGCGAAGCACCGTGAGGTGTTGGGCGAGTCGCATGAAGGGTGAGCTGCATTCTACTAATAACCGCTTGTCAGGCGGACTTGTACGGGTGACAGCGTCGAATTATTTGATTGGGGGCGGGGGGGGGCGTACTCATTTGTTGCTTGCCTTAGTCATTTGACCATTGACCACGCATCCCTTTCGAGACGGAGCGAGGGCGGGGGGGGGGGGGCAGAAGGGCTGCTGATTCGTTCATCGAATTATTTTCTTTTTGTAGGGTTAGTGTCTGAAAGGGTATTCGCGCAACGGCTAGAGAGTACAGTACAACAGTAGGAAGGGTTGCGGTGGGCGCACTACGCGGGAAAGTGCCGGGTGGGGTGTGACGGGCTAGAAGGTGTCGTGTCGGCCTGTCTTGTTTACTTAGCACAACGCCGCCTCGAAAAGGAACGGGCTCGAGGAATTGGTCTTCCACGTTCGGTCAAGCGAGTTGTGAGCTGCCTGTGTGCTTTCTATCTTGTACGGGACATTTTTTTATTTTATTTATTTATCGGTGCCGTTGGCTCTCCCCGACCATGCCCCTTGTATGGCAGCCTTGTGTCGCCCGCGTGATTAAGATAAGTACCTCGGTAGGCGTTTTTTGTTTGGCTCCCTCTCCCCTCCGGCACTGCTTGTTCTCGCAGTTATCGGTGCTCAACCGACCTACGGACAACGCATTTGTTGAAGCAAGATTGAGATTCCTGCAACGAGACACGGATAGTGTATGCCCACTCGCAAAGAAGGCTGCGCTTATGGTGTTATAGCAGGAGAGAGCGCTCTTGTTAGACGCGTCAAGGTCAATTAGTCTTATTTATACTGGTTTTTAGTGTAGGGGCGGTCAGTCTAGCGGCCAGACCGCGGGTTTCTCTTCGCCTATTCGCCCGCAAACCCCCCTGTGGTGTATGCCTTGTTCGCCAAATCTCACTAGAAACCCGCCCCCCCCACTCACACACAACACCCCCTTCATCCATCGTCATCGTCATCGCTCCGCCCTACTCCGCTCCGCCCCCACACAGGGTGCTTGAATTGCAGGAAAGCCCCTGTCTACACGGATCGGGTATAGCCCTAGCGGTAGAAGGGGATGCATCCCTGTTGGCAAAACATGGACCTTTGCCGGGCCGTAGCTACGTTATTCTCGTGCGCCCTCGTCGGTGCCGGATCGGCAGTGGAGGCGGCAGCAGCCGTAGCCGCAGCGGGAGTGGTAGCAGCGAAAGAGAGAGGGGTGGGGGGTGGGTGGGGGTGGAGGTGCGATGGCGGGCGGCCGGAGTGGCGGTGGCGAAGCTGGGAGGAGGGCGGGTGGTTGGTGCTTTACGAACGAGGGTACTAACTGCACGGTGTGGGAGAAACGCCTGCTGTGGAAAGGGGTAATGGTTGGCCTTGGAATCGCGGGAATGTAAGTTTTTGGGGGTGAGGGGGGGGGGGGGGGGGGGTGGTGTACTCATGTTGTGCACGCCCGTAGTCAATGACTCATTAGACGCCTCGCACTTCATTGGAGGGGGGGGGGCGGCGAGAATGGACGGAAAGGGCATTGGGCTTTTGTACTGTATTTGTCGCAAACGCGCGCCAGGTTTGTTGTTTGTTTGTTTTGTTTGTTTTTTTTGGGCATCGAGCGAATATTTTGTTAGTGGCTTCGTGCTCGTGTGTGCAATATGAAGTTTTGGTTTCCCGGACATTGTTTGGGTTCGAGAAGTCGTGATGGACCGTTTAAGCCGCCATGCGCTATTTCGGCCCTGGGGTTGAGTGATGCGTTCGTACGTCCTCGGCATCGGTTGGGCACTTCCAGTGTTATTTTACCCCGCCACAANGGGGGCGGGGGGGGGGGGGGGGGTTGGGGGGTTTTTTTTTTTTTTTTTTTTTTTTTTTTTGGGGGGGGGGGGGGGGGGGGGGGCAGAAGGGCTGCTGATTCGTTCATCGAATTATTTTCTTTTTGTAGGGTTAGTGTCTGAAAGGGTATTCGCGCAACGGCTAGAGAGTACAGTACAACAGTAGGAAGGGTTGCGGTGGGCGCACTACGCGGGAAAGTGCCGGGTGGGGTGTGACGGGCTAGAAGGTGTCGTGTCGGCCTGTCTTGTTTACTTAGCACAACGCCGCCTCGAAAAGGAACGGGCTCGAGGAATTGGTCTTCCACGTTCGGTCAAGCGAGTTGTGAGCTGCCTGTGTGCTTTCTATCTTGTACGGGACATTTTTTTATTTTATTTATTTATCGGTGCCGTTGGCTCTCCCCGACCATGCCCCTTGTATGGCAGCCTTGTGTCGCCCGCGTGATTAAGATAAGTACCTCGGTAGGCGTTTTTTGTTTGGCCCCCTCTCCCCTCCGGCACTGCTTGTTCTCGCAGTTATCGGTGCTCAACCGACCTACGGACAACGCATTTGTTGAAGCAAGATTGAGATTCCTGCAACGAGACACGGATAGTGTATGCCCACTCGCAAAGAAGGCTGCGCTTATGGTGTTATAGCAGGAGAGAGCGCTCTTGTTAGACGCGTCAAGGTCAATTAGTCTTATTTATACTGGTTTTTAGTGTAGGGGCGGTCAGTCTAGCGGCCAGACCGCGGGTTTCTCTTCGCCTATTCGCCCGCAAACCCCCCTGTGGTGTATGCCTTGTTCGCCAAATCTCACTAGAAACCCGCCCCCCCCACTCACACACAACACCCCCTTCATCCATCGTCATCGTCATCGCTCCGCCCTACTCCGCTCCGCCCCCACACAGGGTGCTTGAATTGCAGGAAAGCCCCTGTCTACACGGATCGGGTATAGCCCTAGCGGTAGAAGGGGATGCATCCCTGTTGGCAAAACATGGACCTTTGCCGGGCCGTAGCTACGTTATTCTCGTGCGCCCTCGTCGGTGCCGGATCGGCAGTGGAGGCGGCAGCAGCCGTAGCCGCAGCGGGAGTGGTAGCAGCGAAAGAGAGAGGGGTGGGGGGGTGGGTGGGGGTGGAGGCGATGGCGGCGGCGGTGGCGGTGGCGAAGCTGGGAGGAGGGCGGGTGTTGGTGCTTTCGACGAGGGGTACTACTGGCACGGTGTGGGAGAAACGCCTGCTGTGGAAGGGGTAAGGTTTGGCCTTGGGAATCGCGGGATGTTTGTTTTGGGGGTGAGGAGGGGGGGTACTTCATTGGAGGGGGGGGGGGCGGAGAATGGATGGAAGGGCATTGGGCTTTGTACTGTATTTGTTCGCAACGCGCGCAGGGTTTGTTTATTTGTTTGTTTTGTTTGTTTTTTTTGGGCATCGAGCGAATATTTTGTTAGTGGCTTCGTGCTCGTGTGTGCAATATGAAGTTTTGGTTTCCCGGACATTGTTTGGGTTCGAGAAGTCGTGATGGACCGTTTAAGCCGCCATGCGCTATTTCGGCCCTGGGGTTGAGTGATGCGTTCGTACGTCCTCGGCATCGGTTGGGCACTTCCAGTGTTATTTTACCCCGCCACAAGACGTGCCGGATCACGTAATGCGCTGCTCGAATCGAAGGCGAAGTTGACAATATACCGAGTACGAGGTACTAAAAACAGGTTGTTACGTATAACTCTCGGTTGTGCGTATTTGTCTGCAACTGCTGTCGTCAATTTGTGTGTGTGTTGGTGAAAGGAAGAGAATGAAACCCGGTTATATAGGTTTGTGATTTGTTGGTTGTGGTTTGTCGTGATTAGCAAAACAAGAGGACAAGAAGAACAAGAAGGGCTTATTTGCGGTCGGACGGCGGGGAGATCATCATCATCGTCATCATTAGGCTTCAGGTTTCCGCGGCCTCATCCACCCCGCTCGAAAATAAGCCAAATGCCCTATATGACATGCTAACCCCTCTAAGCACCTGTAGGCACCTTTAGGAACCGTAAGGCACTTCCAAGCGCCTTTAGGCACCTTTAGAACCGGAGCCCCCGGTTTGGGGGACAAATTAGTTAAACTTTGACTTAAGACAAGTGTTTTTTTTTGCGTTTTTTTTTTCAGTGCAATTCTGAAAAGGGTGCAAACCAGCAGCTCGCTTCGCTTGTAGTGACAAGATAGATACTAAACAGAATGCAATGGCGCGCCCCTTCCCACGTGTCACATGCCATACCATGCCATACCATGCCATGACATGCCATGCCCACACTGATTTGCATCGGTCAGGTGGGGATCCTTCTCTGCCAGCAGGTGGACCGCATGTTCCCCTCCTCGTTGACCATCGAGCGCGCGAGACGGAGGAGGGGGGGGACTGGGAAGAGGCGGCGCATCGGCGTGGCGGGGCTAGGCTGCGGCATGATGAGAGGGTGAGGCAAATAACCCCAAAATAACCGAAATAAAACTCTGCGTGCGGTGGATTGAATAGTTTGGGATCTCTGTGGGCTGGAAAAGAAAAAAAAAATCGCAGCAGACACCGCGAGGTGTTCTTACGGTAGTAATAGTGAGTGTGGGACCTCGCGCAGATCATCGATTCCCAGTTGATGATCTAGGTATTTCCGGGCAGATGATCTGTATGATCTGTATGATTTATAGCTAGTGTTTCCGTGTGGGAGGCGTATAACCTGCTTGATTTATGTACTGCGCAGATCCTGCACAACATATTATAACGGCAACTTGGGATCCAGATGATCTCTCTGCAGATGATCTACATGTAGATCATCTATCTGCTACATGTAGATCGTCTATCTGTAGATGATATATTTGCAGATGATACCAGGTATATCTGTTGATATATCTGTAGATGATACACCTGTAGATGATACATGTTATTTTAAACCGCGATCTCCACGGTATGCTTTACTGCTGTACATGTGTATATATAATATATATATATGTATGTCGGTTGACAGCCTACAGGCACTCCTGCTGTGAATACGTTACTGCTCAAGAAGTCAGTCGCGGTTGTTGTCTTCTATTAGTTTGAGGGTTTCGTACGTAAAGTGCTTTTTCACATTTGTTTTATTTGCCCCTGGCTACCCTACCCTTTGCCCCTGGCTACGCTACCCCTCTTTCTTACCCTCCTTCCCCCCAAAAGGTACGTGGCGGACGTAAAGCTCGGCCTGCCCGTGCCGGACGGCTTTTGGGCTTGCATCTTCCCGCAAACGTCGGCTTCGGCTGGGATTCGGGCTGGCGATCGGAAGCTGCTTTCGCAAGATTTGAGCCCGGGATTCCGCTCGCGCCCGGTGCGGGTGTTCGGGGTTTGCGCGGAGAGCAGGAAGGCGCGGCAAAGCTTCGTGTGGGAGGTGAGCAGCATGAAGGAAGCGTGCAAGCAAAAAAAAAAACGCTACGTAGGAGGCCAGGAGGTCGGCCGGTCTTGGTGGTCGCGACAAGGCGTCTTTTGGTCGTAAGAATACTGGTATACGCACTATTTTCCGGGGGACCATAGTAATCAGGACCCGTTATACACACACAAACCTATATATTCCAGTATTTTTACTAAGCATATTTGGTCCTGGTTACCCATAGAATCCGACGCAAGTCGACGAGGGAAGAAAGTGCTGAAACCTTCTCGCGATAAAAATGCAAGGCAAGAACCGTAGTGGGGGGGGAGGGAGAAGAGCCTACTTTGTGACCCCGGATCTGAGTTACGTCCAGGAAGGAGAGATAAAGGAAGGGCGAAGATAATAAATGGGATGGACAAAAAAAAAATAGCATACACTAAAACCAACGTATCATATACATTTCAGTATTTTTACTAAGCATAATTGGTCCTGATTACTAGGTTCCCCCGTAAAAATAGTGTACCGGTTTAGTTTGGTGCAAGGGCGGTCGGGTCAGTCAAGGAAGGGCTCAAAACCGCGGTGGTGTGTTTCCATTTACAGCATCTTCCCAAGAAAGCCGGGGAGGGAGGGGAGCGAGGTGCTAGAAATGAGCAGGGGGCGTGTCATTGTTGTCGAGGTCGGGCATATGAAAAATACCGGCTGCGTAGATAAATTCAGTATACATCGTAGTCGTCGCGTACTATTACGAAGGACCATAGTAAGTATGTAGGAACCTACGGTATACACAAACACGTATATATAAAATACATACCCGTATAATTTTTCCTGTTTTCACTAACAAGATTTGGTCCTATGAACTATGGTCCTCCGTAATTAAATCGTCAAATTTTCTGAAAACCTGCCCCTTCCGGTTCATGCCGCCTTTCTCTTGTCCAAAACCTCTCAGGTCACTTGTGGGGGCATGCCGTCCCAGATGAGGCTGTCGCCTTCCCTTTCTCACGTTGTGGATGCTGGTGGGCCCCTCGTCTACGTTTGGCACGGGGCGGGCAGTCACGGAGACGGTCGCAGGTAACGAGCACGAGCTACGAGTATGAACGTTAATGTGGTATATATCGTGTGACGCTTTTTTATTTTGCTCAACGAAAAGCCAGCGATCTACCGTACCACTCTGTCCCGAAATATAAGCACATGTTGTATATGAATATTGAATAAAAACGGTTCTTATATTTCGGGACAGAGTGGTGTACTGTATGTAATCAAGATAACACACCCCCTTGGAGTATTTTCACAGCCGATTTTGTCCAAAACTTGCCATAGAGGGGCAACGCCTTACAAGAGGGGCAATGCCTTAGAGACGCCATGCCTTAGAGGGACCGTGCCTTAGAGGGGTGATGCCTTAAAGGGGCCATGCCTTAGATGGGGCATGCCTTAGAGGGGCCATGCCATAGAGGGGCCATGCCTTAGAGGGGCCATGCCTTAGAGGGGCCATGCCTTAGAAGGGCCACGGCTTCGAGGGGCACACACAACGAAAATTGTGGTTTTGGGAATATCTCGTCGACATCTTTCCATGGACCCATACATACATATATTATGTATATGTATATACATAACGCTCAGCGTTTGCAATCTCTCCCCGGTTGAGAGAGAAAAAAAAAAACGAAAACCGTCGGAGGGTGTGAGTTATCTTAACCCTTTTAGGACTGCAGACCCGTTTTGGGGACAATCCACTCTAATTATAAGTAATTTGTCCCCAAAACGGGACTCCAGTCCTATAAGGGTTAAGTGTCATTTTATACGTACCGTATTCGATTTATCCTTGATCTCACCTCGCTCCCACGCTACGTACGAGCGAGTAGCCATCAAACGTTTGATGAAAGAAAATACGTACCCGGAATATATGTATATACCAGGTACCTGGTATTTTTTACCTTGTTCAACGACGCGCGTGTCATTAAAGAAAACGCGGAATAATGTTCTCGATTAAATATTTTGTTTCTCGTGCTCAAGGACGAGCGAGCGTTGCGCTTAACCTCCGCCGTGCTCGTGTTTTTTGCGTCCACTGGATTCTGCAGGCTTGCGTTGCGCGTTGCTCGTGCCTACGTCACAAGGGTGGAGGGCGGGGCCGCGGTGGAAGAGGCAGACGCGGGGTCCGAGCCGGTCCGTCTCCTCGACTGCTTCATAGGTTCGTGCCGCTCAAGGGCGCTTCGTGATACGGGTAGCAATAATAGTGTTGTCTTCACATTAAACCCGTTATTTCTACCCAACTACATCAGTACACCCAGTCAGTGTCTGTCCTGATTCCTAATCCTAGAGATATACAAATGGTGTGGTAACAGACTGCTGTGAGACAGAGAAAGTGTATGTATATGCATAATACGTGGAACGCGCGATCGAAGTACGACACCGAGCTTTGCAATTATGAAATTTGAGGAAAACAATCGATCTCACATTTTTTTTTTTTTCTTGTATTTTTTCGGACATGACGAGGTACAGGTAGTTAGTCTCTGTAAGGTTGCACACCTCATAAAACAGATCCTCGAATCTTACTTCATCATCTACTCTAGATCAGAGAAGATAGATTCCTGATCCTGTATGATCTGTACGATCTAGCTCATGTTGCCGGGTGGGAGCCGTATAACTTGCATGATCTACGAGCTGGGCCAGCCAAGAAACTTACAAAGCTTCCTAAAGTCGTATCTCGTGAACCACTGCGAATTAGGCTACAAAATTTTGAAGCGCCAACCCTGACATACCAGTGCTTGTGCAATTTTTTTTTGTATCTTAAAAATTATATACATATTTTTTTCTCGACTCGATCTCGCCGAGATATCCGCGAAAACTCGAAAACAACATTTTTTTCATTCTAATTTCGTATAAAAAATGTCATTTTCGATCAACATGAAATTTGGTGGGGACAATGCTAAAGACACAAGGAGAAGACCGATGTAAGTCTCGTTGCCCAATTCGCCACCCATCAAGAGATATGACCAAAACTCGATTCCATGTATAAGTCAAGTAATTACGGAAAAAATGGTATTTCCATCATGCCCCGACCAATTTCGAGAGTTTTACTCTGAAAATTTAACCACGTCTTTGAACCGTGCGTGCAAAAATACCTGCCGCCTGCCCTCTTTGATTTTTTTTTTTTCCAAGTAGTTTTGATCGCTTTTGCATTTTTTTCGATTTTTAGATCGTCGTATCTCTCTCGAGGGAAAAAAAAAAAAGGGCAGGCGGCAAGTGTGTTGATTAGTTCATGATCTACACTGTGTCCAAATTCCAGGTTCAAATTCGTTAAATTGGTCGGGGCATGGCCAATCTGCTTTAAAAACATTTTTTTGGCTGGCCCAGCTCGTATGCAGGACATGTTTCCTGGGTTGGATCTGTACTGTACAGATCCCTGCACAACATATCATAACGGCAAGTTAGGATCTAGATGATCTAAGATAGATATATCATGATCTGTCCGAGCTGTGTAAGGTTGCCGCTTGCCACCACCCGGAATTGCTATCCGCGTTAGTCGCAGTGCAGGCCTGTTTATAGCTCTTGGGCTGCATATAGTAACTGTAGAGCTACGTAGCTTGGGCTGCATGTAGTAGTAACTGTAAAGCTACGCATCCATACCTGATAACTTCGTCGCAAAAAAATCTGTGAATTTTTCGCGAACTTATAGTCGGAAACAGACAGCCTAAAAATACGAAGCGGGGACGCGAAGCAGCTAGCTAGCTGACTGCTTGAAAAAAAACAACGGTTTCCAACGAAATGGAGGCTTTTAGGCATGCGGCAGGTAAGTTTCGATATTACTGCTGTCACAGGCAAAAATCAGTCGTCCTCCGGTTTCAACACCCCCTCACCACCTGTTTTTTTGTTTCCCCTCGTCTCATATTTCGCTTCTCTCTCTGCCCCCCCCCTTCCCGCCCTCCTCTCCGATCCATCGATCTATCTACCAATCCATCGCATGGTCGTTTCTCTTCCCCCTCCCCGCCTGATCCATCGATCGATTGATCGATCCAAAGGTTGGAACCAGGCTCTTGTGGAGCCGCCGCCCATGCTCTCCTTCTCCCCGCAGAGGAATAGCGCACGCCCGGGGGGAAGTGTCATGGGCGTGTCGCCCCTGACTACGCCAACCACGGCTGCGTCCCGCGAGGCTTCGTGGTCGACGACGGACGGGAGGCAGTCGAGGCCTGGGTGTGAGGAGGACCAACGGCGTCGCATGTCCGGGAGCAGGGCGTCTTCAGGCAGCAACTCGTCCGCGTCGAGGCTGACACCCCCCGGACAACGCACGCCTCCACTGAGAGTGAACTCCCCGGGCACGCCTCCTCTGAGAGTTAACTCCCCGGGCACGTCTCCTCTGAGAGTTAACTCCCCGGGCACGTCTCTTGTTCGCGTGAACTCCCCGCCGTCGCTGAAGAACTTCGCTCGCGGAGCAGCATCTCCTTCTCGTTGCCCCGCTATGACCGCCGCCACTGCTGATGCCGAAGGTTTCCCCACTAAATCGGAGGCATTTTTGGCGACGGGTACTACGATTGCGACGCCTACTACTACCCCGCGACGACGACGATCTGCCGCGTTCGATTCGCTCCTCGCGAGGTACGATGGGTCTATCGGGCGCAAGGGTGGAGGATCTATTTCGCCGCTGTCGCCGCTGTCGCCGCTATCGCCGCCGACGCTTTCGCCGTCGAAGCTTGCGCCACCGCACGCTCGCGTGCTGAACCACCGAAGGAAATCAAACGTGTCGCCGGGGCCTATTACGCTGTCGTTTCAGGCTGACCGCGAAAAAAGCACCGGTGATGAGAAGCGCGTCATCTGTGGTGAGCTGTCACATAGCATTGGCGACGGTGCTGGCTACCGCCCGCGGGGAGATGGTGGTGGCGAACGATCAGAGCAATCCAGCGCCGGGCCGGACAGCGGGCGCCGCCGCGACGCGGAGATCAAGGCTAGGGGAGGGGAGGAGTTCAAAAGCGACGCTGTTGTGAACCAATGCACCATCACGAAGGGAGGGCAGGGGGGGCACTCTGGTGGCGATCCTGTGAATGTATGTACCGGCGGCAGCGCGGACGACAGCGCCACGGGCGGCAGAGATCGGAGCGAAAACCTAGACCAAAGCGAGCTTCCTGCTGCTGATCGTGGGTCGGGCGACAGCGGTCGGAGCGACAATCTTGACCAAGGCAACCTTCCTGGCGGTGACCGTGGATCGGGAAGAGACGACGACCTCGACCGCGGGGTGGAGGAGGACTGTCCCCGAGATGGAGACGAGGAGAGGAGTGCTGACGCTGGTATGGTGGCCAGCGGTGCAGGTAGCGGTGACGGCGGCGGTGGCAGCAACAGTAGCGGCGGCGATAGCGGTAGCGGTAGCGGTAGCGGTAGCGGTAGCGGTAGCGGTAGCGGTAGCGGTGGCGGTAAGGACGGCAGCGGCGACGATGACACGCAAGAAGGCGAGGGAGGCGGGGGGGAGGAGGAAGAGGACGAGGACGGGGAGGGTGAAGGTGAAGGATGCGGTGCGGACGAGGAGGGGGAGGGGGGGGGCACGTTTTTGCGCCTATCGGAAGTAGAATTCTGCGAGGGGGCCGGCGCGCTTCGTAGAGGGGGGGGGAGGGGGGGGGCACGTTTTTGCGCCTATCGGAAGTAGAATTCTGCGAGGGGGCCGGCGCGCTTCGTAGAGCGGTGAGCGTCGTCGCGCCACAGCCACCTCTACCGCTGCCGGAGACGACGACGAGCAGCGAAGGGGTCGGACCGAGCTGTGGCCGTAGGAGCAGCGGGGGGGGGGATGGGGGTCGCGTCCCTCTGTCGCGACACTTAAGCGACTTTTTCAGGTCCCCGCTTTCTCTGGACTCAACGACCCCGCCGACCCCGAAGGTTCGTCTCTCGCCCGGGAAGTCGCTTGCGGACGTGCAGACTGGGGTGCGCCTGTTCGACAGCGTGAAGAGCGCCGCTTCCGAGTGTGGCGGTGCGCATGCTAGGGACAGCAGCAAGGGCGTGCAGACTGGGCCTCGGCTGTTTGACAGCATGAAGAGCGCCGCCTCTGGTTGTGGCGTTGCGCGTGGTAGGGACAGCAACAAGGGCGTGCCGACTGGGTTTGGGATGTTTGACAGCATGAAGAGCGCCGCTTCCGACTATAGCGGTGCGCACGCTAGGGGAAGCAGCATCCTGGTCGATGCGGAGGACTTCGGTCCACAATGTGGTGGCAGAATCGCCAACAGCATTGCTGGCGCTAACTCCGGTGATGCTAACGGCGATGGCCGCCCCCCCCGGTACTCGGCCTTGTTCAAGGAAAGTGTCACCGGCGATGATGTTCGCGCTCCCCTTGCTCCGCCGCCTCCAGCGGAGACTGCCGAAGAAGCGCTGACTACAGGAAATGTTGAGCCTGAGCCTGTCCCTAAGGTTACCGTAGAGGAGGGGAAGGTGGTGCCTGATGCTGTGTCCATGGAGGCGTTGCTTGGTGTGGCCTCGGAAGCGGTGGAGCAGTCGTCGATCGAGCTGGTGGCGGTAGAGTCGGACACGTCTGCTGTCGGCCGCGAAGGTGGCAGAGAGAGCGAAGAGGAATGGCTGTCGCACCCGAAGGATGGACTCGTCGTCCCTGACGAGGGTGGAGAAAGCTGGACGGACGGTGGGCACAGCGGTAGCAGTAACAACAGCAGCAGCAGCAGCAGCAACAACAATACTGTGTTGTCGCCGGCAAAAGAAGATCCTTCGTCGAGCAGCAGCGGCAGCAGCAGCTGCAACAACACCAACCCCAACACTTGCTCGCAGCAGACAGAAGAGGGTGGTTTGTCGAGCAGCAACAACACTCGCCCGCAGGAAGAGGAGAGTGGTGGTGCGTCGCGGTGCGGTAGCGGCGATGGCACGCACGCCCCCCCCAGCGAAAAAAATGTTTCTGTATCACCGGAAAACCCACACCCGGAGGAGGAAGGACAGGCGAGGGCAAGCAGCAAGGGCGGCAGAGGCGGGGCATTGAGGAGCCTTGGCTGGGCAGGTCTAGATGAGGATGGGATGTGGCGAAGCGAAGTGGCTAGGCAGGCGGCTGGGCAAGCTGGGGCGATGGAGGCGAATCGACGCCGCCTGGCCAAGATTAGCCGGGACGAGTCGTGGAGGTCGGATGCGGCGGCGGTGGGCGATGGGGAGGCCGCGACTACGGCGGGGGGGGGCTCGAAAGGCACGCGAGATATTCGGCGGGATAGCACGAGTTTCATCAGGATGCAGAGCGGTAACGTCAGGTAGGCTTTGAGAGTTTCCTCTCATCGAGGGAGGGGAAGGGGGCTTGGAGGGGAAGGTGGAGGGGGGGAGGGAGATTCGTCATGATTGTATGATACCGTTCTCTTGTAGTTCCGATAAAAAAAAACACTTCCAGGAGTACGCGGGGAAAAAAAATGACGCCCCACAGAAACTTCCCAGACCTGCCTAGACAGGGGAAGTACGTCAAAACCATGTCTAACAAAATAAACATTAGTTTTTTTTTTAATTCGTGCTGAAATCGCACCCGGATGGGCGGGGGAGGGGAGGAGAGGATTTATCACGTTTGCAGGATATATGGCGTTTTCTTGTATTTACGTTCACCCTTTTCATTGGTGCAAAATCTACTTCCAAGCATTTCGTCTCCTAAATAGGTGGGTGCATGTAATGCTAAAGAGGGTAACTCCGAGTATATACCATTGGTACCCCTATTTAAGAGCGCCCCGTGACAAGCCAAAACAAACGCTCTTAACTATTAATACACACTGTTCTTATTTATAGTGGGCAATATATAGTTTTTTATGTATAGGCCTGACATGCCGATTTGACCGCTCTTAAATCCCGGATACTCTTATCTTGGGCGCTCTTAAATCGGGGTACCCACTGTTTATATATATGTTATATATATACCAGGTACATATATAGATGTGACGAGCACGGAGGTTGTTTTACGCAACAAGGGGCTGCGTGATACTTAGTAGACCACACACTCGTACGACACATGAACCACTGCACTATTAATAGACTGCTGTACGATATACATCGCATGCGTGTATTTGTGTATTTGCTGTATATAGCTGGTTGTAGTCCAACTCCGGAAGTCTGGTGCGGAGGACGATTCGATTTTCGCGTCGGGGCAGAAGGTCCGCTCTAATCCCGTCATATTTAATGTATACCGTCCCAGTTATATATGATATTTATTTACGTTGCCGGGGGAGGCCATCGTCGTTCGATACGGGCTTCAGAAATGTTTTTTTTTTTTACGAAAATAATTACGTGATTAAAATTAATCACCAAAAATAATCATAATCAACACGTGATTATAAGGTGATGTACATCCATCCCTAGACGAGATCCTGATTTCGCTTTCTCGTGTCCGACCGCTTCGTTTTTGGACGGTGCTGTTGTTGTTTTGTTAGGGACAAGCTCAGCATGTTCGAAGGTGGCTCCAGCTCGTCGACGGGCAAGGGCAAGGAGAAATGCGACAATAGGTCAAGGTCAAGCATCGGGGCCCTCAACGGAAGGGGGCTAGTCAGTTCCTGGAGCAAGGTGAGAACACACATCACACGTGCCGCTTAAAGAAAGGGGGGGGCGGGGGGGGTACTCATTAGCCGCATGTCATGCATGGCATGGCCGTATGTAGTCATGTGACGATAGACCCTCGCATCTCTACAATGCCGGGACGCAGCACTTTAGGTTTTTACCGGCCAGGCAGATATTGCTAAGCGCGAAGCGCCGTGAGATGTTCCGGCGAGCTCCATGAAAAGAGGGGGGGGGGTCGGTTCATCCGTCCACCTGCCTCTAGTTGCTAGCCATGGTGAAATGCTTTAGAACTGCACCGGCGTTTTTGGGGGTGATCCACTTGCAATTTGTGTGGCACCCAGTCTAAGCTAAGCTTAACCCTTTTAGAAGTGCACCCGCGTTTCTTTGGACAAAAACGCTTGGAATTAGTGGGGGGTGCTGTTTTGGTGCAGTAAAACGAACGGTTTTACGGTTGCGTTTTTTTTTGTTCCCGCAGATGTTCTATGATCGCTAATTGAAGACAGTTCAAAATATTTTCATGTTTGTGTGTTGTTGAAGTTGTTGTTTTTCTTTGGTCTGCTCATATACGTACTGTACCTTTACAGGGTAGTTATTAATAGTTGTATATAGACGTGCGGGAGAAGGTAGGCCGTGCGTTTGGGTAGGACGGGCAGCAGAAACGGGCGGGCGAAAGCGGCGTTGAGCACGCGTTCGCCGCGAGGGTGGACGATATGCAGTGATGGGTGTTTATGTGCAGGTGGATGGATGCATGCGCGGACCGTTCTGCCTCAGAATGTACATACGAAGGTGTAGGTATATCTATGCTTCCAACGAGGGGAGAAAGCGCTGAGTTATTCTCGCGATAAAACCGAAGGCACGTACGATAGTGAGGAGAAGAGTCTGCTTTGCGATGCCGGATCTGAGTTACGACTAGGGAAGAAGGAGAAGAAGGGCGAAGATAATAAATGGGATGGAAATATATATATAAATTATATACCACTTCATATGTATATATGCCAGGTATATATATGTAGGTGGGGGCTGGCTCTGTCGCATCGCAGCGGGTGGCCGCGTTTCGGACTGACGTTTTTTTAGTTGTTTTGATGGTTCCTGGCGCGTGCCGTTGCCATTACCGTTGTCGTTATGGATACCGCTGGTATTGCCGTTGATAGTACCGTTGACGCTGACGTTGCCGTTACCGTTTATGTACACCACCGTTGCCGATACCGGTGCGCGCCGTGGCCGCTGCCGTTACCGTTGACATTACCATTGTCGTTTCCTCTTTTGCGGCGTTACCGTTGACATTATTACCGTTGCCGGTTTCCTTTTTTGGGCTGTTTGCCGCTACCGTTACCGTTGCACCCCGTTCCTATTCGTTGTGCACCGTTGCCCTTTACCGTTACCGTTGGCATTACCGTTGCGGGTACCGTTCCCGTTAACAAAACCGTTTCCGGTACCGTTACCGTTACCGTTGCTGATACCGTTACCGTTGTATGCCCGTTGCCGTTTCCCTTACCATTTCCTCAGAGAAAAATGATTGCCGTCGAAGAACAAAGTAACGCCAGCAGCTCGCGCAGCGGTGGCAGTGGCGGCGGCGGCGGCGGCGGTGGCTCGTGCCCCCCCTGGCTCGACGAGGGGCTCAAGCTTCGCCGCCCGCGCCACGACCAAGATAACGAAGAGGAAGGGCAGGAAGTCGATTTCCTTTGGAAGCAAGGGCCGTCGCCTCCGCCTTTGAAGGGGAGGCCGAGCCTAGGCCTTATCCGCACCGGGCAGGTCCGCATTTTGTCTAAGCAACTGGTTATGCTCTGCCCGGAAGGCGTCAAGAGAGGGATTGCCAGAGGTGACCAAGCCAGAGCTTGCGAAGAGGTGAGGTTTCCATGGATAAGGAGGCGGGGGGGGGGGGACGCGTGCTTTGCCTTCTAGGGGTAGCTGCTAATGTGTCTTCCGAGGCTCCTTCCTCGTTTGAGAAGCTCTTATACTAAAAACTACTACGTAAGTCACTCAACCTGACAAAAAAACGCCGAGATGAGCAATCCCATCGATTAGGTATTGAACGAAAGAAGCTTCTATACGCGTACTATCAAAGTCGCCCAACCTGACAATAAATACGCCGAGATGAGCAAGCCCATGGATTAGGTATTGAACGAAATACGTTATATACAACACGAGCGGCGTTCCAATGATATCGGATAGTTCCTCGGTTAGAGACCCCCGTCATTCATAAATGTTTTCACCAAAAAGTGTCACTGGGACCACTATCTTAGCACGGGTTGGCGCCTGGGAGAAGGGCAGGGAGGGAGGGGGTGGAGGTGTTTTCATGGCCTAGCTTTGCTGGGGTATAATCATCGGTCGTTTTGTTTGTTTGTTTGTTTGTTTGCCGTCGCTGCTCGTTGGTGTGCTTGCTACCTGCTCGTGTCCTTGATGAACAGATGAGAAGCGAGTGATGAGGGGTGAAAACACCTATATATACTGGTACAGTATATCTAACATCGCGGGTGGCAATACTTGTACATGCAAATTGTACGCACACTCGAAGCTGTCTTAGGCCACCTTGTCGCCGCCGCTGTCCTGTTTTTTTTGTTTCTGAAGGGCGCCGCGATCATCATGGAACAAGACCGCGGAGGGGCTTGCGGAGCCCAAGGCGGCTCCGCGGCGGACGGTGGCCGCGACGCGCAAGAGCCGCCGCCCGTGCCTGTTAGCCCCCCACCGGCGCCGCCGGTTGAGGCCGTCACCCCCCCCCCTCTCCCTATGAGGCTACTCCGAAGCGGCGGTGGCGGTGGCGGCAGCAGCACAAAAGACCGTATTACAGCTCAAGGCAACTTTTGGTGGGCCAAGGCCGGTCTGGTTATGTCGAGCAGCCGTAAAAAACTCGAGGCATCGGCATCAGCAGCAGCAGCCGCATCGGCAGCAGCATCAGCAGCAGCAACACCAGCAGCAGCAACACCAGCAGCAGCAAAGGCTACCCCATCGTCTGCTCCAGTTTCGCCGTCTCGGGGTTTGCGTTCGGCATGGTCGAAGGGTGGGGGGGCGCGGACACCGCCTCCCTCGTACGGGTCTGCTACTGCTGCTGCTGCTACGGGCCGGACCGGGGCTCACAGGGGAGGAGGGGGGGGAGCGCTCGGCGGGGGGGGGATGCGACTCCGACTCGCGGGGGGCGTTTTAGACGACTACCCACATGGGGATCGGGAAAGTAGTTGTCATATATAGGTGAGGAAACGGAGGAGGAGATGGAGGAGATGGAGGAGGACAAGGAGGGGGAGTGTAGAGTAGAGGCATAATATATAGCGTATTTAGTAATATTAGGGGATCGGGGCTAATAATTGTCATAGCTGAGGAGGAGGAGGTGGAAGAGGAGGGTGAAGAGGGTGTCTGATATGTCTAGAGTATAACCGTCATGGCGTTGTTTTAGGCTACCCACATTAGGGATCGGGCAAAAGCATTGTCATAGGTGAGGAGGACGAGGATGAGGAGATGGGGGAGGCGTAGGATGAGCAAGAGGAGGAGGAGGAGGAGGGTGTCTGAGAAGCCCAGAACAAGCGCCATCTCAAAGCTTCACCCGTGCTTCTCCCCAACCACCTTTCGCGGCAGATTGAAAGATGGCGGCAACGACCTGGGCGGCGGAGGGAGGCACACCCCGACGCAACCAGCGAGTGGGTGGGGCAAGTCAGTTGCTGGAAACCCAATAGCGGCGTCGTCACACTCGCGCAACGGTGGACTTTTGCGAAGCCGTAAAAAGGACGCAGTTGTACCGTAGTCCTTTCGGCCATTGTCCTCTCGTGAGCGTGGGGCCACAACTGCAACCCTACAACATGTATTCTACGAGTCACGAGTTTTTAGGAGCTACCGGTATCTGAGAGCGCGTCTGGAAGGCGGGGGGGGGGGGGGGGGGGGGGGGGGGGGGGGGGGGTAATCGCCTGGTTAGGTTAGGTATGTGAGAGCGTACGCTGGGCTATCCGCCTGGCTACCGTATAAGAACGCGCAGCATAACATACCCTTTCGGACTGAATATATTTCCGATCCCTGATAATATGTCTCCAAAAACAAGGAGCGGGGGGACTCGCGCACTGCACACACAACCAAAATTATGGCCTCGGAAAGGTTTCGTCCGGATGTTTCCGTGTATAAGACGCACCGCTTGGCGTTTTGTACTGCCCGCGTGTGGGAGAAAAAATCACCTTGGAGAGGTTCCGGTTCGGTTCCGGTGCGGGGGGGGGGGAGTTTACTCAATGTTTCGTGCACGGCTGTAGTCGTATGGACCATAGACCCTTCGCATCCCTACGTTTGACCGGGACGGAGCACGTTGGCGTTTGCCTCACCAACACAGCGATCACTTGCTTAGTTCAATGCGTATTCATTTTTAATAGGTAGTTGTCTTGAGGCCCAGGGCGCGAAAATGGGCGGGACGAGGGGGTGGCGGGCCGGCGGTGAACTCATTGCCATTGCATTGCCACGGGCGTGGTGGGGTGGATCGTGTATGCATGGCAGGTGGGGGGCGGGCAGGGTGACTCATGTCATGCAATGGCTTAGGGGGGGGGGGGGGTGGGGGTGTTGGGGTATTGGCCTGACTTTGCGGAGGGGTTGGTTTCGTCTTGTTTTGCTTTCTGTTTTTTTGTTGTGTGGGGTTGAGCGACGGTGCCCAAGCTTAAGTTAACCAACCCCTTTCGAACTGCGCCCTGGTTTTTGTCGACAAGACAAATTACTTGGGATTAGTGTACCATAGTTTTTTGCAGTGGTCGAAGGGTTTAATGGTGTTTCGGGCTCTACCGCAACACCTGCCCCCCCCCCCCCCCCCCCCCTTGCGTGCAGCCCCCCCCCGCAACCCCGGTTTGGGGACAAAATACTTGGAGTTTGACTGCTTTGTCCCCAAAACGGCACTGCAAACCCAAAAGGGTTCGTCTCGTATCTGTCCCTAGCAGTGATTGGCCATGTATGGATGTTTACAAGCTGGACGATTGTGGAACGCACCCCCCCCCCCTCCACCTTGCGTGCAGCTATACCTGGTATAGGATAGCGCGATTGGTCGGCCGGTTGGTAACCTGGCAAGTATGAAAGACGTGCTTGACAAGCGGTAACACCACACACGTCATCACAGCCGCGAGCGTGTGAACGCCTTGACAAGCGGCGGCAGTCGCGATGCCATCCCCAACCCCACACGGGCCGCCTGCCCCTTGTCAGTGGTGGCAGACACCACTTTTTCTGCCGCGAGCGTGTGAAACGCCTTGCTTTGCAGAAAAAGCGGCATAATCAGTGGTACGTACGCACCCACTTTTATTTGCTGTATGCCACGAGCATATATACGAACAAGCGGTGGCAGGTGGTACGCAGGCACCCACCGCTTTTGCCGCCGCGAGCGTATGGAGGATGCCTTGACACGACGAGGCAGCAGCAGCAGCAGTGGCAAGCACCCCGCACCACTTTTGCTTGCCGCGTGTCGATTTTCTGTCACCATTTTTGTTTCTAGTCTGTTGTTTTTGCTGTATGTGGTGGTGTCTAGGTCGTCCGGTGAACAGCACACGGCGACGGCGTTCATTGAGTTAATTGAGGTGGGAAAAGGTGCAGGGCCTGGGTTTGGGGGGGGTGGGGGGGGTGGAGGGAGCAATTGGGTTGGGCGTGTTCGTACATTTTCTGTTTTAAGCATTCACATTTTTGACTGATGTGTTTAGCGGAATATGTACAGTAGTAGGTTTAGGTCATGTGGTGCCATGTGAAAATGGTATTTTACTTTGAGTGGTCTTCTTTTGTGTACCTTTTTTGTTGTTGGTTGAGCCCGCTGGAAGAAGAAATGCTGAGGGAGTCAGTATGTTGTGCGAGCGATACTTGGAATTCCGGAGTAGATAAATTTGTCGACTGATTAACTTGTGGGGCGGGTGGATAACAATTTATGATTTTTTTTCTTCTGAAAAACGTCTCGATATTCGCAGGCTAAAGGTGCTGAGCGTTTTTTGTATCATGATTGTTTTTGCAATTGTCCTGGGTTTGATCCGTGCAGCGCTCGCCTCGTCAGCCCTCGGCCACTGGAGTTGATCTTGATCCCCATTGATACCATCGAGATATTCACCGACTGGATTGTTAGCTGTTGCTCTAGCGTATTCGTAAGTTCGTAAGTAAGCCCGCCAAACTAACTAATGTTGTACACGCATCTTGGACGCATGCTACGGTAGCCTGCATGCAGGTGCACCATGTATTTTCTGAGAGTGGTGGTCACTTGAGGAGCTCTATATCTCACTCAAAAACTGATTCTAGAGGGGAATAAAAGTACTGCCCGGTGAACAGTGCCACATGCCCTTCTTATAAAACGAAAAATAGGCAACGCAAGAATTAACATCCCGACGACTTTGGGTTAAGGAGCCTTCACTATTAATAGGTCATTCAGAAAACGTTTCAGCCAAAAAAAGGTATACCTATAAATACCTCTATCGTAGCACGCGTCCTTGACGAGACAAAGAACATGGACGAAAAACACAAAACGATAGTTATATGTACATGTATATATATATTATTCACGACATCCACCAAGCACCCTCGGAGCCACCTTGGTAGGTATTATGATATTTAGAGGAGGGAACTATTTGGCGAGAACGGACTGTAAGCCGCAGTTGTGGCCGTAGTAGCCGGTGTAGCAATCGCATAGTCCCGTCTCGTAGTCGCACGAGCCTCGGTTGGAGCAGTCCACTTGACATAAGTTGCCCGAACGGCCCTGTTTCGTGACGCACGACGCAGGAAGCATGCATGCGGTTACGACGGAAACAGTGTTAATTAAGCGTATACCGATTACCAGGCATCTATTTGTTGCAGGCAGTTTCAGAACAGACAGCAGGCGGAACAGATCAGATAGATCATCGATTATCACTCGATGACCTATAGATATTTCAGGGCAGATGATCTGTGTGATCTGCATGATATGTATGATCTGTATGATCTGTATGATCTAGCTCATGTTTTCGGGTGTGAGCCGTATAGTCTGCATGATCTACAGCAGTAGCAGACGTTTCCTAGGTTTGATATGCGTTGTATATACGTGCAGATCACACACGTTCCCTGAATTATGCAGCCTCAGATTTTGTTCTCCTCATATTCCTGGATGTACATCCTGCATGAGGACATGAGGACATATAAAACCCGTGGGTACGCGCGATGGAAGTATCACACTCACAGCTTGCAAACATGAGCTTCGGCGAAATCCTCGACCTCAGAGCTGTTGTTTTTATTATATTTTGTATAAATATGCAGATCCTGCACAACCTCTCACAACTAGAGACGAGGAACTATCTAATACTAGATGATCTACTGTAGACAGATAGATAGATAGATAGATCATCATCTGTCAGAGGCGTGGAACCTTGTCGCTACCAGTACTCAAAATTGACACGAAAACATTGAGCATCGCCAATTGATTGTGTTGGTTATATAGCATAGTCCACTGGCCTACTTAGTCACGTGACTATGCTATATAACCAACAAAATATATGCTTTGGGGTTCGTCGAATCTCACATTGCTGTATTGATCTTCGGGGCACTCCCCTAGTCACGTGACTCAGTGGTAGATTGAATTGTAATTGATTACGACAGTCACTACCCCAAAGTGTAAATGCAAACGTTGGGGCAACAGGGGGGGGGCGGGCGGGGGGGGTGCTTCGAAGAAGCGGGTGAGCTCCGATGCATTCGCCCCCACACATGCTAATTATTTAGGAACTCCCCAGTGCCAACGGGGGTCTCTGTTTACTTAAAGAAGTCTACCTGGTCTTGTTGTTGTCTATTAACAGCATGAAAAGTTCAAAGGTATCTCTGGGTGTGATTTTTGTTGGCTGTCACGGCACAAAGAGAGGCCCCTTCTGTTTTTACCGTGGGAGTTTATGTCATAGCGTTCCCTCCCACTACTATGTCGAATCGAGCCAATTTTCACGCGAAAATCTACAAAACGCCCCCCCCCCGTCAATGGTCAAAGACTAAGGCAAGCAACAAATGAGTACGCCCCCCCCCCCCTAATTGGGGGAAAATCCTGGCCGTTTTGTCCGGCTGTCAATTTTTTTATTAATAACTCCCCAGGGTTGTGTTATAAGGATTACCCTGGGCTGGGTAAAAGATCGGTATTTTACCCCTATAGCTCAGCAGGTAATACCTCCACATTTGACGTCGTCGAGGACACGGGTTCGAATCTCACTTCGAACGTTTCTTTTATAGAAACGCTTGCGCGTGCGCCCCTAAAAAACACGTTTCCCTGGTTCCCCAGGTACTGAAACGAAGTGGGTAGGTCAAGGTACGGCCGTATACGGTTCCGACGTCCCAAATATCCCGCCGTTAAGAGGGGGGGAGAGTGTTATAAAGAATAGCGGGGCTGGGTAATCGATCGGTCTTTTACCCCTGTAGCTCAGCAGGTAATACCCTCACACTAATTAGTTCAGTACCAAAATCGAGTCTGTGGTCACAGGATAGGCCCCAATAACTCGGAGGCGAAGAATACCACAGCAAACACCGGAAAAAAAAAAAAAAACCCTTGAAACCCTCTCCTGCCAAATCGTACTCTTTTTGTTGGAGAAAACAGAAAACATCCGTCCTGCTCCGTCAATTGTCAAAGTACAGCTGTACAAACGACTACCGGAGTGGAAGAATACCTTGTAGCTAAAACCGGGGGGCGGGCAAAAACTTGAAACCCCCAGCCCAGTTGCGCTATCCTCTATACTCTATACATGCATACATGCTCACCGCGGTGCCACTGTAGACAGATGTAGACGTTACATTTGAACAGTCCGTCTCGTCGTCGAGCGTAACTGGGTCGTCACCGCTGGGACAGTGCCTGAGAGAGCAGTCCGGCCCGAACCACTCCGGTTCTTGTGTCTGCCCCGCCTCGAGCCCTACTTCCCACGCAGAATCGCAAACGCAGCCGTAGATCATCTCTTCGTCCCATGTCACGCTGTCCTCTTCCCCTGAACGTAGTTGTATGCATCGTTGTGTAGCATGCGTTATATATCATGCGTTAGAGCGAGAAAAGGGACATGAACAAATGAAACGATGAAATGGGAACCATTACGAACTACTGTCGTAGTCTACCGTACATACTGTATTACAAAAAAAAACCCACTCAACAAAACCTCCCGATAGTTAGGAAGGTGGCCATTGAGATGGCATGAAGGTGTAATGGCTATGATATCTGAGATATGGTGGATGCACTTCGAAACGGCGGGTTACAACCCTTTTGCTAATGCAAACTTTGTCCCTCACTAAATCCAAGTAGCTTGTCCAAAACAAATGTATGCGCCCGTATAAAGGGGTTAAGGTCGATCATCTTCTGCTACAGTACGTGTGCATTTCATACTTGTATGATACTTCGTATACGATATTACTATTTCATATTTACAGGTACAGTAGCATTTTTGAATGACTTGTGCACTGCCTACAGTACCATGTACCAGTACAGTACCAGGTGCGTTTTGGTTATATTACGCCACATCTCGCCTGTGTAAGTGGTGACATTGGAGAGAGGGAGAGCATCTGAGGTCGTTGCTAAGGCCCTCATGTTGACGCAGCGCCCGTGGTCTGAGCAGTCGTTCGGGCAGCCAGATCGCTCACAGGCCGCCCCCGAAAAGCCGTCGAAACAGAGGCATTCCCCCGTTATACGGTTGCAGAGCCCCCTGCACACACACGCCAACACCACCACCGTTGTCAGCATAGTATTACATATGTACACCGTCGAGAAAAACAAACACCACACACTTCGTTTAGTCTGGTGCCGTGCAGATAATTGTAAGTTGTAATCGGGACATTTTTGTTTATCTCGAAAGCATCGCGGCAAGATCCCCGGCAAGCACCACGGCAAGTGTCGCGGCAAGGCCCGCGGCGAGGCCCACGACAAGACCCAAGTCAAGGGTCACGGCAGGTGTCGCGGAAATTTTCGCGGCAAGTGACGCGGCTCGTGTCGCGGCAAATGTCATGGCGAGTGTCACGGCAAGAAAGAACCGCGGAAAGACCCGCGGCAAGACCCGCGGCAAAGTGTCACGGCGAGTATCGCGCCAAGTGTCGCGCCAAGTGACGCGGCGAGTGCCACGGCAATCACCGCGTGCAAGAGTCGCAGCAGTCACCGCGGCAAGTGTCGCGGGTCGTGTCGCAGCAAGACCCGCGACAATACATATACCAGGTAGGTACCAACAAGCCAAGAAAACAAACTCTTTCGCATAATACCGACCGGTTTCTATGCCGTGAGGGGGGCGGTAAATAGTCTACTCAGCTTCGCAAGCTAATCTAATCCATCCATGTTCACCCCTTGATAGTAAACCTTTACGGAGGTTTTGTGCTTGGCGCCTAAAGCCGATCCTCCGATCCGAACCCTAACCCGAACCCGAACCCGAACCCTCAGCCAGTGATGAGTGCTAGGATGCTGCGCTTGGCAAGCCTCCAGGTTGGTTCGGCCAGCTTGGAAGCTGTGCTTGAAACGACTAAAGGTTGATTCGGCGGGATGTTGTGGCCTGGAAATACTCTAGGTTGATTGAGCCGCCTATAATACACCCCTTAGCCAACCAGAGTGCGCAAATGGCTACCTTAGGAAGATTCACTATCAGCAGATGACCACTACTGGAGGCCGCGTCACTTGCCACGACACTTGCCGCGACACTTGTCGCGGCACTTGCCGTGGCATTTGCCACGGTGCTTGCCACGGTGCTTGCCGCGGTGGTTGACGCGGGTCTTGCCGCGAAACTTCCAGCGACATTTCCCGCGACATTTCCCGCGACACTTGCTGCGACACTTGCCACGAGACTCGCCGCGGACATTGCCGCAGGTCTTGCGGTGGGTCTTGCCGTGAACAATACCGCGAGGCTTGCCGTGGCATGCCATGGCAAGTACCACGGCAGCATCAGCGGGTAAAACCGTGGCACGTGTCGCGGCGGCGCCACCGTGCCGCGGCATCAACCGCGGACATTGCGGCGAAAAAGTAAAAATAATGAAATAATGTACACCCGTGTCACGGGGGCTACGTAGCAAGTGTTAATCGAATATCTTTGAAATTTACACATCAGACGCAACGATACAATGGGTAGAAAATACCTGACCTCAGATTAGGAACTCGGCCAGTGACAAATAGTTGGGCGCTAAAGTGCAACCCCTACCGCAGCACGCCTCCATACTCACTATCACGGTCAGTTAAGCGCCGGGTGCAACAAACAAACAAACGAACAAACAAACCATCGCTCTGCCGAGAACGGACGAACGAATGTTCCGCACAAACCATGCGTACCACCAGGTGGTACAGGTAGCTGCCAGGGGAATTTCAGGGAAATGAGCCATAACAGTGTGGGTATCATCATCATCACCATCATCATCCTCATTCTCATCACTATCTATCGTTATCACCATCCTCAGTACCATCATCATCATCATAATCATCACCATCATCATCATCATCATCATCATAATCATCATCATCACCATCACCATCATCATCGTCACCCTCATTCTCATCACTATCTATCGTTATCGCCATCATTAGTATCATCATCATTATCATCATCACCACCATCACCATCATCATCACCACCATCATCATCACCATCGTCACCATCACCATCACCACCACCATCACTATCGTGACTGCAGTGGGAACCAGAGAGGGATGTACCAGGAAAAACAAAGCTAAAGCTCTCTTCGTTAACCCATTTAAAACAACTGCACTCGCCTTTTCGGGGGGAAAGTACTGTATTATACGTATGTACGTACTTGTTTTTAAGGCGGAGTAATGTTTGCAGTACCAGGTACTGCAAGTAAAGTATACACGATTTTCTCCCCTCCCGGTAATAAGGCGAGACAGGGATGCCAAGCGATGTGTATACGTACAGCAGTGCAGTACTATTTATAAAATGGCTAAACGCATACTTCTCCCAAACCGATCTCTCTTAAGCCGTACAGCCCCGACCTGATTGTACCAGTACTGTTTGTAGTACGTCTCACCTACTGGAGCATTCGTGTACTTCGTGCGCAGTCATCGACCCCGAAGGGAGGTCTCCCCATGCCTTGCCAGACGGACAAACACGCGCAGAACAGTCTGCAGCACGGTAGAGGGTGAGATCTGTGTCTGCCCCCCACCCTTCGTAGCACGTACATCTTAGGGTTACACAACGACGGCAACAGCAAGAGAGCCGGCGTTAATTAGCGTTGTCACGTGTACTCACTTCCTTACGTGTACAGTACATGAAAACGTCTCCAAGCCTATTTCCAAGTAAGTCTGATCCCGAAAACTTGTGCAGGTTTGCCGATTTGTCCTTGAATGTAAGGACCGTTTGATTGAGTGGCAAATATGGAAATAGGAATGTCTAAACGGTTCTTATGTTTCCGGACAGAGGGGTTATACTGTTACGGGGGGGCATAGAAAATAGGACTACATATTGTTAGTAAAAATAGGGAAATGTATAGTTTTTCGTGTGCACCGTAGGTCCTATTTACTATGATCCCCCGTAATCTTCACTACGAGTATTGTACGTGCTCGTATACCAGGTAACTGGTATACTTATGTATATGGTAAAAGTAAGTCATTGGGGGTGCGAGCAACATCCGGGTTATGCTTTCGTTACTGTAGAATCTTATATGTGCACCATAATGACTTGTCCATAAGCCGGCGCTGACTTAGGGACAAGTTATTATTGTTTAATTAAGTACGAATGTGCTTAACATCGTGGGTTTACGAGTAAATCCAGTAGATTACACTACCGGACACCTATACTCGTACCAGTACTGGCTGTTGTCTATTGTTAAACTATTAATAACATAAGAAAAAAGGGAAGAAAGCTGTTGTTCCAGGCTGGTTCTCCTATTTGAGAATGGCTGTGTTCTATACTAACTTCAGTATAATAACGACTCCCGAATTTGTTATTATCTTCTGTAAATTTCAGGCTGCCTTTATTATTGCTCATGGCCTGTATGTACTTGTAAATACCTGTATACGACTGGTGTTTGGTGGTTAATGGCCGTGTGCATCGAAGAAAGTATGACGCACGCCGGTCGTACGTACACGTATAAACCAGAGACATCGGCGTCTACAGCAGTACGACTATGTTGTACGAGTACAGTGTACAGGCCCGGCCGAAGCCACACCAAGGGAAAGCGCCGCTCTATCTTACTTGCGTGTATTGTTTGTATGATACCTACGCATATCTTGTATGTGCGTGTGCCTTAACCTGCCTGTCTGCGCACTCGTAAACGTACCGCACGGAGCGAGTAAAGTGAGTAAGCCTCGACAAAGGCGGAAGACACACACCGAAAAGGCCGAGCAATAAACATCAGTAGTACAGCAGTAGTTACTGCTGTCATTTGACGAGCGCAACACAATAAGCAGTGAGATTCTTACGTGCCGGTTCCCGTGTTGCATGTGCCGTGCCCGTTGCACCAGTTGAAGAGAGAGCACCCAGCGTTGCCCCCAACACGGTGACAACTCAGGATGGCGAACAGCGTCAGAAGGGCCAGCCGAAGAACGCGCGTTGGCGACATACCCTTCCACCCCACAGTTACGAAACCTTGCTCTCTGCGTTCCAATCTACCCTGTGCGTGAGAGTTCCGTGCACGCCATGTCCTTGATCCGGTCACAAAACTTCTTACGGTTAGTCCTGGGACCACTTCACCCTCTTCTAGAGAGTGCCGCGGTGTGTAGCACGCGTATTGTTCGTGTGTATCATAGGGCTCGACGACTTGTGACTGGATCTACTGGATCTTTCTACCAACAATCAATATCCAGCCGAGAACATCCGGTGTTTTGATTGGCTGATTTATGACGGTTTCATGTTTTCTCTATAAATTCAAGAGTGAAATCGTGGAGAGGTGAAAACGAGTACGAGTACATTATGACGTACGACGTACTGCTGTACATTCGAGTACGTCGTACATGCGTGCAAGAAAGAAGTGCGAGTATCATACAGAGATCAGCCGTCAACGTTTGTGAGACAAAACATTAACAATTAATACGTACAACAGCAATACACACAACGTGTAATAGAGATACCAGTATCCTCACAGCTTCACAGCTGCTGCTGCTGCAGTATTTTGTACCAGGCATTTTGTGAAGAGTGACAAATCTCTCTCTTCTTTCTGCCTCATCATGTTTTTTGCGGGTCCAATCAGCTACGAGTATTACTACAAGAAAAGTATACTGCTGCACTACTACTGATACTGTAGTTGCACGCATACACCGTACGTAAGGGTATCACGTCGTACTGCAGTGTAATATCTCAACGAGTATCAGCAGTAGAAACACAGTGCTCCGTCTCAAAAGGGGTGCGTGACCAATGATAACGAGAACGTCCCCCGATCACATCAATATCATCAGTAGATACAGTAGATAAGAGCTACCAGGTACTGTAGGTATCAAACATGGTGTGTACATGTTGACCCGAGGGGTTGTGGCACCCCCCGGCGTGTGCGTCGTATACCATAGTATCATTCGTATTATATGACAGAGAATATTGAACCTGTTGGTATAGGGTGTCTGCAGTACTGCTGTAAGTAGTAATATGTGGTGTCTACAAAAACATGCGTCTTTAACAATTGGTTGAGATACAATATTTGAAGAATCATATAGGTGAGCACGTATGAGTATGCATAGACAGGTGGACAGACCCGCCCCCCCCATAATACAAAACCCAATGTCGAGAGTGGAGAACTATGGGTTATGACAGTAAAAAAAAACATTTTTTTCATAGCCCATAGGTTGATAACCCATAAGTCACGCTGAAGATCACCACACCGTCAGCCAGCCCAAGCTTAGACTTTACTTTACGTACTGTGCGTTGAAAATGGATCACACGTTGTTGCGATTTTCAACTTGACAACGTGTCCTTAATGTATATCGTTATACAGTAGGGTATCGATTTACTGGTAGGGCGCCTACCAAGACGGGGGGGGGGTCTGCCCATCTAGGACGTACGGCCGACGGCCGATGGAGGGGGGGTGAGAATGGTCGCTGTCTTCACCGGGAGAAGTGAATTAGACGGTGGAAGCCACCTGGAGATATAAACATATGTACGATATTCCTCGCCCTGTGCTCTCAGCTCTCCTCAGCTCCCCTAACCGTGGACACGTGAACTGCTTTCGAGCACCTATTATATCTCACCACCATCCGCAACACGACCTCAGAGTGTACGAGTAGCCTACTCCTGTATCATGTGCACGGCTGCAGCTACGAATACGCGTCCCAGAAGCATCCCGGTGGTGTATACTGTTTACGAGTACCCTCACTGCTTTGTCTACAGCAGTGTCCCCTCTTGCCACGAAAAAGAAAGTCGTTGTTCACCCAACATGCAAATGTATGAAAATAAATATCCGGTACGCAGTTGCAAGAAGAGCCGTTTGAGCACCATGTTTTGCACACCACGGGAAATGGCTCGCCGCAGGGGTTCCTTACTTCCGCGTCCGACACCAACACATATTGAAGCGTGCGATCCATGCAACGAGGGCATGCCGTAGACTATATACACATGCTAGACATAAAAAAAACAGGAAGTGTTCACCAACGAAATCGACAGGTCTTGCTCCCAGGTCTCCACGATAGGCCTTCATTCTATCTACCCACAATGACGAAGTAATAAGAGAACACCACTTCATGGCGTGAAAACAAAACTCGCAAGTACACCCTACTACTGTACAGTACATCCAAACCCTAACCCCACCCCCTTGGAAAAGGGTAAAGAAGACACCAGCGTGTGCGGTTGAGATCACCCACTGTCTTCTATGGTAAAGTGTGCTATAGACCATGACGTACGGACGGATCTCCATCCACACTCACCACTACGCCGACCGAGGAGGGTGATCGGAGGGCATCGCACTGGGGACACCCGCCAGCACCTCATCCTGTAAACATACATACCATTCTTCGGGTATACGTGTATCAAAACCTTCTTTCGGGCACTGGTTGGTATGATGCGATGTCAAACGTAGCTCGCGCATACGCTCGAAGCGGACTACGACATAGACGAACCCACTCCCCACTCATCACGACTGTTCTATCAAGGCCTGCACTGGTTTCCGAAGGCCGCGCCACAGAGCATATGACCCCCCCCGGTCATTCCTCCTCTCAACTCAACCCCAACCTCTTCCAATGAACGTCAGCTCGCAAAGCACGAGAGGCGGCGCGTATGATATGTCTGCAGGAATCGGTAAAGCAACATATGCCGAACTCTACATAAGATCGCACAGACCAGTAAACTTGCCAACACGCCCACCTCGTACTACCACTGCAGTATGCCTTTCGCCGATTATTCTTCGTTTTGTAGCGTGCGTGACACCTCGTAGTACCGCCGCAGCATGTCTCCCGCTGACTGTTCTTCGTTTCTATGATGATATATAGCGTTCAAACATCATCGGCGTTTGAGTCATAATTCGACTTCCAGGGCCCATCAAACGTGACACGCAGCTTCTCCGAGGATAACTGGCTGCCTCCATCTCGCTCCACAACAGCTCGCCCCTCGCAATCCATTACCACCGATGTTGGTGGCGACGGTACGCTACTGTGGGCGTCCCAGGACGAGTCGGACAGCAGCAGGCTCTCTGTCACGGCATCCATCAGGAGCGCACGCGTTGCCTCAGATGGTACATGACTGGCACCGGGTGCCTTGATGCGGATGGAGACCAGGTACCGCTTTGATGCCAGTCGAGCCGCTGCAAAAGATGCCCAGCCCTTGTCGGTAACCATGAGCAAATCGGTCGTGAGCACCTCTAGTCTGGGGACTGCCGCGCCTAGCGTCGCCATGCCGTCTTCTACGTCTGCGCAGTACCCGTGTGCCGCGACCAGCCACAGCTTGCGCAGGGATTCTCCTGACGAGGCGAGCGACACCAAAAATGAGTCATCCAAGCAGCAGCGGAAGGTGGTGTCCCGTGTATCACCGTCGGCGTCGCTCGCTACCTGGCAGCGCCTTGCGTACACCCTCAAGCTCTCCAAAGGCACGACGGAGGTGAGCCTCGTTAAGCTCTTCACCCATTCGCGGCTGTCGGTAGAGTAAAGCGTCTCCTGCACCTTTTGATGTCATGACGCCAAATCCGTTGCGGAACAAACAAAAGTTATCAGGTTTTCAGGTGCCGAGATGGTGTGGATGACACAGACACAGCAGTACAGCCCTATTGTCGTAGCGCCACCTACACGGGAGTATGCATGGCTCGCGCAAGAGCCGCAGTCAGCTAAGAAACAAAAAAACAACGCTATTAGTGGTGCTGTTCGAGCATCGAACGCAAGGAGTTTGTCCTACTTGCCGCCACCCTAAGCACCTCGGGAGTGAAGGACGTCCCGTTGGTGGGAGTTCCCCACTGGAGGCGGCTCCACACGGGTCAATCGCCGCTTGGTTACCAAGGATGTTAGGTGTTTGGTGCAGTGCGTGTTTATACGAGTAGCATAATTAAATAGCATGCCCTTGAAGTCAACCGGCACACTAGAGGGAACATATTGCTATGTACCTGGTATGTCTACCGACACTCTTTTAACCAATAAGCTGGCTAGACTTATCTATGATATGTGGCCCACCTAAGGCAAATGGTTTTGGTCCTGCGCTAAACACCAAGTGAATCGAAAATCACTCAATCAAATCACCAAATCAGAGTAAGCTCTCACCCTGAGGCCTTTGAGTCCAGGCATGCCGACGCCTAGCTGGTGGAAGCTGAGCCGTGAGCCCCGCGCGCGGGAAAAGTCGACGTGGGTCAGCAGTCCTGCCGCCGCCGAGGACAGATTCGACATGCTGCCCAGCTTCACCGCGCCGTTGAGAGTTAGCCGCCGGATAACTCTGTAAGGATTCCTGGATGTGATGTGCCTAAGCTGGTTCAACAGATCCTGCCACCCCATGCTGACCCCCAACGTCATGGGGGGTGTCGGGCGCAACCGGAGGGTGCAGAGATTGAGGTGTGATGCAAGCGGCAGGCTGGAAACTGGAGGCCCGGCAGGAGGATGGCGACAAGTTGACGCCAGAGAAAACGACAGGGGGGCGGCGGGGTCGCAAACACGCAACTTGCAAAAATGAGTTTCGACCAAAGGCTCGATTCCACAGCTGGGGTGTCGTTTTAACTTTTACAAAAGACCGCGAGGAAAGGTAACACGACACTGTAACACCAGGTTTAGGCACTTGGTACAAATGTCCATCAGACGGTAGTACTTTTGTAGTGCAACAACGGCAGTACCTAAAGTTATTGTAAAAGGTGGGGTTGCTGTCCCTTTTGGCACACGTATGATGCGTGCTTGTAGCCTGCGCGAGAGTTGTACGCTGATCTGGGTGTGAAACTACCCTTAACCCTCTTGGGACTTCAGAGCCGAAAATTGACGGTAGAAAGTGCCGAACACAGCACCGACCAATGCGTGATTGGGGGATAAAACACATTGCTGGTGTCCGAGTCTCAATCCAAGGGGTTGCACGGCACGGGCACGACAGGACCCTCCCCGTACTGCTCGGCGCTCACGCTGCTCGCAGACGGCGGATAGCACCAAAGTTACCACTACTGTGCTATGTTGGGGTCTCAAATGGATTAACGTCAATCAAGCGAGGATGCTGCAAACAAGCGACAATCTGCGTCCACCTATGATATACCCTATGATCACTAAAGGTCCTAAAGCAGCAAAGCCTCAGCCGCCCAGCTGGGGTCAACTAACTCAAGGTTGCTACGGAAAATGATGAGAAGGCACAACGACGGTGACTTCGAGATAAAGGCAGCATGTTGATTCAGTTGTTCCTGCTCATCCCAGCCACTTGGCTATTTTAGTACTTGCCCCACTTTCTTTCGACGTAACTCAGGTCCGGGGTCTTCGAAGCAGAGACCACCCCCCCCCCCCCCCCCCCCCCCCCCCCCCCCCCTCCCCCCCGCACGCTCCTTGACATGTATCGCGCAAAAGGATCAACACTTATTTCCTCCGTTCGTCGACTCGCGAACTTCATATACATTACGCGTAACAAAAGCTTGGAAAAAAACTGGTGTAAGAGCGCATTTACGCGTTCTTTAAGCGTTAAGACTACGATACCAACTACGATACCAACTGCGATACCAGGTACTCGTACTGTGCGCGTTTACCGCTCGATAGTGTATAATCCATTCTACTGCTGTGCATAGCAGGTACCTGATATACTGTACTCGTAATGCTATGATAGTCCGTACGAGCATATATACGGCGGTTGTTCAACAGATAGTTTTCAGAAGTACAGTACGTGCTTGGCCGATCATACACAGCAGTCTCTGACCAAAACTATTAATAGAGGTGCTCTGCAGCTGTATGTATTGCTCACCTGTACTTGGTACGATCGTAAGCTGGCGGGGCATCAATGCATCAAAACTTATTTACAAGATCCAAGCTAAAATCTCAAATCTCACCATTACGCCACCAAGCCTTGCAGGTCGAAGTGGCCCGTAGAGCGTGGTTCGGGTTCAGGAAGCTGACAACATTCGCGAAGAGCTCGGGAGAGAGCAGATACTTCTTCCTACCGAACACGAGCGGGGGTTCGCCGCCGTCGGCCGTTGCGGCGGTGGGGAATGTTTCATGGGCGCTCCATCGCCTGTCCATCAGCGCAAACGCATGCTTGAGGCAGACATGTTGCGGGCCTCCGTTTTTTGCCGCGGGCGGAAGGAGGCCGCGGAAAAAGTGCGCCAGGGACTGAGCGTCACCGTCCGCAAGAGCGACTGCTGCATCTACGCAGGTGCGTATACGTACCAGATATAGGAGAGGGAGGGAGGGAGGGTGGGCACTGCTGTTGTACGAGTAGTGAGTAGTGGATGTCGGTAGTATGGAAAACGGAGACTCAGACGATCGAGAGCAGACTTGATGCCCAGCTTGTTCACTTGTTCCCAACGTATATAGAGTACGAGGGAAAGCGGAGATGCTGCACGTATTCGTAGATCTTCTGCTTGGACGAAAATTGAATTAGTAGGTACCGGTATTTGATAGCCTACCCTGGATGCTGGAGCAGGTTGAAGCAGGCTCTGAAGTCGCGCGCCCCCTCGAGGCTCTTGTGGACAATCGTTTCCCCTTCCCTTTCCCCGTCTCCTCATCGGCTCCGGCGTTCATGTTTCCGCAACTGTGCAGCCTGCAGCCCGAGATCCGAGATCTACGAGTCAACGAAGAAGCTCTAAAGATTTGGAGGCTTTATTGTTTCAACTTCCATCCCCCTCAGCCCCCCCATTATAGCCCGTGGGCAGAAGCCCGTAGCTGCCTGTGCCGCAACAACGACAAGTATTCTGCTTCATAGCACAGGACGCAATACTTAGAAGGGCGCCTTGCAGAATTGATAGAAGGCTCCAACCTGGAAGCTTGTTTTTTTTCATGATCGTCAAGAGCGTCACCACCTCGTTTCTAGCAGGAAATCTCCCTCTTTGGGGATTCAAGAACACTGCGCTCCGAGGTACCACCACCACCATGACGAAGATGCTCTCGACTAACCCGAACACGCACGGCTTCAAGTGGCATCGATCGATGCTTCGCTGTAAGGTATGTCGTACTTGCACGTTAATATGCTGGCACTTTTGAACCCACATCGCTTTTACTTGTGAGTACACCAGCAGTGCTGTACGCTGTACATCAGCAGTTGTTTGAGAAACATGCACACATCGGACAGATCCTTGATCTACCTTTTGGATCTACTACGAATTAATATGATATTTATACACTTCTGCTCTATAAGATCATCTGCCCGTACTAAGTGAAAGTTTCCAATCGATTCGATCTCCAATCGATTCCATTTTTATGAATCGACTCGATTTTGCCACAATTTCCAGTTCAAATCGACAAAAAATCGAGTCGATTCATAAAAAAGCAATCGATTGGAGATCGAATCGATTGGAAACTTTCATTCGTTAAGACTCGCCCTAACGAAGGCAAGTTTCAAATCGAATCGATAGGGCCCGTACTAAGGGCCGTTTTTAACGACGCGTATTTAGCAAATAAATTGCCAAATTTCCATTTTTTGGCAAGTTTTACTTGCCAAAATAGCAAAAAACTTGCCAAGTTTTTTTCCGGATATTTCCGTAGCTGTTCGTTGGCAAGTTTTTGGAAAGTCAAATTTGCTATTTCACTTGCCATTTGCGACCAATCACGCCTACCCAAGACCATGCAAACCACACGCCGTTGCGCTAGACGCACGAGCTGCAGCAACACAGGAAGATACCGAGGGTTAGATGGTGGTGCTGACAGCAGATGANTCATACGTACCTCTATTTATTATTATATTATTTGCCTTCCGACAATGTGCAGGGCGTTATTCATTCAGAATGAAAAAGCTGACACAATTCGTCGAATACCACCACTCTCATTCAACCCTTCTCCTCCTCTGCGTGTACTCAATAGAATACGCACCCTTTACCCAATTATTGTACCTGCTATATATCTATTCGCCGTGCTTCCTACTCTGCATCTACATTCCACCCCCACGCCATGGGAAGTAATCCTCCCTCCTCCTCCCTTCTCCCCCTGGCGGCCTGCCGGTCTCGCAGGGCGAGCTTGTATCGGTGCACCCGGCGTGAGATCGCGACCTGGGTGGTTACCGATATGACCTGGAAAAGGTGCTCCTTGCAGACCCCTTTTCTTGATAAGGACCCCCCGTCCGTTCCTCCGACGATGCTCGCCGCCAGCTGGTCGATGAACTCGTTACCTTCCTTCCCGAGGCGTCCAAAGCTTTCCACCGCAAGGGTGACAAGTTTATGGCTGCGCTCGTCGAAGGACACCTGTCCTGCACGAGCGTAGTGGTTGCGCTTTCGCGCCTCAGAAGTGGAGGCAGCTGATCCGTCTCGATCAGCGCTGCCAGCCCGCATGTGAACCCTCGCTTGGGGGTCTGCATGCGTGATGTCGAGGAGTATCGCCTTGTTGCGGTACTCTGACGTTGTAGCGTCTCGGAGGCCTCCCCTCTCGATCACTATATCCATCCGGAGGTTCCTGTCGGCGTTGAAGGGCGCTCCGCTTTCCACTTGATGGCGGATGGATAACCGCTTGAAGGTGCGGGACAGCGCGTGGACTAGCGGCTGATGCTGGTTTACCTGCGCGCCTGCTCGGTGGCATGTGCGGGCGTGGCGCGTGTTGACATCCGTCGCTTCGCAGCAGGGGCACCTCGCCGCTAGGGGCTCTTCCATTCCCAGGAAGCGCCGTTCCATAGACACGAACTCCGAAGCCGGTATGATTCGTGCCGGGTCCACAGGCCTTGCCCTCAAACAGGCGACAGCGCCTGGTCCCGATAGGCTCCGTTGCCGAGCCTTGGCAAGATCTCTTGTTTCGATCCCCCCAAACTTGCCGTTATGAGATACCAGTAGTGTGCAAGAGCCAAGAGCCGGTATCATATACAGACAGTAGTGGTGTGTCGTACCCGTTTTAAGACCTCCCCGTGACAAGCCACTGCTGCTGTAGGTGGTCTCACCTTTACTTTGGTATCATCCGTCCGTTATGGATACTTAAATCGGAGGAAAATGCCATGCACGAGATTGTTTCTACCGACGAGTACGTATGTACGTATACACTATTAATAGGAGTATATACTCGTACTCATTGCTCATTAGATGTGAACGTCCTATCATATGGGGGTTAGTGTTAGGTCCCCACGCCCCCGAAAGGCGGACAGCACGGAAGTGAAAATGGTTCGTGAATTCCTGTCGGCATGCGGATGCATCCATGAAACAAGCATAACGCACAGCAGTATAAACGTAGCGTGCTGTCATGATGTGCGCCGTTGCCCGGCCGCCGAACGATGGCCCTTGTGAGATTCGTATATTTACTTGTTCATTCTTTTTTTCGTGCGGTACCTGGTAAGACTTACTGTACAGCAGACTGTGCAGCAGTGTCAGCGGAACAGAAAACGCGCCATTATTTACCACATCTCCGGTAGACCTTCATGCTATCTGACTGGCGACCTTCACAAGCAGGACGCTCGTGCGCTTGTGGGCTGGGCTGTCTTGGTCAAGTTAGAGAGCAGATATTTACAGTCCATGGACTGCAGCTCTTAACTGCAATCCACACGCTGTTCCTAACCCGAACCCGAACCCGAACCCTTACTTCTGCACCTACTAAGTGGGAGCAGGATGCCAAATGGGATCTGGTCCGGGTGGGATTAGGTTAAAGGTGTTGATCAATCAAAATGGAGGTGTAGTCTATTGGGCAACCCGTTTCACCCCTACAACACTAAAACACTCAAAATAAAGTGTGGACTACACTTAAGTACTGCAGTCCATAGGTTGTAAAACAAGGCGCCGTCGTCACGTTGGGGGTCTTGTATAACGTGCACAGGCGTTTTTTTTCCGGCCGGGTTATAGGGGATAAGGGACAATTTGGTCTTATCTATTTTTTTCTCGAGACAAGCCGATGTTTCTGGTCTTATCCCTACTCCATAGGCCTTAAACCGGATGGTCTTAAAATGGGTACATCACTGTATACAGCTATTGTACGCAAATCTTCCCCGGCAAACATGTGCGCAAGAGCCTACCCGACAAATACGAACATGATGTACTTACAGATCGTGTAGATCACACTTTATTACTGCTGTATATACACTACTGTAGAGCAGGTAGCAACCCTCGTGGGACTTGGGAAGGGGAACATGACGGTACAAAGTGACGATTACGTACAGCAACGGCCACTTCGTGATTAGGGGATGATACCAAGTTGCTGACCGAGTTACAGCGCAAGGAGCCGTACGGCACGGGCGCAGCACGATCCTACCCTACCCGTACTGCTGGGCGCTCACCCTTCTCGAGATAGTTGATAGCACCAACGTTATCACTGTTTTGGTCGCTATATATCTCGGGGTGCCAAAGGCGCTAATCAGGATTATTCCTGCCCCGAAAGATTATGATCTACATTGGGATTTAATCTGTCCAAAATATGGAAACATACGTATCAACATACTATTAATACCAGTACACGAAATATACCTCGATTTAAAGTTGCGTCAAGACCGTGGATGGCGTCACAGAGCAAATAAGCTTTTTTACTAATCAGATTTGAGAAACGGCGACCAATAGGAAAACTGCGGGTACCTTTTTCCTGCCCTTCCATTTTCCACCCCTGAAGTGGAGTCTACTATAAAGTACTGCTGCTCTACAGTAGTCGCCGCTTTTACTTTGAATATTCTGCTATATAGAGTACTTTTATTTTATATTATAGTAATGCCCTTCAAGGACGAAGTGAGCGTATGCTAGTTCCGGAAGAACCGCACGAAGACACGCCCCGAAAGGCTCCACACCGACTAGACGCGTTCCCGGGGGCCTCGCACTCCAATGGCTTACCTAAGCGCCATATCACTGCCGGAGGGGCTCGAAAACTCGTACACGACTTTCCCACGGGACAACCAACGGTAGCAGAACCCATATGTAGCTAGGCTAGAAGTTTGGGGACAATAAGGAAGAGAAAGAACCCGCAGAAAGGATAAGAGTCAAACGAGCGACGTCACTGAGATAAGAGAAAGGTCAACAAGTATGGGTGTGATCTCATGCCGCAGCAGAGAGGCCTCATTGATCCCAAACTATATACGATTTAACCTACGACGCAATGTTACAACAGTAATCTGACACAGAAAAGAGGCGAAGCCCGCAGGGCAGAACCCCTTTTCAGAAAAGCCTCTTTGTTGTACTGGGAGGCAGTGATTGAGTATCACTCCGTGAGCGATATCGCAGCTCTACAACAGCACGACAAAGTAGAAAGAGGCTAGGAGAAAAAACAGACCATCCCGCCCGCCCATCGTTGGTAGCGAGGTTGTACCGTCGACAACGACATCAGTTTTGTTAGTGTTTATTTTACCGGGGTACCTACTCTCTGCGACGAGGTGCCGCGTTGATTGCTAGGCAATCAACGCGGGAGTAGTAACCCTGGGTGAGCGTCTCCGGCTGATCGCAGCAGGAGGCCTCATTGATCCCAAACTATATACGATTTAACCTACGACGCAATGTTACAACAGTACTCGCAATACTAGGTAGACCCGATGGTAGTCGCTTTGGTTTGAATACACACAGCCGCTGTGGGCTGTGCAGGCTCAACTGGACCGATGACTGACCCCGACGTGTATTGTATCCTCACACCATTGCCGGTAACGAGCGCTTGATCTCGAGTTGCTTAATTACCCTTGCTCTTCCTCCGGCGCCCGTTTATTTCTCCAGGACCCCACTGCCAGCGTGAAGTACTACGAGGAACGCTTCGGAATGAAGCTAGTGGACGTGTACCACAGCCCCACCCTAGGCAAAAGCACCTACTACCTGGCCTCTGTCAGAGAGGGGGAGGAGTGGCCTGAGCCCGGCACAGCACAGGTTAGTATTCTTTAAACATTGTTTCAAGACTGAGCCTTTCGATCGATTGACCCCCGTCTGTGTGAAGCGCGAAGCGCGTGGACTTCGGGATCTCATTCACGAAACCACGCCACTAGGAAACCTCTTTTATGACGAAAATCTGACCTTGATTCACCTCTTGTCGTGGTTGTTGAGGATTGGATGTACTTTCCATCTGGGAGGTCGTAATTCTGGAGCTCTCAGAGCTACTCGTACTGCCAACGTCTAGGAGCCCTCGTGGCGTGTTGAGCCTGTGCGACCCCTGAGACGGCGACGCGCCGTTAGGACCGATTCAAAGTTTTCCATGCCACTCTCTGAAGGCGACATGTGGTGCACGTTTTTAATCCTTTTAGGAACCCAGAGACAACTACAGTACGTACCAAACAAATGCCATGTTTGGACTTATCAACCGCCGATGTATACTTTGTTGTGCGAGCGCGCAGCAGAATACAAGTGGTTTCGCGCTGCGCCCGTGTCATATAGCTCTACGTAGCTCTTCCCGGTATAGCTCGGTTTCTGAAAGTACCGCTTCCCAGGCAGTCAGTGGCCGATGTTGCTGTGATCGTCACTTTTCGCGGTCAGTTTTTCCCTCTATACTAAAATCAAGTCCCAAAAGAGAAAAGCGCTATTTGCGGACAGGGCGCCAACAAGTTTTTCTGCTGTCAGTCGATGTTCGCGTTTCCTACGCCTCATGCTGGACGGACACGTTATAACGCAAACCCCTCTGTTTCGTGAAATATTCCCTGACAGATCAGGCCCATGAGAGGTTGTTCGACATGGATCACTCCTGTGTCGAGCTTGAGCACGAACATGGCGCAGAGAACAATGCCGACCTGCGGTATTCCAGTGGAAACGACGAGCCGCACCGAGGTTTTGGGCACCTGGCTCTCCTTACCGACGACGTGTACAAGGCCAGCGAGGAGCTTGAGAAGGCTGGAGTGTCTTTCAAGAAGAAGCCAGGTGACGTGATGGCCCCATCCACGCAGTATGTACCTGAAGCAGCCGCCATTAACCGTGTTACTACTGCCAAATTTATCCCGCGATAATTCAAAGTGGTGTGTCCCCAAAAACGCGGGCACAGTTCCAAAGGAGTTAAGGTTTGCATGGTGAGGGAGAGCTGTACAGGAGTTAGATATTGACTTGCGGTTTTGGGATTGGCTGCGGCTACTACTTGTACTGATGTGATGGCGCCCTCATCCGCGTATACGCTTGCAGTTTCTTACTTACAATCCTAGGATTGCATTTTATTACTGGCACACTTTGTTCTCTTGCAGTTTATTACTTGAACACGCAAGCTGGCGTTTTGGCCGTCGTGCATGCGTTATGCAGATGAGGGACGGATGAAAGGTTTAGCATTTGCGTACGACCCCGACGGATACTGGATCGAGCTGGTGTCGAGGAACAAGGAAGCTGGTCACCCCGAGACATACAACCTGGGGCAGACAATGCTTCGCATTAAAGACGTCGACAAGTCCTTGGACTTCTACACCGGCGAAGGCGGGATGGGGATGACCAAGGTAAGCAACCTTGCCTCGTATGAACCGAGGTGCCGAGGGGACGTATGCCTTTCACCGCCGCTTTTCTTCTAGGGTTCACGCGTCGGAAGTCCTTGGTATCACGTGGTTCGTGCATGTTTGCGGCCGCGAACATTCCACACATGGGCAAGATCAAATATCAGATCCCCCTTTCATGGTATGGATAATCTATGAACACATCGTGTTTTGTCTGATGTATGGAACATTCGTAAGCCTCATAACCAGAGGCGGAGGAATGTTTCGTTTGGGTGTGGCTCCCATTACAAGAAACACCCAGGACTCCGACATTTCCTGTTCCCGGTACTGTAACCCATGCGAACCAAAAAAACTTCTCCCTCTTATTTTCGTGGTATTGCCTCCTGCGGTACGTAGGTTTGTGAGCTCCACTTCGAAAGCTTCAGCCTGTACTTCCTGCAGTCCTTGTCTTCCGAAGAAGTTTCTTCGTTGCCTGCCGCTGACTCGCCCTTGGCGTACGAGAGAATGGGCCGATCGTGGGCTCCAGTGTTGGAGCTGACGCACAACCACGGGACGGAGAGCGATCCGGAGTTTTCGTATCACGATGGAAACACGGAACCGAAGGTGCGTTTGGTATTCGCCCTCGCGACTTGCTAGTGGTCTTCGTTTGGGTTCTTAAATGCAGCCAAACATTGGGAAGGGATGTTTTACGCCATTCGTGAGCACGCGGCTTATTTCAGGGGAATCAAGTGCGAGAACATCATCACCATAATCATAATCATTCAGTTGTGGGGAGTTATGTTTACGATGCTGCCATTGCCGGAAACGCGTGAAGTGAAAGAGCACCACTTTTGGAGTTTTCCGGCATGACCACAGAGGTTGTCCACCCCCGTGCACGTTCGGAGACGTTTACACGATGTGCGAGCATGATGAGCCTTCCAAACCAACCACCCATATGCGGAACTCCACGCCTTCGTACGACCTCCAACATCTGCTCTTCCTTTTTCCCTCGCGTGCACACAATGCCAGGGGTTCGGGTTTTTGGGGTTCATCGTTGATGACTTCGATGGAGCGTCCAAGTGCCTCAGAGCAAGGGGGGCTAAGGAGATCCCGGAACCGTCGATCTATGAGGGGAAGTTGGCTCGCTTTGCTGACCCGGACGGTTACCACGTGCAGCTCGCACTCCGTAAATCTGTGCTCGAGTAATTTGAGGCTCGAGTCAAATGCGTGTCACTTACTCATAATATTATTAATAGCATTTCGTGGTAATGTTGTTGGTTGTTTCGTCGGGCGAAACCCTAAACATGAAGAGGGGTATTCACTATTCAAGGGGCGGTCGGCCATGATTGTAACTGGGTTTGGACCTATTCCAGACGCAAACCCCAGACGTTTTTTTCGATTGCCACCGCCGAAAAAGACAAATTTGTGGCTCTATCATACGTGTGTCGAGGCCTTCCGCTACTCGGACGAGGTTTTTAAGGTACCGTTTTTCAAGTGTAACGTCTGTCCCAGGTACACAACGCTTGTATAGCAGGGCCTGCTGGTTCTACTGTAGTAGTACTATCTTTGAAAGGACAAGCGATATGCCGGCCTCAACGTCAAGTGGGACCAGGCACCGTAAATCGCCCAAAATGGCCGAACCGTGCACACGCACCGTCATACATCGTTAGTGGCCGGGTTCACTCCCAAAAGGCACCGTCGCGTATGGAAAAGAGATTTGTTTATCAAAACAGTACCTGATGTGGTTTTTCATCGCACGCAGCGCTGCTACAACACCGACACAGGCCGCAAGGCGTAGTCGACACCACATATGTACACATATGTACTGTATTCATGACAAGGGATTCCAGATGCGCCCTCGGTAATACGGTATGAAGGACATGTGCTTACATCCCTGTTTTTCGATGCAGCCCTGAGCCGTACTCCTCGTTCACGGTGGTCGTGGTTACAGCTACAGTACATTTCGCGAGTAAAATATTCAAGGTTAAAAGCGCATACAGAGAAATGCAGGCTCTGCTTCCCGGCATCGGTAACAACACTATTAATAACAGGAGAACCACCTCTTTACTCTACAGTCTTGCTGGTTCACTTACCACGGGCTTACCGTAACTTGTGACTTGTCAAACCTGAAATCAGACAAAAACAGAGGGATGTACATTATTTGACTTTTTCGTGGCACGTGTCGCGACATGCCGAGGACGTACACTATTTGACTTTTTCGTGCGCGACACGCCACGGATGCTGTCGCGGCATGCCGCGACACCCCACGACGTGTCGCGGGGAGTGTTGCGGGGAGTGTCGCTAACCCTAACCCTAACCCTACGTGTCGCGGCGTGCCGCGGCAGCGTCCGTGGCGTGTCGCGGCATGTCGCGACACGTGCCATGAAAAAGTCAAATCATGTACGTAGATCCGCGAGAAAAAGCCTTCGAAGGTGCTAAAAATATTATACGAAATATTATATTATTATTATTATATTATTTGCCTTCCGACAGTGTGCAGGGCGTTATTCATTCAGAATGAAAAAGCTGACACAATTCGTCGAATACCACCACTCTCATTCAACCACTTCTCCTCCTCTGCGTGTACTCAATAGAATACGCATCCTTTACCCAATTATTGTACCTGCTATATATATATTCGCCGTGCTTCCTACTCTGCATCTACATTCCACTCCCACGCCATGGGAAGTAAGTCTCCCTCCTCCTCCCTTCTCCCCCTGGCGGCCTGCCGGTCTCGCAGGGCGAGCTTGTATCGGTGCACCCGGGGTGAGATCGCGACCTGGGTGGTTATCGATATGACCTGGAAAAGATTATTCATGTGTCACGTACCTGGTACCATTCGTTACGGGAAGTCATCCTGTAGGCTTCCAGGCCACTCGTGAAGGCCCCAGCTACCTTAAACTTGCTGCAATTAAGCGAACGGCAAACGTAATGTGACATGCGATATCTCACCTGCTGAGCGCAGTAAGAGCCTTGGACGAAAACAGAAAACAGGGCTTGGCTTATCACCAAGCTCCAAAGCAGCCTTGTGGAAAGAACGCGACAGAAGGCAACGAACAAAGAAAGGGTCGATGGTAACTACGAGTACAGCTACTGTAGTAGATTGACGTCTGACTCTGAGTAACAGTCATACGTCATACCAGTATGCGGGACGGGACGGGATTGCCTCTCTCACGAGGACACGCAAGTCCCGAAATACGCATTCGCCACTCATCAGTACTGCTATCTGCTACTGGTATCTGCCAACATGTTGCCAGGAGTCAGGAGTCAGGAGGGCAAAACGGATCCAAGTTGAAGACGTCTCACGTCCATACGTAGTATTTGAAGAGCACGAAGTTCAGGTATGCCACCGAGAAGAAGATCGCGGACGTCACGCTGGCGAGAAGGTGCGCTAGCACCACCCGCAACAGCTCCATATCATCCCAACAGCAGTACGAGTACGAGTACTACGAACTCTGATCATGTGGCATCCAAATTTAAATATTCAAAAGTTTTCAGTTTGTTCCAAGTTCATTTTCGGGGGGAGGGGACAGGGGACCCGGTTGAACATGCGGTTTCGTGCTGAAGAAGAGGCTTTCTCAACGTTTCGTTGGCCGATCATCGTAGATCCTAACGTACCAATGCTGTGGCTTAGTTTGGCTCCCTCGGAGGTGGGATGAGCTCTGCTGGCTCTCGGGCGTGGGGGATTCCAATGCCACACTGTAGAAGCTACATCGAGTAAGTACAGGGTTTCGTATTGTATCATCAAAATGGACAACCAATTTGCCTCGTCGGCGAAGCACCGTCCCCGGTCGTCAGTGGTGACTGCCTCTCGATTGGCGAAGTCGCTAACCGATGCAGGGAGCGTCTCCGATGGCTCCCAAACGATGTTTTATCGTCGGGAGCGGCAACCTTCAGAATCTAGCATGTCTTCGCGGGCAGAGAGTCTCGTAGATTCGCAGGTGAGACTGGTGCCGTGGCCATTTTCTCCGGGATGTCTACTGCTGTGTTGCAGTCACGTACCCTTTTTTCGTATCGTATCATACCTCCTGTGGTGAGAAATAACATGATGTGTATGAAAAATCTGACGAATAAAGATCCAGTTCTTTTCAAATAGGCAAACCGCCCGTTAATGGATTAATGAGCGCCGCGATGACCATGAGACCACGAGCCGTGAGGTGCGCGTTGATGGTGGGCACAACAGCAGTATCGCCGTTAAAACGTCGCTCCAAGCGTGTTCACTGCTGTTCACGTTTATTACGTGGCGCCTAAGAATGTGGAAACACCACCGTGCACACGCATGTGTCGCCTACCTGATACAGCAGTATACCAAATACACCCGGTATTGCGTTCGTTATGTATGATGAGCATGCAAGGATCCATTTCGAGATCAGCAAGTCGCCCGTTAATGAAAACCTTACTAGCCTTCATGTGTGTGTCGGCATAATTATCGCCGTCAAAACTCCACAAAAATACTACAGTAGTTCGTGGGTGAATGGAAGCACGACCACGCCTGGTTTATGCTCAATGTACTTGAATCGTACTCCTTCGTGGTATGTACAGGTGTTGAAAGCTACCACAAATATGCTCACGACGGGTCTTCAAACGGTTGGTCTTGGCGGGAAGGTGGGGACCACGATGACTAAGCCCACAGGAAACGAAGACCGCGCTCCAGCCGGTATGAAGAAAAAATGGCAGCAGCACTACCAGCACGGGAAATGGATTCAATTGGGCAAGACCTTGTGCCAGGTGTATATGTATGCTGATCACGGATTCCCTTCGCTACTTTCCGTACGAGCACAGTTTGACGCTTGCAACACACATGAGTGGTTGCGCGAGCTTTGTAAGCCTGCTGCCACCCCATTTTCGTGATGCTGGCGCGATTGAAGCAGAAACGCAAGATGCACATCCCCGTACATTCGTCTTGACCAGGCTACGTGTCACAAGTTCTTGCACGCACTCTATGATATCGCCTAACCATTGGGTTAACCCTAACCCCTTTGGGACCCCTTTGATAGCGACCACCCCAGTGATAACTTCCATGTTATCAACCGTCTACGAGCAGCATCATCGCTCAGCAGTACTGGTAGGATCATGTTACGCCCGTGCCGTACGACTCCTCGGGCTGTTGTAGCTCAGACATCAACCATTGTATGGTATCATCCCCCAATCACGCAGTGGCCGTTACTACTGTACTACTACTACTACGATCGTCACTGTTTATCGTCAGGTTTCCCCTCTGAACTCCCAATAAGGTTACTGCGCTCACTCTGCGACATAGGTTTGCTTAACTCACGCCCATACGCGACTTCTGCGAACGTTTCAATTTGTTTTTTTCCTCGACGTTCTGCAGATTGCGTGCATCTTGTTTTTTGTCGCATGCGTGCTGTGGTCACAGTTCTTGTACCCGATGGCGCTAAATAGCAAGACCCTATTCGAAGCAATTATTGATGCCAAGGATCAGGCTGCATTGGGTTCCACGTACAACAAATGGCTGCTAGGGCTTTATTCGGACGAGGTGCGAGCATGTTGGATGCTGGCAGATTCGATGATGAGCACACAGCGTTGAGTTTATCGTTTTTGTAATGTGTTTCAAGCGCAAAGGACGACTAGGAGTCACTATTGGGGCGGATGACAGTGAAGGGATAACTATATTGGCAGAATCAACGTCATCCACCTGGAAGACTCGACTTAGTTAGCATCCGGTACCGGTCGGGATTGGGTGTAATTAAGAACATTTGTGGGCGATCTGTCTTTTCTACGCGTGGATCGGTGATGTCGGAGGTCCGTCTATATACTATAAGCTGATTATAATGTACAGAACGACGAGTTTTTCAGCAACTACGAAACAACTGCAACGGATCCATCTCTGACGGAAGCACCTATTTGTGACCCGCAGGTTGCACTAAATCGTGTGTAACCCATAGCTGAAATAGCTGGAATCGGGAGAGAGACGCGTGGAACGCTCAGACACGCTGCATCTAAATCTAACCCGCAATCACGCCCTCGGCTATGTGCATAGTCTAGACTAGGGCATCATAGTTTGTACATTTAATACAACGCGTCAACTGTGAGTTCGACCGCTTGAGCGGTTGATATTCAACTTTGAAATATTTAGCTATGCTCTATGCTGCTATCTGTGGGCAGGATTGGGGGTTGGGGGCAGGGGTGGGGGTAGAGGTGGTGTATATAGTTAGGGTTAGGACGTGCCTCTCGGTCCTTTCAGCTATGGGCTACGTATAAATCAATCATTGTGTGCAGCCTGCGAGATATAAATAGGCGCTCCTATCTCTGACGCGGCCAAACATGGAAGCGGCATACCTCACCAGAGAAGAATATACCCCCTATCCCTATCCCTCTCTTCGACCCGTCGAAAATCGCCTTCAGGAAGAACTCACCGCCGAGAACGCATTGAACAGCATCTACTTGTGGCACATCACTAATCCGTCGGAAATACTACAGCAAGGTTTCAAGGTGAGTGGGCGACCCGCAGAGTTTATACTTCGTATTGGTGAAGTGGGTGCATGGCGACAAATCGGATCTCCAGATACTCCATGCTGTGCCTCCAGGAGGTCTTAGCCTGGAGGAGACGCAACGACGAAAAGCTCCTTCCTGCCGCTCGCCAACTGTAGAAAGTTAGCTGACAGTGTAGCCTACCTAGTCACGTGACTATGATACGCAGTCTATTAAATAGTTGATTCACGTGACTATGCAGGCTAGTGGGTAGTGCTACATATATATGTAGCCAACAGGCAGTCAATGTACTAGAAGTGGCTAATATTTAAAGCCGCGTTTGCCCCTTGCTTCCCTTCCCCCTCTCGACCGACATGCCGCGAACCAACCAGCCGAAACTTGAAGAAAAGGGCCCGTTTGGGTACATCAAGCGAACGACCAAGTATGACGTCCTCTTCTCGGACGACGGCAGTGACAAGGTCACCTACAAATCCTGGACAGTGTATGACCCTGTGAGAGAAATCGGTGGTGACATCGAAAAAAACACGGACTTGTGTATATCCGCGAGGTTATGACTGTACTAAGTTGATATAAATATTCACTTTAACCTCAAGCAAATAAGCGCGATTGTGGCGACGCCCACACTCTCGGGGTCCCTGGCTGTGGCTTGATATTTTCACCAATCCTCAATCAATGATATCATTCCCATGTTGTGCGATCAACGGGAACGCCTAGGTCGAGGACAACGAAGACTGCACGGAGATGTTTTTTCGCATGGACAAGGCGAATTTGCGGCAAGGCATACTGGACTGTGACGAAAACACGTGCGACTGCGTGGACGACGCGCAAGAGGTAGATAAGAGATAGACAAGCACTCACGGTGAAGATTCCACAGAGGAAAGCATGCGCTTCTTAGCACAACATCGGAGGCCGCGTCGTGTATCCATGCCATGCTGCTTTAGCTGGGATAAACAGTGTATCTTGCCATGAATGCTTGGGCTCGCTTTAAGTAGGCAGCCGATACAAATCGAACGCGCGTTGTTTCCTGCACTAATTGTACGCAGGTGACCGTGGTGAACCCGCTATTTCTCAAGCTGATGCAGCAATACAAACCAACTGGTATCGTATCTACTCTAGCACAGGAAGTGTTCGCCGACATCAAGGTGAGTGAGCCCATCAGTTTGGATCCACTACAATAGCCTGTGCTTGCCGTTGTTCTTTTGAGGGGAGTAAGAGCTCAGCTCACCAATCTTTGCCCAAACCTATCGGCTAACAGCTCTGGTACGTGATATAGAAGGTACAGACATAATCTCACGAAAAACAGAGCGGTGTATGAACCGCAACGGCAATTGCTAGATACTGGTTGATGTGCCTCTCGATCTAATGTCGTGCGATCCCGTTGGCGCTGTTCTTTCGCGATACGACATCGACCTCTTGGACAAAGTCAGTCATATATCGCGGATTATAATAGGCACTTGCTACTCTCTTACCCACCAGTGATCCTCGTGTCAATCTACTTCCCCGCGTACCTCTATGCCATACCAGGACGGCATGACTGTAGGATTCGTACGGGCTTCAAAAGCCTACATTCTGCCAACGGTGCTCGACGACGTCTTCCGATTCCGAAAGGCGTTTTTAACAGCGGATGCCATCTTGCGCACAATATTTTCGGCCATATCGACATCCAACGGCACGGCCACGGCTGTGTCCGCCCTCCGAGGCAATTACGTTGACACATCGATCGATTGCCAAGGTTATCAACCGACGGGGTACTCGAGCGACTGTCCATGGGGTATGCTGTCGTTTATCGAGAACGCGGCGAGCTCTCTAGGAGTTAATGGTACTTTCAGCGAGGTGGAGGTACGAGAAGAGGCTTTGCTTCTCGATACGGTGATACGCACCTCGCACCTACCAGTATATGATACTGCACCGCCTGTAGCTCTCAAGGGCTGCTTCGGAGGCATGGAGTGCGCGTGTGCAACATTTTTCCACGATGAGTTGCTCATGCGAGTGTATCTACCAATGTATTTCACTTGGTTTTCTTCTTTTGTTGGGAATGTTTGTTTTGATGGGTAATCGACGTTGCAGCTCACGCTGTAACATTGTTTGACGGCAAACATAATAAATATGATAATATTGCCCGTCCTTAGCCCGCCACTGTTGCTTATGCTCGCATTTTAAAGGCGGAATACTTGCTTGGGCTTCGGCCTCAGACTAACGGTTCAGTTTTTGACAGCACGGGAGGGACGCTCACGTGGATAACCGCCGGTCGATATGCTGGACATCTCTCGCCACCGTCCATGCCGCATCCTGATGATCATGATCTCACCGGGCAGAACGCGTTCAACGAGCTAGTGGCGACGGTACGTAGTCGGAGGAATGAACGACAGAACGATGCAAAGTATGCGTCTACACCCACCCTTTGCATGTATCGCGGTGGATAGTCGAAGGTCAACTATATACGAGCAGATGTTTAGAGGGAACACTTCGTGTTGCTGGGCAGCATTTGTCGCCGAGCGAACGTCGTGTAGAATGTATTCGCACACCGACATTTCTTTGTACAACCCATAAATAAATCCCAGGTGTATTTCCGTAAACTGTATCACTGACAGGTGTGCACCTGGGAGGCTGCTGGGGGCGGCACTGCTCCCACCTCCGACGAGTGCCAAGCAAAAGTTGCTGGTATCTTAGAATGGCTCTTCGGCGTATGGTACACCGAGGTAAAAGCGAAAAATTGCGGTGAACATCATCAGTTGAGAGTTTCGACCTCGAGACGCGCGTATCGATTGAGTGGGCACCTACAAGATTAACGCTAGCCTACAAGCTACCACGAGACAGTAATCAAACTCATCCTGGAAACCTTCTTGGTTCCGGTATAGTGCCCCATCCATTGTCGTTCTTAAAATCCAGAGCTATCTTAAGGGCTATCTTAAGGGCTCGACCGTGAAGCCAAGAAATGTCGCAGAAGTTAAATCAACGTATTCCCAGGCCTCGTTTTCGCGGAATTTGATCAGGCGCCAAACACACACTTCGAAGTATTGAAACGTCACATCCGGCGCCCGGCGCTGGCAACCCCTTTGCCAACCCACGTATTACTAGGAGAACGAGCTGGAGGGGCTTGTCATAGACGAGTGGCGAGGTGCTTCAGGCGACGGTGTTGACATCGTATGCGACGTAGCAGGGGGTGTGTGCCCCTGGAGAGTTGTAGACGGAACCAACTCGGCGGACTGGAACATCAGCGCGTCCGCTGCAGTGCTCATGGTGCGTCCAATGTAGCCATGACGAATATCACCACAATTTATGATATGTGTCGCCCTTCGTTCCACATGCGAAGGGAGAAATATATCCCAAATAACTTTTCTTTTGGGCTTTAGTTTTCGGCGAAGCTTGCATATCGCTTGCTGAAGAGTTCACGCCGTTGTTTTACGCGTTTATCAAGCAACCGTTCGTTTGTTCGGATGCTTATGCCCACCGACAATTATTTTCGATAAATCGAACTGAATCTAGGGTGGTTTATTTCAATTTAATGAGAAACGGACGTTGCTAGCTTGAAAAACACTCTACGCCGGAAATTTTCGAAGAAAGTCTGTTCGACTTCGCCGGGAGCATGCAAAGTACGTCGCGACCATCGCAATACGCACGGACCGTCTTCCGTTGGGATACTATTGGGATAGTATGAGTAGTATGAGAATGATACAGATGTAAAATGGTCACAAACGTTCGCCATGTACTTAACAATTACTACCGTAGCTCTACCCTCACGATTTGTCAGATACTGGTGATTATTTTGGAGGCCTCATTCTAGAAATTGATGGTCGAACCCATGCAACCGCTCACCTTACTAATAGCGATATTCTGCGTGCCTCCTCGTCAATAGATTGACCCAGCGGAGCAGGATACACGGAACGATCTCAGCCACTACACAGTGGATGGCCAAACATTGTGGGGGCACGCCTACACTTACTGTACGGCCGACACATCCTCGTCTCTCCCATGCTACGAGGGCAGCGAGGGCAGTCGTTTCCAGGAGGCCGCCAACGACACCCTTCCAGGACTTTTGCAGTCAGCCGACGGGACGCTAGGCTGGCCGGATTACGTGGAACAGGTGCGAGGAGGATAAGACAGGGGTGCATGGAGCAGAAATGTCGTTTTCTGGGGATGGGACTACTTTGGCATGCTGTTGCACTCATTTGCACTCGGTGTGGCTGAAAGATTGCGGATGATAGTTCCTCGACCAGACGAGAGGTTTGTTGTGCTTGTACGGCATATACCTTGCAAAGAAAAGTGCAAAAGGTTTCCTGATAGCATGGTCTTGTCTGTGACCATGTGAAAGCGGCCGAGGGGGGGGGGGCATGTTGACTATTTGTGCACCAGGAATACACTGATGCCTAGTACACCGGTCAATGATACTTTATGAAGGCGCCACCTCAGTACCAGGCCAGGTCGAAGTGTTAAGCTACAATACGCCAGCTGTTAATTCGAGAAAAGCAGGCGATGCTCATCTTTGCAAGCTGCGCGATACGCCGGTCGTGAGGGTTCCAAATTTGATTGTAGAGCGTCAGACCTGGACGATGCCACGGTTAACAGGACCGTATTTTTCACATATTTGCCGCAGGTTTGCGAAATAGCATCCAACATATTCGGCTCTTGGATCGAGGACAGCAGTTGGCTGAACCATGTTATTGTCAACCATATCGACACCTCTGTCCTGGACCTGACGGGATACCAGCTCAGCGGAGACAGCCCGGAGGACATCGGATACGTGCAGGTGGGCTGTGGATTCGGCAGCCAACTTGATGGGAGCTTGAAGACTCAGACATGTACGCAGGACCCTCTACTCTACAGTACACCTCTACTACTGTAGATAGTGTTCCATTGGCGCACTATAAACTCCGCGCAACATCGGTACATAATGCGTATACGAGTATAACACCATTGGGTTTTTTGTGCCAAATGCTAAAAGGTGAGATACCTAGTGAGTTGCTTTTTTTTAGGACACGCATCATGCGACTCCTATGATACTGACATAATCATATCGAGCCCATCGTCTCTCTCCTATTTTTTGCGAAAAAAGTGGACCACCGGGGCCATAACTTCCACTCTCTTAGGGCTTCAGACCCTCAGCACCATCACTCAAAACGGAATATGGGAGTTCATGGACGAAAGCCGCCATCTACTGGGGCCCGAATTGATGACGCAGGTGAATCGTAGCAAGGCCGGACATCGAGTCGACCATCGTTTGTCGACCAATGAGATGTCTCCTTTCAAAAGACGAAGGCTCAATCTTGAAGTTTTTTTTTGCGTGACGACGACCGCCGACTATCTCGGCACGACCGCTGACAGCCAATCTTCTTGTCACCCCCTGCACTGTTAATAGCTCTCGATCGCCGGCTACTTCAGCATGGGGAATCTCACTGTTCAATCCGGGAGGGCGCTTCTGGACATGGTCGCAGAGGATAGCCTCGAGGCCGATGAGTTCCGTCGATTCGTGCTGGGGCAGAGCACAACGTACTACGGCGATTCCGATGACTGGTGAGTACGGCAGGGATGATTTGTTTTTGTGAAGGCAACGTCTGCTTGTGTCTATTTGTGTCTGTTTGTGTCTGTCTGTATGTGTCTGTCTGTGTCTGTCTGTCTGTGTCTGTTTCTGTTTGTGTCTGTCTGTGTCTGTCTGTGTCTGCCTGTGTCTGTCTGTGTCTATTTGTGTCCGTTTGTGTCTGTCTGTCTGTGTCTGTCTGTGTCTGTCTGTGTGTGTCTGTTTCTGTTTGTGTCTGTCTGTGTCTGTCTGTGTCTGCCTGTGTCTGTCTGTGTCTGTCTGTGTCTGTCTGTGTCTGTCTGTACTTCAAACGAGAACCAAGGCGCCCGAGAAACTGACTGTTCATTGTGGGTTTGCTCTGTCCGTGCTCAACCCGGCTAGTCCTGGTCGTGGTAGATCGTCGCGGAAGGTACGTACGAGCGGCAAGCCACGAGTACGGCGCTCCCAAGTTATAAACCAATGGGAATATAATTAAATATCGTTTTGTATGTGTTTTTTTTGTCCCAGAGGACAAACTTTTCGAAACAAAGAAAAACGCCGTCATGAATGGCGGTCCTACGCGTGTGAATCTCGACTAAACCAGTCGGTTCATGCACGCTGAAAGGGACTTACGCAGAAGACAGTATATTGTACCTCTACATATAGAGTAGGCGATCCCTTCCCCCGCGGTCTGACATCCTGTGTTTCCTTTGCCGGTTCTGATGACAATTATCGCATGCTCCATCCAGGTGGGAGGGTCCTGATAGTACGACGCGATCATTCGACTCAGACGACATACTCTTCGTCGAAGAGAACCCCTACGGCGACTTTTCGTCCGTCGCCTGGGGGGCCGCCAATCTCACCAATCTCAGCGAGGCTGCCGTGGACCTTCTTACCTGGCTGGACACTTCGTTCATGAGTTCGCCGGCACAGTGCTACGTGCTCGAAGGATTCTACGAGAGCTGTCTAGCTCAGGTGGCACCCGGGTATCTTAGGGCGTTTGACAGCTATCATATTCCCCTGTTCACGTTAGTATAGCGATTGGTGAAAGCGTTAAAACCTTCAGAGACACACTGCTTATAATTCGAGTTAGGGTTGGACACTGTTTGCAGTGGTACAAGGTTGAGCGAAACGTGATGTATCTCAGGGTACAGTAATACATGCATGATATTTCATATAAACGTATGGTACCAGGTATATAAAAGGGTGAAATTAATTCATTACTTTGATAAAATAATCGTTTTGTTTAAGGAGACGATATACAGAACTTACAGATGAGACAATCCAAGAAGCAACCAAATGCGGTTGAAATTAATGAACTACGTAATCGTTATTTTAGAAGTATTTCAAGACATGAATGACTTCAACACCCGAGGGAGATGGTCTTATGTATACTTTCCGCGCTTGGTATAACCCACGCGGGCACCCTACCCAAAGCGTTTCGAGGGTGTCTTTAGTAGGGCGTATACCCTGAGGTACCCGGGCACGAGACCATGCTATATTTGTCATGGTCGGCTATGCACGCCGGGTACTCCCAGAGTAACTATTCTACCTCATACTAAATTCCTCACACGTATCTCATACCTCGATACCTGGTACCAAAGTTTATCCCGCAAATGTGAATGTTCGATGTTTGATGTTTGATGTTTGATGTTTGATGCGTCGTGACGACAGCTGGTGGACGGCGACGAGTGGCCGACCAACTGCATATTTTTCCAAACGATCATCAGCAACACCGTCACGGGGATAGAATGCGACGCCACTCGGATCTACGATCACGCGCATTCCTATCCCAAGAAGCCTGGAAACGTCATAGCGGCATTCATGCATTCCCTTGCATGGGAAGAGGTGAGTGCGACCCAGAACATCCAAACGGGCGTGCGTCGAATGCACACCGAGCACGGTTCTTGTTATTTACTGGAAAGTTGGACAGGTCATCAACTATTGTTTCCTCAATGAAAATTCGACACGCCCAATGTTATTTGTAGGGAAGTGCTAAGGCTGCGTCGGTCGCTTGCATCCGATGCCGGGTTATCGCAAACACTTTCCGCGAATCACCAACCGATCTTGGATACCCATGCCGAGGCAACGGCTGGCGTGGCGTGTCGACCTGTCGGCCTTGCCCATCGCGGCGTCGACACCCAACATTTTCGACTCGTCTGATTGTTAGAGCTGCGCATTTCGTCTTCTTATCTCTGGACCAGGTACTGAAGAAAGAGCTCCTGTTGTGTGATGATCCCGAGGAATGCGACTTCTCTAGGGGGGGGTTCTTCACCACCAGAAAAGCGAGGTGACCTAACTACCGTTACGGCGAACATTAGCATTGTCGCGCTGGTCCATGTTCGATGTTACAAACCGGGAAAGTACGTTCTTATAGTTCTAGGCTATGCTCCCAACGTTTTATGGCACGCATGGCATGTTGAGGTACTATTGAGTACGTTTTTCCGTGCTCTTCAACATGTTATGGCATGCGTGGAACATCGGGAATATCTTGCGCGGAAACAACGGTCGACGAGGTGAAATATGTTATGGGTGCCGAATCGCCGTTTATTTTGTTGAAACCCCGGGTTCCTCGCGCTTGCTTGGCACTGCTTCACAGAGACGTTATTTTCGACGGCTACACCGACGCGCTGACTATCAAGCTCATGAACAAAGGTTTGGCTTCAAGGAACCTGACCATCCGCTGTTCCACGCAAGACGTGCTCGAGTGGAACATGTACTGCCAACCCCTCTACAACGGCGATTGTACCGACGTTGGATTCCAGGTGCGAACTATTGCAGTACGTACCCGGGAGTTTTCACGAGCACACCTTGTGCGCCGTACACAGGGGCCAATGGCATTGCGGGTGACGGCGAACGCTTGCCACACCAGACAGATCACGACCTGGATAATGTAGAGCCTAAGCTGCCGTCGTGAGATGTTGGGCAGGATCTGTAGATGATAGTTCATATCCAACCCAGGAAACGTGTGCTAGATCATGCAAAAATACACGGCTTCCATCTGTCAAAAAAGTTAGACCATACAGATTATACAGATCAGACAGATCATGCAGATCAGGAACTTACTTGCCCTAAAACATCTAGATTGTTCAGCGGGGATCGGTGATCTGTTCGATGTGTGGAACGGTTGCTATAAGCAATGGAAAATTGGCAGTATAGATAGGAATAGTAGCTAAGCCTTGCGGTGTTTGTAGGGGGGTGTTTCCTTTTTTTTTCCCCTAGAACGGGCGGACGGTAGTCAAGGGGGCGCAGTTAACATTGACCTGCCTGCCTGCTTGCTTACCTGCTAAACCACTGACCACACAACTCGTGGAAATAGTCGCACCGCGAAAATGATGAACTTTGCTCTCAGAAGTGCATCATTTCGCCCTCCTGCGAAGTACTGTAGCATTGCTATTGTTGTCAAAGCAAAAACAGAACTGTTGATGCACCCCCCCCTCTAGATCATCCACTGCTGTTCTTTAGTCGAACTTGTTGTATTTGATGCGTCGTAGATGCGTTCACCAGCGTGCTGATGGAAGCTCGTACCCCACCTTACCACTTGGTGATTACGTAGGTGGTACACGATACCTACGGCACTGTGCTCGAGGTCAACAAGACGGGTCCGAGCAGGCACCTGTGGTACAACGCCGAACTGCCCTTGCCTTACAATCTTGGCAGCGTCGACAACCCCGTCTTCGCTGTGTATCCTGGTGGAGACTGGGACAACGAAACGTTTCAAAAGATAAGGGTAAGAATCGGTACAAACTGAAAGAGCTGCCCGAAGCTTAAAATTTGCACGTTAAAGTGTGCTTCACGCCCAACCCACCGATGCAAGTGTTAACCAGACCAAAATATGCGGCACGTCTCTGCTGACGAACAATACGCACGAGACGACCTGCAGTAGCAGTAGTACCAGACTGTAAGGTTGCTGTTGTAACGCGGAAGCAACACAATCTGTGAGTAACGTATATAGCCGCGCCGCCCGTCTGTTTGGTTCCGTTTACGTCTTCTACGTTCCGTCGGCATCGCCCCGTGTATAGGACTGCGAAAAGCGAACCCTTCAAGGCAGCACGGGCTTATGGAACAGTTGCGAGACGACGGTGAGGCCTGGCAAAACATTTGTCACTGAGTATATATAGGTTGCTTGAAACATGACGGCTGACTGAATGTTTCCACAGCTGTTACGGTGGCATTCGATGCACGTCCTTGCCGACGATGTCCCTACTTACTCTAGTGTCCCAGGCGAACAATACCAATTTTCCCTTTTAACGTGCGCTCGTGCCTTTTGGGGCCTGCTCCTTACGTGGTCAAGGAACTCACCACCTCTTTGGTGTGTCGTTTCTGGCTGGTTTGGTGATGTACGGTGGTATCAGGTATATTATTTGAACATATATCAGCGCGCACACAAAAAAGCAAACTAGCAGAGTGAGCTGAGCTAGTTGCATGATTGTTGTAGTCCAGTCTACAGTTTTCGTCTTGGTGGGCGCAATCACAAGCACCACAAGCATCACAAGCATCACAAGCATCACAAGCATCACAAGAACCACAAGCATCACAAGCACCACAAGAACCACAAGCATCACAAGCACCACAAGCATTACAAGCATCACAAGCATCACAAGCATCATAGGCACCACAAGCATCACGAGCACAACCAACAACAGAAACACGTCCAAACGAACTCGACAGGCTCAAACGGGCAGCGACGACCCAGACAAGATCGGGGGCACAAATCTGTATTACGGCAACAGCTCCCTGCTGGCCGCATTGGAATCAGACTCATCGCTGGAGGTGTACGGCACCGACGGCACGCAACACACCCCGAGAATGTGGGAAGGGTTCGGCGAATACCGGCTGGTCTACCTGCTGCGAAAGGCGGGCCTCGACTACCTGGGGAACGACACCGTGGTACGTAAGAACCTTCGAAAAAAATCGCAGATTTCACTCATATTACATAAGGAGGCGGTTAGGAAAGAGAACAAGTACAGCGAGCGGCCAAGATAGACTCGTACTCGTACAGCGTTTGAATTCTTACCAGCACACGACATAGATTCAGGGATGGCTTACAGTAGTTACAGTACACCGACGGAAACTCACGGGAACGTAAACGTACCTTTAATACTAAGACGCTTAAATGCGCGGTGGTGACCAATATTTCAGGCAGGTACCACTAATATCCCCTTTGGAATTCATGTATACGATTACAAGGCTGCGCACGTGCGCCGGCATTGGCCCGCACGCCTGCTCCGGGAACGGTAGAAGGGGGTTGATAAGTGGTATGGGGGGAGATGGTTTGATTTGAACTTGAAGTCGTGGAGTTAATGGCAGTGCCGAGTTTTTGGAAGTTTATATGTTCACATAGCAACCAAGAAATCGACGACGAGTGAGTGCGATTCTATTTTCTACTGGAGCGTTTAGGAAAACGCCTGCTGCAGTAGTAGGAGTACCACAATTCGGCGACCGTGTGTACAGCCCCTTACAGTGCACTTTACTTTCGACACCCCTGCCCCCCTACGCCAGCAGCCCGGGCCCCGCTTCGTCTGGCGGATTTTTTGCTGTACCATGGTGGTTGTCACTTATGTTTTACCTTTTTCCCCTCTCAAGTCTCATACAGGAGAGCTACTATTAATATTAGAAATAGGGAACCTTCCGAGAGCAATCCGTTGTTTGTTAGTAAAAGATAATGAAGCGTGTTGGTTCATATTATTTCTTCGTTTGGCGGATGCTGTACTGTAAGTGCTCGCTTATTCGCGACATTTCGTTCCCTCTCAAGTCTCATACGTACGGGGGTTAATAGAATACTCGAACCTCTCCGATAACCACACAATATTACTGTTTATTTGTGGGTTATGTGTGTGCGCGTGACAGGTGATACTTCAGGGCGAGCATCTCCTTCAGTTCCACATGGCGAGAGATAGCAACGACGCCGCCCTTCAGTACCCTACGCGCTATCGTGCTGAAGACAACACCACTTTCGACACCGATATCCGTCTCAATCGATATCTCTCGCAGACACAGGCGAGTCGCTCGTTCACGCCTGGTACCGCGTGCCGTCTCGAGTCGCTTCCAAGAGCCTGCACCTCAAGACTGAAAAGCAAACAAAACATACAGTAATGGTCCCTCTATAGCCTCCATACAAGTGCCGGCATGCGCCAGCCAACAATACCGACACTGCAGCGGCAACCGGCACTACTCCGCAGGCTGCCACACTGGTTAATCCCGCCTGCGCCAAGCGATTTGAGAGGCACTAACAAGCAATTTTAAATTTGTTATTATTTGGAAATCATTGAAAAATATAAAACAAGCAGCAGCAGCCAGCCGGCACTACTCAACCGGTACTATAGAGGGACCACTACTGTATGTATACCACAACGGCAAATGCAGGACCTAGATGGCCTACTACCATTACTGTAGGTCGTTATTTGTCCAATGTGTAAATTGTTCCATATCGCATGTCGCCGCTCGCATAATATGCTTCCCATCCATTCAGAACTGGTTGGATGCGCGCGAAAGGTTGAGCGACGATCCAATGACAGATTTCAACGGCATGCCCTACTTAGTGCCGGTGGGTATGGTCAGCACTCAGGTGAGAGAGTCGGTCAAGCTCAAGCGGAGGAAACCTTTATGAGCCGGCAGTCGCCTTTGAGGGCCGCCAAACCATGCAGAATGCTTCAGACATTTCGTGAGAGAGGTTTGCAAAAGCTCCCCATACACGTGAGAAATGCCATGACCTTCGGATAGCGTTGAGCGCAAGCCACCGGAGAAACACTGTACGCGGTCCAAGGCTCTAAGTGAGAGACCCGGGTGACAATCTCCTGAAAGCGCCTTAAACTCGACGCGTTTTTCCAATCCACCCATATAGGTGCTCACGGGCTACGCTACATTCGTCAGCGACCCCCATTTTCTTACGAACGACCTACTCGACGAACAAGCGGCAGAACAGGTGAATTCTTCCATTCATTGGTGGCACGCAAATAGTTAACCAGCGATAGCCCTACGCTCGAATCTGTCTGGTGGGGGTGGCCTGGGGAATCGCTTTTGGGTTTTTACCGAACACAACTTGCCAGGGAAGTTTGCTAGGCCGGCTCGACTCACGAGACCAACGAGAGTCGTCTGAGGAGACGTCCTGTTGCCACAATATCTACCAGGTACGTAGACTTGTATTATTGTTGTCGGGTGTATCACGTACTGAAAAACAATTTTAAGAAACGAAGTTGACATATTTTCGGAGTGTTTTGCATTGAAAAGATGGCGTGATCCCACGCGTCACGTAGAATAACAGCGGTGGAGCAGAGTGCAACCAAATCAAGTTGTGAGATCGCCTTCTGGTTTGGGCCCAATCCACACCACACCCTACCGTAAAGCACCAACATCCAGCCCAAAACACCACCTTCCACTCAAATAATCGTGTTTTGAGCCTGCTTGGCTTTGCACATTGCTGATCATCGTCACCAATACGTATTCGTTTGGTGTTACCATTTTCGCCTATTTTTTTCTTATGACCAGATGAATAATATAGAGCCAGACGAAACACTTCACCGGAGTCTCGTCGACATTGAGCCGGTAACGGGCAAGGTGCTCCGAAAAGCCATCAGGTTACAGGTACGGTACGAGACGCCGACTACTTCAATATTGTTCATCAATTACCTCTCAAAAAACACAAATATTTGCAGTTGTGTCGCGGTAGCTATCCATCACGGTCAAAATGATTAAAAAAAAATGATATCAAGTACACCCCTGTTCCTGCCCAGGCTCGACTTGATGAGCTTGATCATCAAGGGTGACAAATAGTCGTCAACCCCTGCCCCTGCGACCATTCAGTAACCGGAACCAACACATAAACCAATCCAGTCGGAACAAGGCGGGATGTTGTTTGGCAGGCTACAGGGAGAAAGGCAGATAGGGAGATACGCCCCCTTGTTCAGTCGGAAAGGGCGGGAGGGGGAGGGTAGAGAAGAAGGCACGACGCAGCTTCCAGTCAGACGGGGGCGGTGTAGAACGGCTCAAACGCGGGCCATCCACTGGGTCTTTGGGCACCAGCTCGACGTCGAGGGGCTCGAGGCAGGCACTGTGACGCCCAGTGGATGGCCCGCGTTTCCTCCATAGTATGAATAGTATGATACCGTGCGCCTCGAGTGCGGAAAATAATTAATTAATGTCTTCAGTGAATGTTCGTCAGCGCACGCAACTAACTGTAGCACAAATACGTAGCCAACAAACAACTAGTCGGCGACTTACTATGTTCAACAGTAGCCAACTCGCTGCCCTAACCACAGCCGTAGTCACCCACCCCGAACGGTCACCTCCAACCGGGGGTTGTGATCGTTTCCGTGCAATAATTTTTGCCGAGACATACTCTTACTTTTTAGTTCGAAAAAAAAAAACGTGTTCCGGAGAGAAGAGTGAGTCCGCATGGTTAGAACATGCGGCTTGAACAGCGTAGTCGTGTACATCACAATCTCGTTGTAAAAAACGCTCGAATGTAGGTGGAGTCAGCAATCCTGAGCCTGACACAAACTTAGCATCAAAGTTGCGGTGTCTGCCGTGAGTGAGCGAACGGAACAACACCACAACGTGTTCCCTTCTTGTAGCGCCAAGCCACCAACTCTATTAAGCACCAGGTGCTGCTCTCGTCCCCTCTACTGCCCATTCCCCGAAGTTTCTTTTTCGCATGGAGCGGACCGCCTTCAGCCCGGACCTACTGACCAGCGAGTCTAGTATCACTGTGTGCCGGTCTCCTACGAAAGACACCATGTCAGACGGCGCCGGCTGCTACATGTGAGATGGATGCAGGACAGGAGGGTGGTGTCGTCGACTGAACCGTCTGTCTCACTGTAATTCAGACTAAACTGCATACTTCGAAGTATACATCTGGTACTTTGTATATATTTTATCCCATATGTATTTCCGCGTGTGTTGTTTGAATAATGCTACGTAATTATGTGGCGGTCACTTTTACTGTAGGGTGGTATATATGTAAATACAGTATATACAGCATAATACATGCAGTATCAATAGTCTACAGTAATCATATTTGTACTGATTAACGTAGCTATATCCCGCGATCATCAAGAACTGTACTGTCCATGGTATCCAACCCGCTCTCAAACCTTGAATGGAAATTATGAGGGCCTCGTGAAACGTTGTTGATTTTGTGACAGTGTGATATTGTGACATTGATTACTCTGCAATTCCCGCTGTTCGCGCACAGGTACGTTCCCCTCCTCTGGTTTGGCGATGAACGAGTCATGGACCCTGTGTCGGCGACAACTCTCCAAGAACAGTTCTTAGCATATATTGACTTCTCCCTGGAAACTGCGTATAAGGGTTTGCTAGCGTCTTCATCCTTCGCATTGCTCGGGTCGGTCTTGTGGGGAATTTTCTACGTATTGAAGGTCAAGCATAGCCGACAAGTGTGGCTGGACTGACACGCTCGCCGTGGGTGCGGGTGGTATGGTATGCTATGCTATGCTATGCTATGGTATGCTATCACCTCCGACAAACATCAAATAAATAATCGTGACAGAGACAAATGGTGGCGCGCGCCTGCGCAGTCTTTACGGTCGCATACATTTTCGCACCGAGAGGATGCTGAGATGCAGCAAAGCCTGGGGGTATACGCAAAGTACGCTAATTTTAGTGTCCATCACTTGCGGGTACAGCACCACCGCCACGTGCTTCAATTATTCACAAATTACGATAGAACGACGGAATACATTCAACATAGTCGGTAGCAACTTTCCTTCCCTGCGCACCGCAAACCTGCCGAATTTTCACAATGTGCAGTATATATATCACATGGTTGGCTACGACAATGTTGCGGTACTTGTTAGAGCGTTAGGGCACCAGTTTATCGACGACGTACACACGTACATGTGCATGTGCTGTCACATACTATGTGCCGTTATCCCGATCGACCACGCCATTACTCGAAAGATAGAAGTTGGTCACTTGATGCAAGGAAAAATAGGCGTTTTCCTGTCTGGTCTAGACTAGACTAGTCCTCTAGCGACAACAGCATGGCCGCGCCGTGGAGGATAAATTGCCGAACCGGCATGTTTGTAAGAAACTCTACGGCCACCACAAAGTTGGTGGACACCCCGGTAGTAGAAAGCTCTCCCCTCCTTTCCGACGTCTTATATGTAGGGCAAATATAGTCCGCTGTCAAAAAATGGAGGCAGGGGGGAGCGAGGCAGCGTGCGTACGGTCGGAAACAATCAGGCGGAATGGTATGCTCGGTTGCGTATATTACATCACTTGCAGTCGAGTCGCTATTATCGTGCTTTGTGGCGAACTCTGGTACATGTTTCGTCCATTGGTAAGCCCGTGCCTGCTTCGTGCGCCAGCCACACCAGGGGGCATTGCTCGCGTCAGTGTGCAGTCATTTCTTCCACGCAGGGGCATGTCGTGCTTTAAAAGGAACGACACAAAAAAAGATCAAACACGAGAGTGCGTGAGTAATGCACATCCGATTTGATAACCCAACACGTCAGCCGAGTTCAGCTGCGGAACGTATCCTAAACACGCCCAGAGCCAGATGAAACTACGTACGTACCAGGATTTGGCTTGTGGTCGGTTTCGGGCAAAAAGTGCACCATCGGTGCTGGTGCTCGCATCTGCTCCGGACGTGGATCGCAGAGGCGCTTTGTCGCATGATCCCACGACGCGCCCTCGAGGTGCATGCCGTAAACCAGCACACCGTCAGCGGGATGGCTCGTAGCATCCTAATCACGGCAGAAAACGCGCACGTACGTGTGCAAAAGGCTGGAATCAAAACAGCATTTCGTTTTGGTTACGTGCACCCGGAATGGTATGTAGGAAAATGTTGAGTGTTGGGCATGATACTACTGTATACAAGCAGTAGCGCTGTATACCTGATAGATACCACGACAAAGTCCCCCCTGTTATGTTCACCGGCTCATGAAGCAGTACTCACCGAATAGCCAAATTGTCATTGACCTAGCTAGCGTAGGTAGCAGCTAGAAGGCAGCCTATCGAAAATCAACTGGAATTGTTCACTGTCTCGAGCCACGGTACCCAAGCGCTCCAACCTACTCGCATCTCCCACAATCTGCTCGTTACCTCTGGTTGCCTCATGTCCGGAAACTCGTACTTAAAGCCGAGAAGGTTAACCGGCACTTCGTGTTTTCGCGCGTGGTTCTGGAGAACCGCAGTCAGAAAACCCTGAGGAGATCGGTCGGCGTGACAGCAAAGCAGTACAGTAGCAGTCGGTTGGTGGTAATATGCATTTTTCTACTCCCATGCGTCAGAAATGGGCGTTTCACGCTGGTAGTTCTCATATTTTGCGCGGAGTTAAGCGAGTCCCGGCTTTCGAATATTTCCAACCACGTTAAGACCCCGAGTACGTAGTATAATACCTGTGGAAAGAAGAACGCCGGCAAAGAGAACGCGTAGGGGTTTCCACGCTCTAGCCACAGTGCGAAGAACCGCACGCGCCATCGCAGGTCCTTTATCCACGACCCCAGAGGTTTTAGGCTCGCAAACCCTCGTCGACGCCATTCTGGCGGAACTTGGTTGACGAGGAAATGGCTGTACACCTTTCGCGTTGAGGGTGGTATAATAGCGGGGGCGTTTTGGCCGACACCACGAGGGGTGTTACAAGATTGAGATTGCATTATTGAATTATGCGGTGAACCTTTCGTTTTATCCGTGGAAACAGTGTTCCAATACTTACAGTAATTCACAGATAGTTTAACATTTCATTTGTACGAAAAACATTCGAGAACTGACGTTTAGTTACGTTTAGGACGACTTTCAGTTCAGGTACCGGTAATTTCCCTTTGATCAAACGGTATTGCAGTTCCAGATTGATCAACATGTCGAGTATATAAGTACTGGATGGCCCAATACTTGCAACCAAACGTATCCCTCGTACATTCGACGAGGTCAATAATGTTGCGCCTATCCTTTCTAGTCTTGCTCTGGTAACGTTGTTTTCATTTTGTTTCATTTTATATTATAGTTTCTGTCACATCTCCTCCGGGAGACGCACGACACGTTCTTTCTTTGTCTTTTGTTATCGTTTTTGTTTGTTTGTTTGTTGATCTGTTTTATTATGTTTATTAATTTTCTTTAATTTTCCCTTTTCGCTTTTTCTTTTATTTTCTTCTCTTGCACGCAGCTGGATGGCTAGCAGGGTAGGTCGTGCCTGTCGTATATGGCATTGAATTGTCTACTCTGCTCACTGTATTGCAGCCTAGTATCTCTGTGTCGCAGTTTTGTGACCACATAACTGGTATCTCTCTAGGATGAAGAATCGGCACAGACAATGAGTGTCCTGGATGTCGACGGGTAGAAAGGACGGTTTAATGTGAAGAACACACACACATATAGTATCCTTCAAACTGACCTTGTCAAGCTCCGGGCTCATGACGATCTCTCCCTTGATTGCCAACACCAGTTGTTCCACGGCTACACGAACGATCTGACAGGAGAAAGTGGGCGCACCTTTGTGTATGAGACGGGCGTAGTGGCGCCAGCGGCGAGAAAGCCGTACATGCTTAAAGCTACTGCAAGAAAAAACTGGCATGAGCAACTCCCAGTCGAAAGACAAAACCCTGGGCCGTGGTGGTTTCTAAAGTACATGTGGGTGCCATGAACGCAAGTCTTAATCCCTTTTATCTGCGCCCACGTTTTGAGGAACAAAATTACTTGGAAATAGTGTGAGATATTTATCGCGTCAGTGAAAGGACGAATCATGACCCGTAACATGTCAAAAGCGCTGCCTTTTGGTCTCCGAGAGGGACCGCGAGCTCACCGCAAGCAGCCTGTTGCAGTTGTCGAGCTCTTGGATTAACACTGTCATTAAACTATCCGTGTTCGACGCCCCAGGAGCAACGCTCGATCCTCTCCTTGTGAGATGGTTTACAGCTCCCTCCTGAAAAAAAGCAAAGTAGACGGTGCGAGTTACGGTAGTGTCCAGATTCATCGATTGACGGCAGACTCTCTCGCTCAAAACAGGACTGCGTCCTCACATTTGCACAAGTTCGTGATGGTAAAAAAGCATCCATCGCCAGCAAAGTTAGCAACACACGTGTGCAGCAACTCCATATGGAATTACAGTACTACCATGTGCCGAAATATTGAATAAAACCACGACGGACCCCACGATACGATTCAAGTGGTAGTGTGCACGCTCCGGCTTTGGTTCGACCGTCTGGAACGGTAGACAACGTAAATGGTTTGAACATGTAAGGACGTAAGAAGGAGTTAAGGTCGCTCCACATAATATGCCCTACCTTGCGATGCTTCAACCCCCCCGGCAATCGCGCCACGAGGTCTTGCGCCACCGCCATGACCACATCGTCTGGTCGTTGGCCCGCTGGGGCATTGGCGTCCCTCGGCTGTAGGGAAAGAACGGCCTCCATAAGGGCTGTGCTCTCCTTCAAGCGAAGAGAAATGTCCGCCTGGGATCGGGCATCGAGCGTCAAATGTTTGCGGTCAAAATTCCAGCATGGTATTTGTGAACAGTCTCTCTGAGTACATACTCCACATCAGCAAGAATACGCTCACGTAGCCTACTGCTGTCGCCTTTCCCTTGCGAGCTGCGGTTTCCACTAAACTTCCGAAGAAAAAAGAGAATCACGTATGTTCTTCTGGGCATTGGTCAATGATGCCGCCAACTCGATTTTTTTGTCGACGGGTAGTAAGTATCAGGTACACGGAAGTATTTCCGGCTGTCACTCTGTATACGGATAGGGTTCATTCAGATGCTACCCTCACTTACCGACACATGCATCCCAAACATCTGCGGGCCGTCTTCCGGGGGGATTTGCTCAATGTAGCTCAGGTAGCTCTCGGAGGGCGCATTGACGGGAGCGGCAGCTATCATCGCAGACGAAGACGACAAGCGCCGCACCAGGCGTGTCTTTGCTTTCGAAGGCCCTTCTCCGATTCCTGTGCCCCCCCTTCCTCTTAGCCCGGAGCTCGACGGGATTCCACCGGACTTGTGAACCTTGATTGGGGGACCATGACGTGGTTTACGCAAACAAAATTAATCCGGGAACTTGTGCACAGCGCATGTTTCAAATGTTTCAACTCCATTCCCACAGGGATGCGCAAATTACGTTGTGACCAAGGACGCGGCCGCAGCTCTTGCCTGGTTGTGAGAAGAGGCCACTGTCATAGTTTATATGTCCGCCTGTGTGGATATTACATCGCGACGTTGGTGGGCAAGGCTACAGCAGTGTGTATCTTACGCCATTTGTTTGTGACACCTCTTACTCACCGCATCCCCAAATATGCTAGCACAATAGAAGTGATCCAGCACCGCCAAGAGACACCGCCTGTCCCATTCATCGGTAACCCAGCCGCCGTACGTTATGTTCCCCGTCACGTACACCAAGCTGTCCACCGGTAACTTGGAAAGACTTGCCGTGGACGAATCTGCGTATAGATCGTCCGCGAATCTGCCCAGGAGCTTGAAGGCAGTGTCGAGGTCGGAGTCGCCGAAGTTGTACACCACGTTCCAGCCCAGAGGACCAAATTTCACCCTGGTCAAGCAAGCAGGCCCATCCGATGGTGGCAGCACGCGGCGGTGAGACAAAGCCGAAAATGTGCTTACACGAAGATAACAATCGAGGACACAAGCGGCACAGAATTGGGGGCGCCCCGGAACAGGAGAACAAAAAAAATACTTGCAGTGTACAATGTTCTGGACGAAAGGGTTGTTCGCCGGAAATATCGAAATGGCTCCTGCAATACCCCCGCTTGTAGCAGATGTTAGAGGTGCTCATTTAAGACAGGCGGCGATCTGGCTGGTGCCTGTTAGCCTTTGAAACTAAAGAAATTTGAAGCCAGTTAGGTACTAGCCGATGCAACCTTGCTGCACTTTCGATGCATAGAGGTCGTATCATATCCCAATGTATTCGTTTTCTCACCTCTCCTGTACGACGGCATGGAAAAAGCAAAGTCCGAAAAGCAAACGCTTCCACTCAGGCGGTCTCTCTATCCCCTCCGTTCGTTCTCGGGTCAGTATCTCCGACATCTGCGATGCGATAAGGGGATCCAGGACAGCGGATCAGACGCAAAGCAGTCAGCTACTTACTCTATAGATGCCAACATTTGGCTGACACAATAGCACGTTCTACAGGTTTTGACGCCGACGCATCGCGGTATAGGACTTCGCGAACACCGAAGCGTGGGAATGTTGAACCGACATGCAGGGTGCTTGAAGATACTTTAAGTGGCTTTGATGTGAAGCATAGCACAGTACAGCACAACACAGGCTCGAATGTCCACCAGCAGCCTTCCGTCTGTGTGTTGCTCACCGCGGATTAAAATTCGACCAAGCAACGCACAACAGTAGCTATTACATCGTTGCTGAACTCCAACATACTTTTAACCCTCACCTGCATATTGTACGATCGGCGTAGATTGGCTTGGATGCCCCGTGGCGGTTCGTCCGTGACCTTGACACTTCTTTCCAGTACCCCAACGGGAAAATAGGATACAGGAGCCGCACTCAAGAACAATCTGAAGCCTGGCTTCGAGTGCTCTGAGGTGCTCCACATATTTTTGACTATGAGGTCGAGGGTAGGCAACCACGAGCACGCGAGGTGGCAGTTCTGCAGCATCACCCAGCTACCGTTCATCCTGGCGACCTGCGATCAAGCGTGTAAGACGTAGAAAAGGACACGGTATTACAAAAAAGTGATCTCTGTGGCAGGGCGCTCGTCCGAAACTTTGCTGAAAACTCACAACGAGACAACAAATTTACACCATCCAACACCTTCGCTGCCTGGAATTTTCACCAACTGTGACATAAAGTAATGTCAAAATTCAGACAGCTCGCTTATTTCACGATCTAATGGCGCAGGCTTGGTCTCCGTCTCACCCTGATGACCTCCTCAGCGCGGGGCCCCTGTCCCTTGCCCAAGGATACCACCGCTAGGCTGTTCTCCATACCGACAGATGCAGCAAACTTCATCAATAGACCCATGGGATCAGCCCCACGCGAGAGGACGAAGACGCACGGTGTTTTCTCGTCCACGTCAGCGAAGACCTGGTTGAAAGTGAACGTAGTAGACCGATTCACAGTAGTATGAATACGGGCGTAGCGTTCAGACCCGCAGTAGGTATCCAGTAGCTGTCCAAATTATCGTGTAACCTCAACAGTGTGGAGAGCAGTCAACAAAAGACATTCAATGCAGCATACGTTCAACGTAGCATACTCACACCATCGCTATCGTGACGACCTCACGGAGTCAAACTCCCCGTGCGTGGTTGTGCACGATATCGTCTACTGTACCTAATAGTAACCAACCCAGTCTACCGCAGTTATCCTGAAGTTAACCATATCGCCTGCTACAGCTAGGCATGACAAGATCATCTGCTACGGATGACAGTACCGTTTACTGCAACTGAGATCATCGAGCTGTTACGCGGCAAAAAACGGGGGGGAAAACGCTCGAGGCGCTTTAGAACTCTCGTAGAAGCTGACGGTTCCAAATCAGACGGACGAGCCGGCTAAGGCATACCTCTTCCAACCCCGCAGCTGTTCCCGAAGGCCGAATCAACTCCCGCCCGAGATGGTGCTCTACCAAATCTGCCGCTGCACCATGCGTGTTCGCCTGAGTTACACATGCAAGGAGAACAGGCGGGGGGGAGATATGAAAGAGAAGGAGGGGGGAGCAGTATGGTACACAGTCAACGGGTAGGACCGTGTGACGCAATAGACCCGTGCTACGGTAGAGGCGCACCATGTTGATAAGGTTTTGCCTTCTGAGGGTGATCACTTGATTATAGTACAGGAGCTCTTTACCTCACCCAAAAAAATGATTTTGGAGGGAAAATAAAAGTGCTATATATGCTATATATGCTATATACCCGATGAACAATCCCAAGGCCTTTAAGTACAAAATACTAAATATTTCAACACGAGAATGAAAGTAATGAATGAAATGACCGACGATGTTAGGTTGAGGAGCCCCAATCATTCAGAAAGCGTCCCACCCCAAAAAAGTGCTACCTCTATCGTAGCACGGCTCAATACACACCCTACACACACACCCTACACACCCTACACACACACATCTTCCGAGCATCTTACGCTGTGCCTACGACCCCAAAAAGCCATCACCATCCCAGTCGTGTTCAAAATCATGTTCCCACTTGTTTCACGTGCAATGGCGGTCCTTCGTGCTATCCTTGCCCTTTTTAATCGATGTGCTCACGCAGCTCACCTCTGCCAGGGTCCGAACGACGATCATCTTTTGAAAGCGGTTCAGCTTTTCCTCCCACCCCATCGGTAGCGGGGCCCGGTGGGCAGAGGCATCCGACCGCCAATCCTGCCATTGCGCCCACGACTCGGCCAGAGATGTGCAGATACCCATCATGGAGGGAACAGCCGCCTCTGCCTGTTGTAGCGTCTGCCAACTCTGCGATCATATACACGAGCCGGATTGTCGAATGCGAGCAACGCAAAGGGTCACTTTCGCCACCTGAAGCTCAGTTGTCCATGCCATTATAGTTTTGGGGGCATTGGAGATCATGAGTCCAAACAAGGGAGACCCCTCTAATGCAAGAAGTGTCCTGTGTTGAAAGCATGATATATGATATGCAATTTACCAAACGGGGAAGATTGTGTCTCATTTATTTTATTGAACAGCCTTGTCGAACACACGAACCGGTTACTACCGAAACGTATGCGGCAACAGCAACCTACCCGTTCGCCCAAAGTGGTAGGGTCCGGATTGTCCACAACAGCACTGGCTCTTTGCTCGCTGTCCCTCCCTCTGCTCCCTCTGCTAGTCCTCCGCCGGAAGCTTGGTCGCGCTCCCTGTAGCAATAGCGTCCACTCAACGCCCGTTATCTGCGCGTCAGCGAAGCAAAAAAGCAATACAGTTGTGCCCAGAACGGCGGAGGTAGACGGGTCAATGGTGTGACTGTGTACTGCATTGTTTTGCAGTAGCTCATTCGATGCATGTGCAGACAGGCCTCTTCATCACTCCAGAATTCTCTCCTACAGATGAGGCGGGCAAGAATGTAAACCTCGTATTGGGTTGAGTTGAGTTGGTGGGAGATCAGCGACGGGCTCAATGTTCTAAAAACCAACTATTATAGGGACTGCTTTAAACCATCAACCTGTGCCAGTTCGTTTCTACCTGAGGTCAGTTGTGCAAGTGGCAAGAACAGAAGTCGCTCACAACCGTCCACCAGCCCTTTGTCAGCCCGCCCGATACAACACTTATGTTCCTGCCTGAGGTGCAGGACTTTCTTCAGTTTTGTTGCTATTTATTTCTTGTCGTTTTAGTTCGTACTGAGGAAAGTCCTCCGCTCTACTCGTAGAGCTGGTGGAGCTTGTGCCGTTACCAGTGACTCGATTTTGACGATGAGTTAACGCGAGAACAACAACAACATCAGCATGGTACTTACACCATGACCAACGACAAGGTAAAACGCTGACGCGTGTATCATGGCGCGGCTCACCTCCCCCGCAGCCCGGAGAATGCCGGTGCAAAGCATGAACGCGAACAGAAGCTTGTGACGCTCGAACAGCCCTCTCGAAACCGCACGATACACAGCTTCGGTACTCTTTTCGAGGAGCAGCTGAATCCTTTCCGGTAACCCCTCGCTGCCGGAGTCCAGCGTATCCACGATGCAGTTTGTGAAAAGGAGCTGGCACACGGGATGGCGGGCGATTGGTTTCCCAACAAGCAATAATCAAGTGGCTGGCAAGGGCGTTGTACGAGCTTTATGTTGATATAACCACTTTCCCCCCTCTAGCATGGGGGGTTGCACACCAAGTGCGGGCGCGGTTCCTTCAGCTTGCCGCTGTAGTGCGGTAAGAAAATACTATGTCGACGTTCTTGGTTATGGTGCTAGTTGTTAGGGTTGCCCATCGGCCCATCGCAGAATGATGAGAGTACACTGGTAGAACGCGATTTTGTACCTGGAAGTAATCCAGGCTGTATTGGTACATGACGTCCACTTTGCACAGCTCGGCGACCGTGAAGTACAGGAGGGAACCACGGACCGCCAGCGGACGATATCGCTCTCGGCCCTCCTCCATCTGCTGCTTGGTGCTCTTGCTGTCGGCAAGGCGCTCACCGATAGCCTTGCTCATTGTTTTTGACTTGCTCAGCGTGGCGATCAGTATCTGCAGAGTTTTCAACGCGACGGGCAATGTCGGCTTGGCTTCAAGCAGGGCAGGTGGCATAGTGCACACAATGCTGAAGAACTGTTGCCCAAGATCAAATGGTCATACTAAAAACGTGAAATGCGGTAGCAAGGGAGTCGGCTGTGTGTGCGCTAGTGAGACGGAACGTGTATGCGTATATACCTCGTCGTCGAGAACTTCCACCCCACTGCCGGCGTCATTGAGGAGCCTGAGAATCTGGTCTTCAATGTCCAGGAGCTGTTTTTGATCCGTGGCAATGCTAGTCACCAGGTCGTGATGCCGTTGTTCTAGCTCGGGCTGCTCCAAAGTCACTACCTGCGTGCATACGAGAGCGAAGCGGAGATAAGTGATCGCCTGAACAATGCAGTAGTCTGGACACGTACTGTTTGAGGTCTAGTCTAGGCATGCAGTTGGCCCAACCGATGCTTAATATGCAGGCGTGTACTTCGATGAACGGTCCCGCACCTCTCCGAGAAGCTGCTCCTCCAGGCCGCGCCTAGTGACGGTGAAGTTGATGAGGTTTACTTTGATGGCCGCGTCGGCTTGAAAGTGCGGATTAGACACCTCTGTTGCCAGGTACAAACGGAAGTTGGAGCTGTACTCCACCTCAGTATCGCCCAGGGACAACATTGTGCGCCCTCCCTATGGTGCGCAAGCGAATAGTGGTCGGAAGTACTGAGAGGGCCGTGCGGGGTTCGGACAGAGCAAGGTGGGTTCTCTAAAGTTGCGTCTAAACATCGCCAGTGAGTTGAAGGGTCAGCAAGGGCTTCAAGCGGTAGGCTGCAATCTTGGTGAAGCTCGAGAAAATACAATTGCGATGTGGGTATCAGGTTCTCGCCCAACCGTCGTATGGTTGTATCTTCCCACGGAGGCCATACCTGTGCATCGACAGTCCGTTATGCTGCTATGCTGTCGTTACAACCACACCGGTGTTCGTTCTGTCCTCAATTAACCATGGATTGACTGACAGAAAGTCTTAGGCAGTCTACAGTAGACGCTGTTCTGTAATTATGACAAACGTGGTCAACGCGCCCCCCCCTCTTGTCAGTAGGAATCATCCCAATTCAACCACCCACCTTTACGAAGGTTTTTGTACGGAGCACCGGATCCAGGACGGGGTCAATGTTGGTTCCGATATCCTCAATCAACAGACACCTTCCTTCCTTCATGGCCAGCTGAATCGTGGACATAAGTAAGGGGCTGCTGGCGTTCACACAAAGCAAACCCCCCGCCCTTGCGGGGCTCGCGCTACTGATGGGCGTGATGACCGCACCGGCAGATATATGCTTCTCGGTCGACGGAATGCTCTCTTGCGCGGCCTCTGCGTGTGTGGTCAGTCGCGCACGGGTGTAGCAGATGCGCACTTGAAAGGTGAGTACGCTGGTGGCCGTCTGAAACCTCGAGCGATAGAAAACAATATTCGGTCATGGCTCCTACAACTTTCAGTTCTTCGTCATGCAGTACATCTAATCTTCGCCAACGCTGTTGCGAAACACTGCAAGATCGAACGCAATCCTCCCGTCAACGGCATTAGCACATGCTTTCGTGTTCGTCTGAAGCATTTACGTACCTTTTCGCTTCAGCCAACGACACGCTCGCCTTTGTGGATCAATAAGCAAAGGCCATTTTCCAGTGCCGACGGTGGTAGCCGCTATTGCGCTCTCGACAGAGGTTTTGTCGCTCGGGAGCCCCTGCAGATTCCACTCTCGCAACACAACTGGCTTACCGAGGACCTGGACGAAGAGGCAGATGGTCGTTGTGAATATTTCAATAGAGAAGGCTCGATCGAAGAAGTGAGGGTAATCACGTTTTCGCTATTGTTCGTGTGCATTCCGTTTCGTCTTTCAGTTGTTTGCAGGCAACATGGACACCTTAGTTAGGGTACGACCATCGTGTGCGCAGACAATTATCAGGACAGTATTAATAGCAGGAGCGCAGGAATAGTGCCCCCTTCCCGGTGCCGTCGTGCTCACCTGTGTAAGCGAGAAACCGTCCGAGACGCGGATACCCTTGTCTCTCAGAATAACCGCCCAGCTCTCCAGTAGCGAATGTCGGAAGGGACCCGTGAAAGCCCCCAGGTACGACACGAACGCGGCGCTCAGGAAAATGTCCCCGGTTAGGTTCACCTCGTGGTCGAGAATATCCTGGGCAGTTGCTTTCCACCGTTTCTGTACGGCCAGGCAGGACGTTTCGTCACAGCGACATCGGCATTGATCACAACATGGAGGCATCGGTATGCAAGCATGATGGCGTGGAGAGCTCCTACAATTGAATGCTATCGTTAGGTGTTACTTTATCCTCATACCCTTGAAGTTTAAGCTCAACCGTTCCAACAACACGGCCGGAACACATGACAACCGTCAGTGATCCCAGCACTAATAAATTCAAGGGAACAGCTCTACGAGTACCCCCAATTCCAGCTCACATTTTCCTCGTCCAGCCCAGAGGTGAGCTTCTCGGCGCAATCCAAACGCTGAATACATCTTTTGATCCCATCCTCCAGGCTCTTCTTCTCGTTGGTGGCTTCATCTCCACTCTGCAAAACGGCCAAGATAATGGTGAGCACTAAGGGTTTCCCGTCATATGGAATACAAACGCAGCGTACAGCACTTGCTAGTGCGGATGTCCCGTTGTAAACATATAATTGTTGCCCTTAGCTACGAGCATAGGCTGATGTTTCAGAGTTGGCATTTTTCAACCTGTTTATTTGTAAAGTACCGGTGTAAATCACCCGGCCTTGCTAAGCGCAGCCTTGGGGTACCTGCATCAACAGGGCCACTTCTTCTTCGATGCGCTGAACCTCTGTGCGCTTGATCTTCAGCACGCTATTGGCCTCCTCGAGCTCCTGATTCAACACCTGTCAACCGCGGGGTAGCCGTGGTGAAAAGCTAATGGATAGTAGAGAACCACTGGGGGGAAACAGCTTGCCATGTGATACATGAGAGCACTCATTGCACTAACGACATTTTATCGGCGTGATGACCTGCGAAGCATTTACTCGCTCGCTGTGCCCAAACGATCCAACAAGTTGTTGTGGAAGGGATGTGGCAGCGCATCACATGTGCCACACCACACCTTCACTGTGTCCATCCTCGGCTTGACTTGCTCGAAGATACTGGCGTATTGGTCCATCGCATGCACCCACATGCACATTCCCGCCGCCGCCAGCGATACCTGTAACAAGTGCGGGGCATGTTTGACGAACAACATGGACATGGTGATTTCCTTTGGGTGAGTTTGGCGATTGTCTTGTCGGCGTCTTCACTGCGACTCCACACGAGACTACAATATACTATGTCGGGGTTAGAGAGGCGGAGCTATTTGCGACAACGTCTACGAGTGTGCATACGCATATACTCAGCTAGTTCGTGACATGCTGAGTGTAGGCAAGGCATTAACGCGATACGATGAGGCGCTGCTGTCGTCCCGACTTACTTTTCGAAGACGATCGACGCTCATGTTTTCGTCTTCCACGTATCGCTTGAGGCTCTTTCGTCTGTCGGTAGTCATGTTATCCTCCTTGTTGTAGTTCCGCAATTCGTCCATGAACGAAGTCCGACTGAGCACACGTTTCGCGCTTTCCCAGTCCTGTGAAGAATCACAAACGGGGTACAATGAGATATTGGTTTGGGTGCGAATGTTTTCACAAACCAACCAGGTCATGTGATTTTGGGTGCAGTGTTTTCACAAACTAACCAGGTCATGGGAGTTTGGAAATTTTCTAGTCTGAGAGGAAAACGTGAAGGCTGGCTGGGAGACTCTATACCTGCGGTACCTTCGAGTATTTGAGTACATCATGCCAAAACGTGAATCGCAGTTACATATATGAGCTGTCTCGGTTAGGACGTTAAGCGAGCAAACGTGGAGGCACAGGGCACACCTGGTCCTCTGACAACAGAAGGCACACAGCGGCCATAACGGTCTGGACGGCCTGTGGCGGGTTCTGGAAGCTTTTGATCTCGCTGATATCATCCCTTTTGAGGGAGCTGAGAGCTCGAATCGCTTCTTCTAGCGCTGGAAGAGCCTGGTCCAGGTTTTTCTGCGCCTCTCGCTGCAGTATCGCAATCTGTAGCAATGCAATAGTTGCGATTTGGGCAACCGAGGCGTTGTGAGCAAACAGGGGTCGGGGTGGGGGCGGGGGGGGGAGGGGTAGGCGACGGACTTAACTAAACGGTGCTGTTTCTTTATGGAGATACTCATCGCATTCGATATATAGGATGATGCGTTATCGATGGTGTTTGTCGAGATCTTCCGGGGATGGCGTTACCTGCTCTTGACGCGTAGCCACCGAGGTTTCGTCCTTTGCCACTCTCTCCTTGATGGCCTCCGCTTCCTGACGTTCCTCCTCCACCTAAAGTACGACAATAAATTCGAAGCAGTGCAAGGCGCAGGTTCGTAACCATAATGACTCTTGTAACAACGGCAAAAAAGAGGAAGTTGGGCCATCCAATCGATCGCGGCAAACAACACGACGTGTGCGTACAATGGCATCGGAGGTATCACTTCCCTTTGCGACAGGGTTTACTACAAGCTTGAAAAACGTATGATATGTTGGTGCCTCTAACCGCTCTAGGTGTAAGGGACATGGATATACCCCGTGAACGTACTTGTCTGAGGAGACCTTCTGCCTCAAATGCTTTCGATTCCAGGAGTGGTTGTAGTTGCGTCAGCTCGCACTTGAGGCCCTTCACAAATCGTCCTGTTTCCTCTAGTTTCACCACCCCATCTTGCAGGCTGCAACCGGACCCACAACAGCACAACATCGGGCGATGGCGTGGTGGCCACCACAGGGATCGAACGTTGAGCAAATCAAAGTGGTGGGCTTCGAATCTCGTTGGATGTCAGCAACAAGAGGCGTCTGTTCATTGCTTGCTAGCCGAAAAACAGTTGAACGGATAAACCGACGGGCATACACTTCTCGTAGCTAATGATGAGGTCAAGCAACCACTTCAATACGGTCAGCGACAAGGAGAAAACGACAACGGCATGGCGGACATGGTCGAGAGGCAGTGTTGCCGCGATAACTCACTACCGATCAGCAGACTTTCGATGTGATTGCGGCCGCTCTGAGAGGAATCGTGTGGTTTCACAAAAGGCATCATTGGTGACACCCCTCACTCTTCCCGCAAGTACCGTTCCCGGCTAGAACTTGCCTTGCGAGCCTCGTCGAGAGCGCTCTTCGCCGCTCGCGCAACATCGTTAGGAACGTATTCAAGAAGTCCAAGTAGGATTTCGCTGAGACATAAATGCGGCGCCCTAGCTGCGAAAAAAAGGATGTCGCCGCTGGCTCGACCTGCCGCGCAAAATGAAGGGAAACATTGTATGCACACAGAAAAGATGTGGGGGGAGGGGTTGCGGCGTAATTTCCATTGCGTTCGACCACGGTCACGGGTTGACTACTCCGTACCATAGCGAGCTCTTTTGCAAATTAACTGATAGGGGAACCAGCGATAGTTGCGAACATCGCACTGGTCGACAATAATCAATGCCCAGCATATAGAATGCTCACGTAGAACAGACAACGTTCAGCGCCTGCCACATGGTCTGCAACCCTGTGCTTATACGCACTAAGCCCCGTCGTTGATTGCACTCACCCCTCCGTGCACCTCGACCGAGGCTCGCATCAGTGATGCGGCAATCTTCGGTCCAACCCCGCACTCCTGCGGTCCGTTCGATACCGACGCTAGCTCCGGGCTAAGAACTCGATGAGCCACGGAGTGTAGCGCAGCCCGAGGCCAAGCGCTGTACCAGTCGATCGTGCTGTAGGGAAAACGGGGAAACACGATTTACCTTCAAGAGTCCGGCACGCATGCATTGAAACGGGTATGGCTGCGTGGCACGCTGTTTTGAGCCCCGCCTTGTGTCTCTTTTCAGGCGGTACATGTATCGTGAATACTTCGAAGCAAATGCGATAGATTGCTACTGTAGAACGCGCACCACCATTTCGTACGAATATTAACTAGAAAATAACAATTCATTCATTTAATCATTCATTTAATCATTCATTCATTCATTAATACCTGCAGTTGACAAGGTTGGGGAAGTTTCTAACACGTTCCCGGAAGGACGTGCCGGCCGGGTCGAGACAAAGCACGACGTGCAGGCGGTCTCGTACACGCGCCGTAAAGAACTCCATGCACTTCGCCTGAATGGGCACGAAAAGAAGAAGAGGTACATTGTACGTGGGGTATTTACAAAGGTGGGGTATGAACGTCCTTACTGTTCGGAAACAAACATAGATAACCATATATGCCTATTGATTTTCGTGACCATTGGCTACTTTTTTGCTTTCCGTGCTGCTGGGTTTCGGGGCAGGTATGGTTGGTTGTTGGCGTGTTAGTGAGCGGTTGTAGTTGTGGTGGCGTGTGTCGTGGGGGCGAATGCTGTACGGTTCGACTCACTCGGGTGTCAGGTTTCCCAGTGGCTCGGACGGCGTCTCGAACCCTCACAACGATGTCCGCTTCCTCGTCTGGAGTGAAAAGATTTGGCACCTCCCCGCTACCGAGCAAGCAGCTTATATCTTCAAGCATCGCCTCTTCCAGAATCTGCGGCCAGAGTAAAAACAGAACATTAAAATCCAACTGACGGCTATCCTATCTTCCATTCCAAGCAGTGAGTCCTGGCATGAGCCATGAAAGTGCAAGGGGTCAACGACAAGTGCAGTTCGAATAAACCATTCTCGTGGGCAATAGCCCGACTACGACAAAACGTCTTGCTCGCACTTAGTTGGGGGCGTACCTGGGCATCCTTGAGGAGGAAAACGACGTGCTTCGCATGTACCCCGGCGCCGAAAACTGCTGGTTTGAGGTCTTCCTCGAATTTCTTGACCCCATAATTGTGCGTCACGTTCACACGAACAAGTGTTGAGCCGGCCATGCTTGTGGCAAGCTGAGTCAATGATTCTCTGCCACTTCCTGCGAATCGAAAAATAAGAAAGATAACCATACGTAGCTTCAACAATGTTCTGTGTGAGGAAAACTCTTTTCTGCATGCGGACAAATTAGTAGGCATCATGTTGTGTGTACGAACAAACTATTGTGATGTAGATTAAAAAATGAAAAGGCCTGTAATAAACACTCAACCTGTGTATAATCGATTTAGTATTGATAGCGCACAAACGTAACGAGGCACAATCAAGGCTGGGCATCTGGACGCGAACGTATTTGCGCGCCTTGGCGCACTGCTTCCAGATAGCCACACGTCGCACACACATTACTGCCGAATGTTCTCACTAGACTACGTACGCTGGTACTGTCTCACCGGCAAGGCCAATTAGAATGGCGTTTCCCCTCGGAGTTCGAAGGATCCTTGCGATGCGTAGGAGGTGGCGCACCGCGTCGGCGAAGAACACGAGCGACATTTCCGTATCGTTTCCTCCGAGGTTGTACTCGTCCTGATAATAACCCAGTTGACGCACCAGCCGCCGAAGGTCCGGACATTCCTCATAGAACCTGTCGGGGGATATACACAAGGAAGCCTTGCTGTTTGCACAAACACCAAAGGTGCGACATCAACATGTTTTAGACGAGTCTGACACCCGCATCGCCCCCCCCCATGCTTGAAAGTGTAATCCTGGAGAATCCAGCAAATATTTCGAACACCTACGAAGGGAGACAGACTTTCGGGCTTTATACCACTCAAAGGTATCGCATAGCATTAGTTCGCGTAAAATATTGACGTCGCACTCGTTCATCTCGTCATGTCACTCCTTGGGTGGTGAGAAACACAGACCAGCAGCTGTGAGGTTAACAAACAAATATCGTTGAGAGTGTCAGTCCTCCCAGTACCAATCACCTTTCGCCCGCAACCGTTCCTGTGCCTAAAACGTCGCCGAACAAGAGTAGACTTTCTCCAGGCCCATAATCTTCCCCGGGTTTGGGATCTCTCGTCTCGAATAGATCATCGCGTTGCCAACCAGGACCAGTCATCTTGAAGTGCCTGCGTGTGAGTGCAAATGGAGATCCTATGCGAATCAGCATTCATGAAATCGCGCTCGTTTTGAAGATAGATGTCAGCCCTTTGCGTTGTACCCCAGACATGTACCACATACCGAGACACGAGTTTCACTATATCGAGCTATCAACCGAAACATCGATCAATAGCGAGCCAGACGTCCAATATTTCATGTGCTACATAAAGGAGGGATATTGCCGTATACCAGGGATAACCACAAAAGACAAATTACCAAAAAAGGAACTGACCTGCCCACAGCCTCTATGAGCATGTGCTCAAACATCACTCGGTGGTTTGATTCTGCTAGGCGATCCCCGAATACCCTCGACATTTCGTGCATCCAGAGTCGTACCATTCCATCCGGAGCGTGCACACTCTGATGCTTCACCAACAGGATCCCCTGCATTGCAATAGTCACAAGTCGTGCGAGCAGTAGATAAACCGGGGTTGGAGAGGTGGGCGCGAGCAGATTTACGGCAAAAAAACTCTTGAGTCCGGGCTAACGTACACACCGCAAACGCGCAGCGCATGCTTCTAAAAGCAAGCAACAGCTGTGCTGCAACAGCTCTATATATGTGGTATGGAGATGGAGATCACTTGCCTGGATAACTTTGCTGATATCACGCAAGTTGAAGGTGTAGTGTGGCCTCGAAGGCGTAGGTAGCATCTCCCGTGCTACCTTGCCGTACACTTCCAGGGTGGCCGAAACAAGACCGTCACTGAGAGCTGCCACCGGTGTCAAAAATTCCTTAGACAAAAAACCCTTGAGGATCGACCTAAAGGAAAGAGAGAGGGTAGGTTTCAAGAGTGCGATAGTTACACTAGAATTCCGGCAATGTATACAATTCCTTACCACTACTCATACGAAGAGAGAGAGCAAGAAATGGGCCAACTACGACGCTGCTATACGTCCGTTAGGAACAAAAAGTGTTCACTGAAAATGCCCTGCTTGTACAGACTGCTGTAAAGAGTCGCCTCTCACCCGAAAATGGTAGTACTTGACGCCGTGCATTGAGTCGGAAGACACAAGACACTGAACAGCCGCGTGAAGCGAGCCGAGGGTGCACTGCGAGCGCCACCAGGCGGGGCAGCAGCTACAGCAACCACCGAGTCGCGAACAGTGCGCCAGAAGAGTTTTTCTCGGTCGTAGAACCCGCCTTCGGATACCTGACCAGTCATCACATCGATAGCCGATTTTCGATATTTTCAAACATCTCTGCGTTTATAGAAAACCTCCGCGTACGCATGCATTCATGTGCATATTCATGGGATGTTGGACAGAAGTATCAATGCATTCAAGTCTGAAGGAACATTACGTCGTCGAACTAATACCGGATTCTAGCAAAACTAAACAAGTTGCGGGGGAGCACTGTGTCACGGTCGCTGCTCGAAAAAGCTAGGTCCTTCTGATCATAAGAAAGGAGGTAAACGCTCACCAGCTGGCGCAAAAGCTCAAGGGGTGGTTGCGAATCAAACGCATCCCGCGCAGGAAGGTTGACGTCGTCCACAAAAATGACATTGGTCTTGCCCACGGGTGCGCCGACGACGTTCTTGTGCACCGATATCATCTTTGACTCCAACGCTGCTTGCACCCCCTTGGAGCTGCTCCTCGCACTCATGTTAATTACCACGGGCTGAGCGACCAGTCATTTGTTTTTACAATGCGACGTTTAACCGGAGCGGACGGAGCGATTGTGAGGGCATGTTCTGTTGGTGGCCAATGATTGCTGAGCACAAGAACAATACTTGCCATTCAACCTGTCGCACACCGAGAGATTTGGTATCTGGTACAACTCGGCGACAGTTGGCGAAAAATGACAGGCCGCTCAGCCGAAAGTGTTGGCATTGGTTGAACCAAACGCCGAATGAAGTCGGAACAGACGTCAATTAAGTACTAAAATACATGGACTGTATAAACGAGAGGCCTGGGAGGAAGCGGGTGGTTCATCAGGCATCTGCTCGTATGTACGCTTCGCACTACGATAAACTGTTGGTGTAAACGATCAAACAAGCAACGTCTTCTCCTTCTCCTACAGACGTCACCTGAGCGCTAAAGTTGAGAAGGTCAGTCGACCTCCACTCCAAGCAAAAAGCAGGATCCTCGTCAAGACCCAATGTCCTTCGTCGAGCTGCCTTGCTGAAGTACGCGGTCGTGGACGACTCTGCATGGTTGTCCTCCGTTGGACTAACCGAGGTAGGTTCGGCTGGTGGTGGGCATCTCAGGCGCGAGTGTCGCTCGAACATCTACGAAGGGATCAAACATGAGGAACGTCGTTCCGCGGATCGGTTTAAACGTGAGAAACATACGTGAGAGACCCTACTATGCCTGTTTGGAGAAGACACAAACCGTCCTTACGAGGTGTGGATTGTGGCCAACCAACTGGGCGCCAGGTCTTGGCAACGACTCGGGTTTGTATCGCACGTGGTCACTTCTTGCGAAAGCTCGCGTGCTCCCATCAAGTGAGTAAGAATTGGCCATCAGCCCGCGGGGTCACCCTTCGAATGCTGGACTAATTTATCGTCAGGGAACGATGTCACGCAGTACCAAATATGTAGGTGTGCTGTGAATTTGGAGGGTTTGTACATTTAGACTAACCTGCGCTGCTAGCATTGTCTTGCCAGAACCAGTTGCCCCCGCCAGGAAGGTTGGCCGACCAGTTCCCAGATTGGTTTCCAAGAGAAACGAGTAGCGTTCAGTGTTGGCCGTCGGCACCATCATCGCGTACACAGGTACGTCAGGGATGTACCTGGTAAGCCGGAGCGATGGTTACGTAGCGAAGGCCAATCGCCCGATGAGTGGCCACGTGGAGTAATATACGAAGTTTGAGGACGGAAAGATGAATTGCACCACTACACTTGTCAATTTCAGCCTTCAAGTACATACGAGTACCGTACATAATGTCAAGAGCAGATCAAACGACCAACACCACTCACGTAAAATCGGGAACATCCTCTGTCCATGAGCACCACTTGTACGGCCGAACTCCACCCATTCCCGGCGGATAAAAGTGTGGGTAGTACTCGAATAAGGTTCCAGTTGCAGGTACGTCGATTGAATTGGAAAGTCCAGAGCTCTTCCAGTTTTTATTGACGACGGAAGTTGAGAAGGTAACGAGGGGCATTGTTGGGTGGGGGGAAATGTGAGCGGCGTTACCCAGGCACAACATTCGGTCGTAACTCGAACCTTGGTGGGTGCCGATAACATGGAAAACTGAAACAGCAAAACCTGACGCATGCATCCCACGACGAGCAACTGAGCTTGGTCGTGGTACCTAATTGACTCCCGCGACAACTACGACGAGTACACACCTGGACGAGGTCCCTGACGTAGACATCGAACGCTAGAGCCGGGTCAGCTGTTAGCCCCCCTCCCAGTCCCCATACCATTGCGAACAGAAACGCCTGATCGATCACTCCGAGCGAGGGAGCCACCCCACCGACGCGATCCTCGGCACAACTGCTGGCGCTGTGAGGTGCTCTCTTTTCAGAGTCTTCCACGAAGTGGGGTGCGTCCGGTAACCCTTTTCGTGGTGAAATGGCGGCATCAACTGAGGCTTCCTCTACTACCAGGTTGGCCGCGCGAGAAAGGAGCTCGCGCTGGCGGGCGAGGATGCCCTCGAGAAGAGCGCAACAAGATTCCACTCGCTGAACCTGCACATGTGCCGGAGAGGAGTTAATCTTCAGACAGGGTTCGTGAAATAAATTAATACTCGTAGTAAATATGAGAATAATGTGGACTGCACACCGTCTATACCTGGTGCATGACTGAGTAACCTTTGAGCGGTTTGGTTGATATTTTTTTCGGTAGTGTAATAGGGCACTTCGTTAATTTCCACATGCCGCGCGCCCTTTGGAGCTTGTGGGGAAATACCACAAGCGACTGTGCGGAGAACGCCCAGCGAGAAAGTGAAAATTCGGTGCAGATCGACAAGCGATGTGAGAGGTGAAGCTAACGTGCGACGAAAAAAGTTGAAGGGGTAGGAATCGGCGAGGAGGGCGAGAGGGCTGCTCTTTATGCCTTCAGGTCAGCGTATGCACTCTTAACAGACTGAAAAACAGAAAACGATAAATGCAAAACAATTGTCAAAAGTAGGGAAACACTGTCGGGGTGTATGGGACCGGATGAGTGGTGCCATCAAAACGGACATGGTTCCGCTACCACGACTATTAGCTCATTGTCACCAATGAATAGACTCTACTTGCTCATTTATGGCGGCTTCTTCCGAATTGAACAACCGAGTGTTTGCGCACCTGGAATGTCATGACCTCCTCGCGGAAGACCGTGTCACCTCGGCTCGCCATGTACTTCAGCGTCGGCCACATCAGTTGGCGTGCAAGCTCGCCCAGTCTCGCCTTTAACTTATTGGTGTGGGACATACCGATGCCATCCAGAAGAGCGCCAAGCACGCGACCGTCTAGCCATGTCTCAAACGCTGAAGCTGGCGGCACGCACGTTTGAGGAACGTACACCACTCCTAGACGACTGCAAGCAAAAACATGCACGCGTGATGTAGGTCATAGTTAGGTCGGTGCCTTGGCGCTCTATACGCATGTGCTTAGGGCCAACAATAGGCCAATCAGTTGCCAGTAGGGTTTGTTGTTGGTGCATGGGACGCCTACGAGAAGTACCTTGCGCACATAGGGTGCCGGTGCTTCACCGAAAACACACCAACCGATCTGTAGCACGCCCTTACCTCACGGTCGCCGGAGAAGCCTGAAGCAAGTCCTCTACCTCAAAAAGGAGACGCATCCGGTCGGCTCGCAGCTTCACACGCTCTCCGGACGCCAAGCAAAGTGTCAGGTTGTCGTCCAGCGCGGTGTTCATGGACTCGACCCACGCGACATCGATGGGGCCATCAAACACGATCCAATAGTCCGTGCTGACCTGATTAATTAACGACGAAAACGCAAAAACACGAATAGTTACTCCCGGAGGTAATGAGCTGCAAACAAAATTAACCTTGGTGGCTACTGTAGTAACATATTGTGGCTCATATCAACATACTCCACTGGGAAACAGGCGTTATCACCTGGCACAAAGGCCCTCAGGGATCGTTGTAAAGATCCTGCACGCCGTGTATGCACAATTTCCACGCAATCCCCACGTGGTGGCCTATGAAAAAACAATTGGTGGAATTTTCTACAGAATTTCGCATATTGTGCGCCACCTTTGTGTTCGCCTCTGCAGCACGTCGCATGAGGCTGGACCCTATGCCATCTCGCCATTCCATCGTGAACGGGTTGAATTGCCCGTACAATTCGCCGACGCTGATGGCCTTGGGGTTAAGAACATCCACTTTGACCTGCAAGAGGCAGCGAACAGCATGACCACCACGGAGGGGAGATTTGATCATTTTCCCATGAGCGAAGGCGCTGACAGCGGTAGCATTTCTCGACGGTACCACATGTCGCTCTCTGCATATGACACGTTAATCTGTGCATGAACTACCTTCGGCGCTTCGGCACACTGAAGCTATCAAGTCGACGATGGCGAGCGATTCTGCGGCTTTTGTGGCATATCTAACTGGCACTGGCAAACTTGCACCACGGGCGTATTCACAATGTTGAGCACGAGTTGACCCTTCTCCAACCTGTGGCCACTTTGTCGGTATGTTGTCCTCCGAATCGTGTTTACTCCTTTCGCTCAGTGCGTCTCCTTGCCCGCTGCTGCCCCGCAACGGCGAGACATATCTGGCGTCGTCGCGTCTTTCAGCCGTGCTGGTTGGTCGGCCGACTGGGGTCGTTCTCCTGTTCGCTTTCCCTTTTCCTGGTTCTCCTCCGCTGGATCCAGCAATCTATGCACCACGCCGACCAAGTAAACACCGATAAATGAGTTGACACCTTGTACAGCATATGTAGACCAGGGTTTGCTGCATACAGCCAGCAGTTTCCACGCATGCAAAACGTTCGCCAAAACGAGGCAAAAGAGCGAAGGCCCGCTAAAAAAACACAACATAGATATGGCGAAACGATGCATACCGGTACACCCTGTGCAAATCAGCTCCATTGTAACATGGCTCACCTGGGACAGCTCTTCGGCTCTGAGCCACGTGGACCCTTCCGCCAGCAGCCGTCGTACTACGCTTTTGCCTGCACCCGCACGACCGACGAGAGCTACTCCGAAACGAACCTGGTATGTGCAGCACACGGAGAGCATTGGAGACCGCTTTCAATGCGATCTGGAAAAACCAATGACCACGGGTGCTTAATACTTGTGAGTATTTGTGTCGCGGCCATCTGAGCGCTTACGGCTGTCTAGAGACTGTATTGAACCGGCTGCTGGGAACAAGATGGCATGAGTGTGTAGATCCGATTTGCATGCAACAAGATAGCGAAGACAAACATGGGTGTGTGGTAGCTCTATGAATAGAGTACTTCCCGCTGTGCTGGGTCTGCGGACAGGTGCTACTGACCTCCATCGTTTCGTGCAGCTGATCGACCTTGGTGGTCTGCTCTTTCAGTGACTGCAGGCCCATCGCTTTCGCGGCTTCGGCCATTCCTCTGTGAAGATTATCGTGCAACGGTGTGTACAGCGACTTGCGTGGAAACAAGTCCCCCATTATCGCCGTGAAGAGAGGCGTGTCGTGCTCAAGAAGCTTTGGCAGGTTGCTGCTTCCTAGCGCCTGAAACAAGACGAATCAATGGAGGATTGAGGATTAAGGTTATACGTGTGTTCAATCACACGTGTCGGTGTGCTAGAGAACTTTAGTTGCCAAATGGGTTCTGAAATCATGCGATTCAGGCTCTTGGCCGGCGCATGGCATCGCCCCAAAAAGGGGTGCTGAGGGGAACACCAGCAGTTACGACGCCATCAACACTTTCCCTTGCCTGTATGAGCACATCCTCTTCGCTTTGTACCGCGCCGGGCTTCTTGTTTCTCTTCATTTGACCAGCGAATGTGAGGACCGATTTCACGGCTCGCATGCCAAAGTCGTAGTGCGGCTGCTGGCTAAGTTGCTCCGAGCAAAGGCGCACAAGTGTCGAGACCTTTGCACTCAACTCCTGGAAAATAACAGCATGAGAGGAAAAACAGCCGTGCGGAATCGAAAGTTATTCCAGGCATGACAGGCGCCGCAAAACATTTTCAAATAAGTTACAATAGTCCCATTGAAAACGCCCCGAAAATATTCCGAGCATGCGAAAAGAAAACTGCTGGACATCGTGCTGAGTGCTGATCTTCCGCAAGCTGCCCGTACGGACGCCAAACATGGAAACTCTTGAAACGTGGGTGCAATGTCTTCAGACGACGCAACTAGTTATATCCTTGGGAAACAATTCCGAACTTTATATGGCAGCCGGTATCGTGTGATAGAACAACATGGTACATGAAACATTTCAGCATGGTCACCTTCGCGTGCTCGAAACCCTCGCTGTACAAGATGATTTCGGATATTATTTCGGAGTCCGGGACCATCATTGCCACCGGGCGGAAGCAAGTCTGGCAATGTTTCGAAGAGATTAGACGACGTCGATCAGACGAAATCGACGAGAAAACACTCCTGGAAATTAGCGACTCGGCCATATTAATTCGCGATGCCGGACTTTCAATGCGTTTTATTATAATGCTTCTCGCATCTGCGCTATCGGATATGGCAAAGGCGACTACGCCTTTGCAAGGGCATGGTGTCACAACGCTGTGGGTGCAAAGACGACACTCAATTTCGTTGGCTAAGCCTTTGTGAAACAAGTCCTCTCCACCTGTAGGTTGTTTGGAAGCTCTGTGCGACCGGAGTATAGTGGGTTCATCGTCACCACCACGTGATGATCCTTGAGGGGTAGCTTTCGTCCCTCGAAGACCACCTCTGTCGCTCCCGCCAGACGAGCGTTCCGTAAGACCATCAACTGCACAAGTGGGACGAAGGTTATATATTCTCGGTGAAAAGTGTTGGAGCGCTCCTCGCTTCCGATGTACGATGTGTCTTTGCCCGACTAGAGCAGCTTGATTGTGTTCAGAATAACTCTGCGCTTCACGTATCTCGTCAGATACGAAGATCTTTATCGAAACGAGGGGTTAAGGTAGAACGCCAAAAGAGAAAGCCTGCGCCATGCGACTGACAACAAATATATATCACCTGTTCCGCAATGACGGAGAGTACTTCAATGTTGATGCGGTTGAATTCGTCAAGGCAGGTCCAAGCCCCAGTTTGTACTAGCCCAGAAAAAAGCCTTGCAGGCATTGTGTGGTCGATCTGTTCGGAGCAGTTGAACACAATACACTGCAGTGGACGACACAAGCATAAGGCGTGGGGCATAGCATTAGTGAGCGCGGTATGCGTTCGGTAGGGTGATGTCATGGCACAAGGCGCCTTGTTGAGGCCACATCTTTACAACAGCTAACACCACTCGTACAATTTTAACATATATTGTGGTAGGGTGCATTCGTCACAGATTTCAATACCCTAAGCCAATATTGAGCGCAACAGAATGGTCAGATAGGTGAGTACCTGCGTCCCAAGACCTTTGGCCAGGTCCTTAGTGGATTCTGTCTTGCCGGTTCCGGCCGGTCCTAGCGGGTTTGCACCCAGTTTCAAGTCTAAGGCGCCTGTTATTGTCATCCAGCATCGCTCAGTCAGTGGTGTGATGACCAGACGAGTAGCTGCACCCTGATACTCAAATCCGTATTGCATCTTCGTCGTGCTTTGCCGAACTTTGACGGTGTCCGTGTCCCAGTAGAAACTGTGCGAGGCGAGGGAGATTGGCATGGTCGGTTCACACGTGAGAGACGTATACCGTCTCCGCGCCGGGTTGCCGACCTCAAACCCAACAGCATCACCATCAAGCTTGGTTGTGTGGGCAATTCCAGGAACGTGTGCCAAACGCACGCCACGTTCGCTTCTGTCAAAATGAGCTCCGCGGAACACGTGCCTAGGCACGCAGAATGACTATCAGCGTTTTGGCCCTGCCTGGTGCATACAATAATTCCTATATCTGTCTGAGCACATCAAAGACTATCACTAGAGTGACAATTACGAACGTACCGGAGCTGAGCCTGCCAGATGAAATTCTGCGAGTCGTCGACATTCTTGGATATCAAACCCTCCAAAACGTCTCGATTGTGCACTTCCGCGGTAACCAAGGCCACAGCCAATGTGCGTTGCAGCGGCGTCATTTCGTCCTGGGGAAATGCACGATATACATAGTCGGAATTGCTTGAGTGTCGGGCTTTACGTGGTTGTCGGTCACTCCAACGACAACAGAATCGCCGATTACAGTACAGGAGAGGGGGCGGCACGTGAGGAGCACTTGTTTTGTCAAGCGTTGCCATGGCCGCGAAGAGTAGGATAGGCTGAAGATGGTTTTGTTTTCAAGTCATTATGGAGAGCAGAAGATATGCCCGTCGAGATGGGCAGCCTTCACAGCCTCGACAGCCCTAATACATTAGTTATATATACCTGAATCCGCCCAACGAGTGCCCTAAGACCCGTGATGCTGGTTTCAAGCCATGCTCCCATCACGCCAGGTTCTCCTTTGGACTGCCTAGACATCGCCTGCTCTGTGGCTCTGGGGAATCAGACGTGCAATGGGCAAGAACACGACGAGCGTTACCGTAACACGAATATCATGGTGAGACTTCACTGTTGTAGTGGCAAGTTTGTTGTATTTGACAGTTGACTCTTGAGTCGCCGACAGCTGATTCTTCCAGTCGCAGAGCACTGCAGCAGCCGGAAATGGGATGGAGTCTTGCAGAAAGAGACCGCAAAGTGGTGCGGGAACCATGAGCCCTCATACCTTGCCCAGCCTATCTGGATGGCTGTAGCTACGACCTGGGCGGGAAGCCCTTGTAGAGCCCACGCCACCCTCGTTTCGGCTGGATTCTCCAAATCCTGTGAAGGCCTCCTGGTTAGGACACCCCCAAGACCTGCGTTACCTGCGTTATCAGAGTCGGCACGCGGGAGATCCCGATAGTTTATATGTTGTGCCTCCATTAGCAACGAGCAAGTGTATTATCCGTCAGGCAACATCGTGTCAGACTAAACTATTATCTAGTTGGATCGCAGGGCGACCGGAACGAATCAGTGGTTGTGTGAAATGCGTGGCTGGAATATTTGCCGCGTTCATCGCGTGAACCATAGTATCGTACATACCTCCATCGAAGTTTATTCCCTCCAACTCTGTCAGGGCGGTCTTGATAAGACGGTGAAGCACCTTGCGCATGTTTTCCTCCATCGCCATGAGCCAGTCCTCCACCGCACCACGAGCCTTGAGGTTCGGCCCTAACGTTACACTTTCTCCCTCGCGACTAACCTATACCATGTGCCAGTGATGCGTACAAAAGTAGCAGTCGTCAAGAATTGAAGAGGTTGTGCACCAGGTATTCAGGGTCGTTCTTATCGAGCAGCTTTTTTTCCATAATTTCCAATATTTTTTTCCAAAAAAAATAGGAAATCGTTCTTATCGAGCAGCTTTTTTTCCATAATTTCCAATATTTGTTTTTCCCCAAAAAATAGGAAATCTTGGAAATCTTGGAAATCTTGGAAATTCTTCAGAGGGCAAAATGTTTGGAAGGCTTCACGTTACAATAAATGGAAAAAAAAATGGAAAAATGGAAATATAGAAAATTGCGCGAAAAAAAATATTGGAAATATAGGAAATTTTGGAAATTTATGGCTCCGATAAGAATGGCCCTCACTATCAATAGGGCAGTAAGCTACCCGCTTAGATACTGGATCAATCGTTGACGGACCAAAGGAGGCAGACGGCGATCCCTTGGTTAGATACTGCTGTCCCAGGTATTTCGCCAGTTGAAACAGTTGAACGGCAACTGATCCTACGAGTAGCGACAAGGGAAACGGCAACCAGTTGGAGCATACAAGTGACCCTCCATTAGACCGTGGCAATATCTGCGGTTAAGAGTCAAGTGGATCGTACCGCGCTGCTTGCGAGGCGAACGTCATGCGGTGGTATGCTCATTTTAAATTGCACTACGAATCTGTCCCAAAATCAGCAAAAACCTCGCGACTCACCATAGCGTTGATCGTGTTCGACCCGGCGCCGTCTCCAAAGTGAAGAGAGTAGACGGCATCGAAGCATTTTCGCAAATGCGGCTGAACGGCATCCGTATCGCGGCACCGACTGAGTAGCTCAAGCAGCTCATCGTCAGCGAGGAAGTAAAAGCGGGGGAATGCCTGTCGTTTGACCTGTACCAGTAGACGGTATTAGACAGTAGACGGTAAGACCAGGCGGAGGCGGGGGATGCAACCTAAAGACTTCCAGCTCGGTATCTGTATAAGCTGGCCGATCTCATTGCCGACTGATGAGATCGGCTACATACTGACACACTTAGGTGTTTTCCTCGCGGACACCTCCTCTGTTGTACTGGAACGCGGAGGCGCCGTCTCTCGTGCTTTTTTTGGTGCGTTCTAGGCCATATCAAGCAGCTCCAACATTAACATTGGCTGCTGAGGTCAAGGGGAGTTGTGGGTGTGTGCGGCAACCGGCTAATACACGAATGTAAGCGTGGTGCAGGCTATGTTGCAAGGGACCAGCTTGGAAAGGTACAGACCTCAAGGAATGTCTCCAAGCCTTTCGCAATACCCTCGAGAGCCTCGTTGTTTCGCTTGAAGTTGTCCAATAAACCCGGCGCGACCCCTGCGGTGAGACAGCGCGGATCCTCGGCAGTCTTGCGCATAACGTCCTTGAAAAAGGCATCGATGGTCCTGTGCCGTTGAAATGGAATCTTGGGAGTGAGACTACTACATAATTATAGGACAAACAATCTGCAACATTGCTATAGTAGTAGGTGCATCAACCAGGGGCAAGGCAGCAAGAGGACACGATGCGTTAATGATGTTTGTTTATTTGTTTTGTGCTAAATGGTTATGACAAGCCGACGGGAGTAGGTCACTCACAAAAAACAAAACGTACGATGCTCGAGCTCTCGCTGACGAACCATAAAATACTCAGCGTGTATCACACAGTGGCTCGTCCTGTTTGTTACACTATTTGGTCGTATCATACGAAGATCAACTTGGACACATTCAATAAGCCTGTTTGACGGAAACATGCCTCGTGTGCGCTGAAAAAAACAGACATTGCTGAAAACGAAATCAATTGCCCCTCCTATAGCGGCATGGGGGTATGGGGATATTCCCAGAACGACGCACATGCGCTACAAACCACGCCATAACGGTACACCGGTAGTGCCTACCTGAAGGCCTTAACCTCCTCCGGGAGCTGTTTTTGAATATCTGGTGCAGCGAAAATTGATGAGAAGTATCCCCATGTGCGCTGGAAAACCAGCCACTCTTCCAGCGTGCCCTATCATACCACGAGACAGAATGAGCCATACCATTCGGAACCGGACAAGTTTGATTTTGGTTGGTACGATAAGAGCTTGCCATTGAAAATTCCAAGTTAATAGTGATTTTCTCGTGGTGCGGTGTTGTACGACTCATCACAGGACTCAAACACTTCCAGAGCGATAGCGATACACCCTTGACAATAGACAACGGTCACTGCAATAACAATAGTTTATGGTGCAATGGGTGAGTATATTGCCGTCGGTAAAGGCTATCGATTGCCACGTTTCCCAATGCGTCGGAAGTGTCTATCTATGGATTCCTTCCCCAACGTATTGTCCGGGCAGCAGCCTGCAGTAGTCCCTCCATGAAAGGTTTTGTGCTCGTCTTGCTTTGTTCGCGAGCTCACAGCGATTGCCTTGTCTGCCTAATGTCGTTAACCTCCTACATTTTCGGTAAATTCTGCGTACACGCCGTTGATTCACCTGCAGCACATTCAGTTTCCCACCGAATTCCTCAGCTTCGGTGCGGATCGGTCCTATGTGCGGCGATGCCAACACGTTACCCATAGTTACAACAGCGTCGTCCACGCGCGTCGTCAGGTCGTCCACATCGCTCAGTATCAGGGCATCCTTTTTCTCCTTGTGCGTGGTCAACTTGAATGTCGCTTCGGCCCAGATTATTTCCATCTGATTCATGTTTATATAAACAATAGTTGGACAAGGTTTCAGATTCGTCATCATCGATGGCGCGTCTTACCGACAGTGAACTGTAAGTATTCATGGTTTTCCGTAACAGTAACAAACCATAGCAAAATCCACAATTGTTGGGGGGTCTCATGACCGGAGTCGGCGTAGCGCCATACAGGAAACAAGAAGAGACCTACGATACTGTTGTCCTGTGCATCACAGTCACGCAAATACGATGTGTTCCTTACAGCAGCACGTGTGTTTTTTAACCCCGCATGTTGAGCATGAGGGAAGCCGATAAGCCGCAGGACCAATCCCGAACCTCACCTTCTGCAATAGCTGGGTAAGGATAGATTCTTGCTCTGCGTTCGTGACAATGGAGTTCACTTCGTCTGACACGTTCTTGACGTTGGCCTACAGAGGGGGCCGGTTGTGGAGGTCGAGTATCAAATGTCATTTTAAGTGATGGTTCTTGGGGTTGAGCATATATTGAGTTGACAACGGCAGTTATTCTCGACGAGTTCGACTGCAAGCTGTCCGGTCAGTCAAACGAAGTGACAAGTTCTACAGTACCGGGGGGTCTCACATGTTCTAAGAAAATGCTGGAGCATGAAAAATATTTCGTAACAATATGTAGCTTCACCTGCATCATTTGCTTGAACGTTGCAGCCCCCTGTTCTCTCACGTCCATACCCAAAACGCGGTTAAGCTCCTCCCAATGCCTACTCGTTAGCGTTCCGCTCAGCAGATCGGCGACCACCGGAACTGTGAGCTTGACTTCTTCGACCATATTCTTGAGCCGCCCAACCGCAGGGTTTGTAGGAAGCTGTTTTTCCGAAAGTTGGACTATGCGCCAGAACCTGTCCGGGATGATTAAAATCGAGAAGATCCTTGATGGTATGAAACCAGTGCGGCCAATAAGTCTCTGAGCGTACTCTCCGTGCTAGGACTACTGCACTGAGCTGTCCGAAATCATCATTGCCATGTGCAATCTATCTCCAATGACCCCCTCGTCGTGCCGTATTATTATACCAGTAGGTACATATCGACGCACAAGTTCGCTCGAGCGAAAATTAGCACAAGGGTACTGAAACATCTCAGATAACGCTCGATTAGCTGTGCGTTGCCCAGGTGTGGTGACAACCGCACCGCCTTGCAAAAGGAAGTCCAGCGGTTGCACATGTAAAAAAGGCGGTTGTACCAATATGTTTCACGTATTTCGTTTCACGGGCTGCTTCTTACCTGACGACCTCTGCTTCCATCGCCCCGATATCAAGAGATTCGAATGAAGTGTTTTCCCACTTCTCTAGGTGCTCTTCAAACGCTTGTATGCCTTGCCATAGGCGCGTCTTTTGGCTCATTTCCGACTCGATCTCCTCCAGCTCGTCACGATCAAAATCTCCTGTTTGTAATACAGTCTGCCGAGATAGCGGGCAAGAAAAGCGTGCAGTGACAAAACACAGCCAAGAAGTTTGGCGATAAATCGTGAACAGGGCTTTATGCATACAAAAACATGTTGTTGTGTTTGTGCTTACTTGCCAATGGCGTACGCGCACTGTGTGTAACGTATTTTTCTGGATCAAGCACAGCACCTACTAAATAGCAATAGCACCATTTCGTGCCGGGAGAGAAACATCGCCGTTTCAGACGATAATTTGCAGTACAAAAAAAGCAGCTTACCTGCCAGCTGATGAGGCAATCTGCCAGTGTGTAGAGGCTCGCCAGAGTCTTTTCACATGCGACTAGGTATTCCACCACTTCTGTCACTTCCGCTGCCGGGTTTTGTATCATACCATGCCCAAGGTCCATCCTGAGCGCCTGGAACATTTTAGCACGCGATTTTGCAAAAACAAATAGTTGTCGGGATGCCGAAATGTGTGTCGCAAGGGTTCTACCGCGATCGTTCATCCGTATACACGTCGTTCGAAGAAAGACAACGTCTACATGCTCAACTCCGTTCGGATGTGCAAGCGTCTTGTGTCCGGTATCACCTGTTTCGTTTTACGTTTACCATGGTTGACTTTAGCATTGATAGCGGCGGATATTTCACCAACGTGCCTGGATCCTTGGAGTAAGACTCGCTGCTTGCTTGGTGAGCTCCGAGCTGAACTTCTGGTGTTCTTGTCCGTAAATGCTTTCCACCATCTCGATTTTGGCGTGGAGTTGCTTTCGTACCTGACGTCAACCAGGAGTGAACCGGAGAAGTTCGAGGGCTATTAGAGCCCTTGAATGTTTACTTTGTGTTCTGGGATATTGCGTCATGGTCAGTTCAACACCACGAGCCACTATAGCATTCAACGTATGTCGATGGTCATAATCGTTGGGTTGTCGGTGGCGCCCTTTAAGACTACGTACTGAAAGAGGAGGGTTCGAGGCTCGTTGGCGGTTAGAGGAATGAATGAGTCCAGACTCAGGATACACTTGCAATACCATGTAAAATAGAGGTTCGGAAAGCAGCTGGTACTTCACCTTGACAATCATGTTTGCCGCTGTTCGAGTGTCGTCACCGATCACGACCCCGTTCCCCTCCATGACCTCGTACAGTGAAGCAAGAAAGGTGTACCGCTCTTGCATTTCTCCTGCTCGTTCTTTAGCGCCCCTGTCAGTGGCATCAGTGGACATACAACATCGTTTGTCATTTTGATGAGGATGAAGGACACCCGAGATGTTTCGTAGAGAGTAGGGCGAATTGGACACCATCAGTGGAAATTAAACATCGTTTGCCATTTTGATGAGGATGAAAGACATCCGAGATGTTTCGCAGAGAGCAGGGCGAATTGGACATCAAAAATGACTTCGGCGTTGTAATGGCCACTGCCCTCCAAGACCGGGGGCGTCGGAAGAACAACAGGAAACGCTTAACATTCTTCATGGACATTGGAGGTTATAGGACCAGACTCATCCCACGGTAGGGGCACAGCAGAGTTTTCTGAGCTCCTCACATGAGGAGCTCAATATCTCACACGAAACATGACCTCGGAGACATTCGTTCGCGCAACCCGACCAAACCTTCCAATGCGGCAGTCCAAAAACAAACGTACCAGTAAAATAATAATAGTATCCGGTGGTTACTCGCGCGAGGAGCTTAGCCGGTCAGAAAATATTGAGCCAAAAAGTGGTACCCCTACCGTGGGATTGCTCGACAGATAGCTTGGGCAAGTAAAGGGTTGGGTGGAACCCAGTAAGCTCCGCAGGTTCAAACATCCCGCGCATGTGTACACATGACGAAGAACGAAGAGTATGGAAATAATGGGTTTCCCCGGCCCGGCGATACCGCGTCCCCACCTTCGCCGAAGCACACACCAGTACCAGGCACCGCCATTTGCTTAGCACAAGCTGCTAATAGCTGTCTGCCAGTATAGTCGTGGTCACCTGTACTGTATCACAAGGTTGGCGAAATCTTCGACGCTTCTAGACTTCTTGCTCATCGCGTCGAGAGACTCGCTGAGCTCGTTCAGCAGCACTTCATGGTTCATCTTGTACAGCTGAGGTACCACTCGATGCACAATTTCCAGGCACCTGGGCGAAGGGCACATCCGACATTAGCAAATACAAAGAGGTGCGTGATGTTGGACTACCTTATGCGTTGAACGTTTCTTGCGACACGCGAATATAAATAAGACCTGTTGCCATGCATCAGTTCCTTCGAGTTCAATCGGTCAGTTCTGGGCCGTCAATACTGCAGTCTCATAAGGCAAGGGTGCTTTTAATATGATAATCGACAAACCTCACCTTTCGGGACTAGGACGGAGCGTCGCTTCGAGCCCGGTACTTCCAACACGGATGAGCCCGATATCCTGCCGGGTTTTAATGCGCTTAAAGCGCGTTGTCTGGTCGTCGTAGTTGAACAAGAGATCTTTGAGCTGCTCCACGTTCGCGTTGGAGTAGTAGCTGGACCGGGCATGCCAGAACGCAAATACAAATCCGTGTAATTAGCCATGGAGCGACCACCGCGAGTTCGAGTACCGTGCGGTTGCAGCTTGAACCAATGCCAGGTTTCAGTTAGTATTCGCAGCAGCCAAGCGTCTCACGTCTAGTACGCACGACGCTTGGAAAACACGAGCCCTACGCCCGTGACCTGGTGACTCAACCACTCACCTTACAGTCACCACAATAGTCTAAAAACAGTTGAGCCCACACTGCACTTAGGTCTTAAAGTTACCTTGCTCACCTGACTGATACGTCTCGCGCGAATTTCGTGTTCTCCAGGTAGCATTGGGTAAGGGCATCGAAAGAAGAGGCGTACGTTTCTGTGCGCCTGAAGGAACGCGCCACATTCCGATGGATAGACTCCAGCATCTCTTGGAAATCCAAGTCCTGCATCGGCGATTTGAAACAGGGTGGTTTTGCTAGGACATCTACAATGCTATTGTCTACTGGTAGGTTATAGCCGCCGCACATCGTACGAACCAGTTGCGTTTCGATACGTGCATCTTTTTTCAACGCCATCACTTGAAGCGATGCGTGCTAGCCAATTTACTACTAGGGAAACGGACCTCCATAATCACCGCTTCCAGATCTTGCCCCTCGTTGAACGTCCCACGCTCATCCACGATGGGACTGACGAACGCTTTAAACGTGGGTTCGCTCAGTAGGCGACGGGGGTTTGCCACGACCGTAAGACCGTCGAAGAGCGTAACCTGCGAGGTCAGCGCGACAACCAAAGCCGATTCAGTATATTGGCTTTATCGTGCGCATCGGAGTACACGTGCCCGTATGAAATTCGCATGACGTAGCCGGAGCCATACAGATACATATGTTACGATTTACTGCGGGCGCTCTGACGTACCTCCAGGCGTGTGTGGAATTCGTTCTCCGAAGGAGTGAACATGATGAGCTCCGATGGATCCTCCCAGACACCTTTCGACGAGCCTGCCAGTTCCTCGACACCTTCAGCATAGGCTATTTCAACAACAAAAAGGGGCAGCCGCGTGCTTGGTATTCCAGCGCCGCAGGATGATTCCAATTCCTGTAATGTCACGGATTACGTTCAAGCGCTTGGGTTCGATCAACTAACCCTTTATTTATGTTTTTTTTGCACACGCACTACAGTACTAATACTCGATCTACGTCGTGCATAGATATCTGTCAAAAGGTCTGGGCATGCATCGTACTTCAAAACGATATAATCGAGCTGGCAACAAGTCGCGCTCTGCCCTCTTTACTGTAGTTCGGAGTACACGCCATATTCCATCCCAGATGGAACATCGGTATCCAATACCTCGTGTGGCGAGACTCACTTGACGACGTGGGGACGACTGGCTGTTTTCTTCCTTGAGCGATTGGAGGTTCCGCACGTCTTTGTCCAGTATCGAGCCCACGGCATGCTATTATTGGAGGAGCGGCACCAAACAATAGCGCATCGGAACGAGCGTGTCGCTCACAAAAACGTGCGCCATAAACTGGACAACTTTTAGGAAAGAGCAACAATACGAGGTGACCGCGACCTTTCCCCCGCCTTCGTCGTAGAGCGCAGGCACATTGGACATTGGTGCATCGCCTTGAGCGTGCCGAGAACACAAGGGATATACCATCGTGAAGTTTTCCGCAATCCATGAGGATTCGAGAGTAAGGTCGAGAACAGCAGCACGTAATTATAGTAGCAATGAGCGGTATTTTCGATGGCGCAAGCGAATGCCGACAAAGACCCTGTGGGATTGTCGATGCTCTTCTCGTCGTTGCATACCTGCATCTCCCGGAGAAAGTCCTTTGTTGACTCCAAGGCCACCCCGAGATAGGTATCGGCAACCAGGAAATCCGCCACCTGTCACCGGGACAATAAGTGCTATACAAGTTCAGTATGTATCTTGTTACCAACAACGCATTCTCGTGAGACAAGGAGGGTGCACCGAGCAACCGAACCATTCCGCATGAAACAGTGTCCGTGTCCGCATACCCAACTTCGCGGGCGGATCGAAAGATTAGCTAGGATATACTGGCCGGGATACTTCGAGTGTTGGTGCGATATATAGGAAAAAACATCGTCGGGCTCAAAACAAGCACGGTTAGCTACTCTAACCAGCATGCCCCTCAAACTGGTGACGATCTACGAAACTATCTAAGATCAGTCGTGAAGCGTCCTCAGCCCACAGTGTCGAACCCGCGAGGCAGAAAATATTAATTCCGGAAAAACTAATGAACCGCGCTTGGCGCTTTAATTATTCACCTTCATGAATTTTGCTAACTTTCGACACTGAGTCCTCATGGCAGCGCGTTCCGTGAACGATATCTCAGACGGGTTCACTTCCTCCATTGTCTTCGCGAGTAGTTCCCGTGCCTCCTCCGGGGTAGAAGCCTGAGCAGATATGTTGGCACAAAAAAATTGTAAACATGCAGACAACCATTGACGCTAGACGAAGGCATTCGTCTTTGTACACGCAGACGCCCAGCAGAACGACATCGGCTGATCGCGACAGCTCAAACCAACACGTTTGTGTATTGATATTGATACGAAACAGTTGAAAATGAATTGAGGCAGCAGCTTACCTACAAGTCGAAGGTTCAATAACTTTATGCAGCATCTTACCTTGACGTTGAACCCGGCGTTCTGCAAGAAATTGTACAGCGTATCCTCGCACGCTTTCATGACAGTCTCGCGGACGTTGAGCGAGAATCGTTGAAGTTCCGTGTCGAGAGCGTCACGTTGTACCGCCTGTGCCTCGCAAAACTCCTCCAGAGTCTGCCGTACGCAGCAAAAACGTCCAACTAGGGTAGTTCAAGCATGGTAAAACCATTGGCCCGTGCATGTTCGCATAAGGCACGAGGGTCCTATAGGTCCCTGGAGTACTATACTACTATGTACCATTTCCTTATCGTGCATAAGCTGAACGCCATTATGTACATATCGTACACCAAATGCGTTACGAAACAACGTCCAAATTGAAAATAATTATTAACGTGCCTTCCAGTCTTTCAGCACAAGGTAGGCGCCCACTATGAAGATCGCGATACATTACCTCACCTGCGTTCCGGAATCCACTTTGAAGGCTCGCTGGGTGCTAAGCTCATGGCATAGCTCCGTTAACCTCCGTATACCTGCTCCAAGCGACGAAAGTTCGTTGTTAGTGACAGTGATGACGGTGGCCGTCTCGGAATACCGCTATGTTGTAAAAGCTTGGTTCGTGTTTCAAAAGGTAATGCATTCGAAAGGTCTTCACAGAGCCCAATGCCCACGATCTAGGGCTCCTGCACACGAAGGAAACACTGACACAAACATTGGTGAAGGAGGTGAAGAGCTCCATGGAACTTGTCCTGAGACTCACCGATTCTCAGCCATGGATGTAGAGTGAAGAGATCTTCTTCGAGAACAGCGCGACACTTAGTCCATTTGCGCAAGCGCACGAAGCTCTTCCACTCTACAAATGACTTCCACTGGCTGTACTGCCGGAAGAAAGGTAGGGCCGCTATGCGGTGGTATTGCCTGGTAGTGGATACGTACCAAACAAAAGTGCACATATGAGACAAAAGACGTCAACGATATTGAAACACCTGCCAAGGTACCCCCTCTTCTGAAGATTGGACATCGCATCCCGCTACAAGCGAACGATCGAGGTCACACACGCACTTGACGATTGGGTAGGACACATGCACACAATAAAAAACGCAATTGACGACATTCCTCTTCCCACTTTCGCCGGTTGGCGGCAGTAATAATGCAAGCCATTGCGCGCGTTGTCCGGGTCGTGAGGAGAACAGTCATGGACCAACTATTGACTTGCTGCCGAATGCTTAAATGAAACAATCGAAGAGCTGCCTAGTCTAGGCTTTTATTAATAGCACGATCAGATATACCGAACCCTTCGAGCTACCGAAAGACAGCGACACGAAAACCCGAATATTGGCGATGCTGCCTCGATCGTGTTCTACATGCTGTATTTCTCACATGTACTGGCGTTCGAATTGCTCCACTGTGACGAACTCCGTCCGGTCTCTGGTCGACAACACCAGTCCGTTCATACTCAAAGTGTAAAACTTGTCAGGACAAGATTCAACCGTGTCAACAATGGTCAACTTGTAGGGGTTTTCTGCATCCACCTGCTTCGCGAGGGAAAATTCGGTACAGCGATACGCAGAGGTCACGAGAGAGTCAACGCGGAAATATCACCGATTGCGATATTCATGACACGTTATGGTCGCCTTGCGGTCGTTCTACAATTTAATAGAGAGGAGCACCCTCCGCATTGTCCCAGTGATATCCGAGAAGGCGTATAACCTCGGCAGTAACCCCACGTAGCGACTTTACCTTGTCCACGAGGTGTATCTGCCTGTCTCCACGACACGAGGAAACTTAGCAAATGCAACTGTGTCTTGCTCACGAGGTGTATATGTCCACCTCCGACACGAAGAAACTTAGCAAAATGCTACCGGTGCAACGGCTGTATATTGAAACTAAAATTCAACTGCTGTAAAGGGCTCCAGTTGCACGATACGGTAGGAGCGCCGACTGACACTGAGACAAAGTCAAGTTGTGGTTATGGTGCTGGGGTCGGCTAGCAATGGCCATCCATGGCGACACGACCAAGCCATTTTAGTTCATGCTCATGCCAGAAGTAAAACTGCAAAAGTTACCTTGAGGTAGAGAAACACGTTGGGGTTGCGAAAAGGGTCCTTCCATAGCGGACTGCAGTGCAAACTCTTGATGAAGCCGCCGTGTGGAACTTGATCAGTGCTGGATGCTGCGTTGGGGCGTTCGTTCATCGGGATAAGTCCATGATAAGAAAATTAACATAGAACGGGTGCAACGCTGAGGCTGTAGGGTGACTTTCGCGGTGTTCTGAACTTAGCCAGGAACCACATTCTCCTAAACCACTTCTAGTACGGTGCGAGAGCCCCACACCCAGTCGAGCGACCCCAAACGAGGAAAACAACCGCAAGTCAGGGGTAGCTGCCCGATATTCTTCGTCAGCTCTCAAGCTTCCAGTATGCACAGTAGATCAATTCGATAACGTTGACAGCACCTGCATATGTAGCCTTGGTGGCTTCAGATTTTAGCAAGTGTTCTCGTGACGCCCCCATGATGCACGTATCGCCATTCCTGACGCCCACACGTGTGGTTCTTGTCGATTTCGCTGGGCCTTCTTCCCTGAGTGCAAAAAGACGATCACATATCCATTGTACAGGCTTAGAACAATTCTGAAAGCATCAAGCATATGGTAACACAAGAAAAATCCCAGAAACACATAGTATATAAACTGAAGGAGGGTCACTTTGACCTACTTGGACCAAACGTGTACATTTAATAATTCCTCTAACCCCACAGATATCGCAATAGGCCTGAAAAAAACGAAACGAGAGTATTCGCATATTTTTGTCGCTCGAAATATTTTTGCCTACTCTCACGTCCTATTCCGTCCGTGCCCGCCGGAGGAGCGTGTTACCTTTCGCGCTTCTTCAACCCCGCGACAAGGCTGCTCCTTACAGCACCGCCAGCATGTTTTCCAGCTGCACCATCAGCGTGGTATTGCCCCTGTCAAACAACAGCGCGTCAAGTGTGCATCAGGAGGGATGTACATTATTTGTCTTTTTCGTGACACGCCGTGGCATGTCGCGGCATGCCGCGACACCCCACGGCGTGTCGCGGCGAGTGTTGCGGCGAGTGTCGCGGTGAGTGTCGCTAACCCTAACCCTAACCCTAACCCTAACCCTAACCCTGACCCTGACCCCGCGACACGTGCCACGAAAAAGTCAAATAATGTAGATCCGTGTGCATCAGGGTATCCAGCTCCATATTCTATGATAGTCGTTGCAGTGGATAGCGTCGTCGGAGCGACGCCCCCCTCGGACTGCTTGTCGCACTCGCCGGCAACTCATACTTAAAGCTGCGCGAGAGGCCACTGTTACGCACGCACAACCGTCGGACAGTTCAGTAGTAGTCGGGTCCAAGCGTACTGCAGACTCTTGTATCGTGTACTCACAAGCAAGGAGAGCCTCGATGTTGACTGAAGCGTGGTATTTGCATCTCCACCAGCGGCCTAGGAGCGCAGCACAGGAGCATTACGTAAGAAAAAAATATTGGTGCTTGCGGTTGTAGATATAGCAGACATGCCTGACAAGAACGTCGCCCACTGAAGCCCAGGGTCGTTCGCCACAACGCCATTCTTTCGGTTTACCAAAGCAACCCAACTCTATGCTGAACTTTCAACAATACGGTATAGCTACAACTTTAACAGAGTGAGTTAGCAGTCTCGCAGCAAAACATTTCGGTATCGATATTGCCATCTGATTTTTCTTGCGCATAAGCACCAATCAACGCATTGTATTCGGTTTCATTCCAATTTGATCCTGAATTATTGCGCGGGTGTCCAAACTGAGGTGAATTCCGTACCTGCACATCCGCGGACAGGTCACGACTGGCTTTTCTCACGAGTTTCATGCGGGGGGCCATTCGACCTGTAGAGAATGTCGAACCCGACGCCGGTGCACACGACGAATGCGGTTCTTTGGCTGAACGAGCAAATACTGTAGCCGTGCTCGTCTTCGCCCCTCCTTCTCCGTAGCGCCCCTTGCGAGGACTGCCATAACAGCACGACAGCACCGTACGCAAGGGAAACAACAGGAACCATCGAGGGCCGTGCGATGGACAGATGGTTGGGATCGTCGACGTATTTCTCTGCCCTGCACCGTTCCACCTCACGAGCTTCCGACTATTAAAACAATACTACAGTCGTGTAAGGTACACTGTATTTGTGTATTTTTGTGGATTGTGTGCGCGGTACTTCGACAACTCGTTTCACCTCGAAGGTCCCACTCTTCTCGCTGGTGGTGACGACGGGGCTCGCGCCAGCTTGTGCACCGTGGAAGCGGAAGCGTACAGGCGTGTGCTCAGATCATGTTGTGATGGGGCCACGCTCCGGGAACTTCGCCCCGGCGGAGATGTGGGAGGGGATGGCATTACCTGTACAACGTTGAGAACAGGCTGTATGGTCAGCGTGGAGCGGCGCCAGCGCAGGTGCCGCGAGGGCAAGGGATGCGCTTTTTTTTTCCATGGTGCGCCATGACAGTCCCTATGGGGTGCCATGGCGTGCGGCACGGTCATGGCACCGCCGTAGGTTCCCATGGCCACGGCACGGTCATGGCACGGTCATAACACCGTCATGGGCTCCCATGGCAATACCATTGCGGTGTTATGGCACTATCAATGGCGATGCCATGGGAGATATGACATTGCACGCGCGTTCATGACATTTCACGGGCGTTCATGGGCTTCACCAACTGTCATGGACTTTCACGGCAATACCATGGTGGTGCCATGGGCATTCATGGCATTGCAATGAGGTTTAATGGCACCGACTGCCATGGCATGCTATGAACAATGTCATGCCATTGCCATACACATGTCCTATGGCCCATGGCACCCACTGCCGTAGAGTTGGTAAAGACAGTGCAATGCCAGTACTGCCACGGCCACACATGAACGGGCATTCTTGTGGCGTGCCATGGCGGTGTTATTGCGCGTGCCGAGGCATGTGCCATGGCACCGCCGCATACCATGGTTTGTTGCATGGCGTGTGCCATGGTACTGTCATGTCGCTGTCATGGGCCTTTATGGCACTGCCATGGCAGGCAACAATGATATGGCACTGCCATGAAGGCCTATGGTAATGCCACGACGGACATAAGCATGTCAAATAGTGTGCATCGCTGGCGAGGGCCGCCGTCTTGCACTTTCAGCTCAAAGCACACCACATAGAACAACACATGGCAAACAGGGGCATTCGGAAACACGCCGGGTTGGGGAGGTTATACCTGCATCGGGACTGCACTAACCCTTGTCTTCGGAGGCTCAGCGGAACAGCAAGCTTTTGCAACAGGGACTGTTCTGCTGCGTGTCTCTACTTGCGTATTACTAATTGTACGGTACGATTCTCCCATATATTTTGGGAATACGTAAATAGCTGACCACGCGTCAACGCGTCCACAGCTACGAGCTGCTGCTCTTCTGTTTTGTTAATAGTGATGCTGTTGCTCTGTTTTATTAACAAATTAATGATGTTAAAGCACGACAACAGGAGAGCGTATCACATTGCTTTGGGAACTATTTTCAGTCAGCACGATGCGAGGTAAACACAAAAAACCTTCCTAATATTCCGCTAAGCAGGCGAGTCCGTCTGCCACTTTGGTCCATGCTGCGTCCATAGAGCTCTGAGCAAGACATACTCAAAGGGCTTGTCTCAGAACTGTAAAACTTATCCCACACTTCGTAATTCCGAGTAGTTTGTCCCCAAATACGTGGGACAAGTTCTTAAGGGGTTAACTCCAGAACGATGGGCATCCATCCATGTGTTTTGGTCCCTGCATACCAGGTACCGGAATATATCTATTTTGAAGTAGAGGCGAAGGGTGGGGATGGCGCCGCGCTAGCCTGTTGCAGGGACAAGCGGTGCTACTCACCCCATCTTTCACTCCGCTCATCTCACGAGATCCTAGTCGGTTGATGCCACCCTGAACCCCAAGCTCCCGCATCGTGGGTGTGTCTCCAGGTACCAGATAATTAATGTAACAGACTAACCTACCGCCAGTATTGCGACTACGAACGTCAAGCTCGTGGGCGCTTGATGTGCTCCTTGATGTTGCAAATATAAATTTGCCAATTGCGGTGGGCAATTGCTACCTCCAGTATCTCATATCCTACATACGAAGACGTCGTGTAGAGCTACGAGTACCAGCTCCATGCAGCAGAGTCGATCCTCGACCCAGTTAGCCGGATCCTTGGATCGGATCCTGGATCCTGGATACGGCAGCGACGAGCTACGATACGTTGACAGTTGACAGTTGACAGTTGACACGTGATACGTTGACCCGCAGTTCGCTCCCATCATCCCGTTACATCTGAACGGGAACATTCTCCGCATTCTCCGTATTCTCCGTATTCTCCGCATTAACAATATCAAAATGAGATCGGTGCACAGCGCACAGCACAACTGCACAGGATAATTTTTGAACAGCAGCAGCGACAGCAGTACCGGCGCACTACGTCGATCCAACCCTGTCTACCTCTACTCTCGACTCTCTCACCCTGCGCTGCAAGGCGTGCGGTGGTTTACTCGCGAATGCGATGGCGTCAAATGCAGCTAACCTTGATTGCGCCAAATGCATTTCTTACTTGCGGCGGAGCTTTCCTGCCCAGCCCACAGATAGCACGCTCGGGGAGCAATAGCTTCAGGCTGGCAACGGGTTCACGAACAAACACAAGCCGCACGCTGAGTTCAGCGATGAGGGCATGCCCATCTGAGAACTTGAGACGGGAATGCTTCCAGATACGCGGTGGATGGGGTGGCGGCTGGAGTCGGAGGCAATCCGCCAAACATGAGTCATCTCTATCGCTCAAAGCACATGCGGACAACGACGGTCTCGATGCCGAAATCCGAGGAGGCGCACTGCCCAAGGCAACAGGTCAAACTAATGCTCTATTTTCCGGGCACATCAAGCTACAGGTGAGTTGCTGTTTTGTATTGTCCCAAGTTTTCCGACTGCGAAGTGCTGCCTTTGTTGATCAAAGCGTTAACTGTCATCTTGCAACCTTGCAATAGATTCGTAGCTGGCCAGGCCTAGTCAGTTATGGTCTCATCTGGTTCTTGTTCACGCCGCTACACTATTAACAAGACAATTTTTCGAGATTCGGATTCGGCCCCTGGGGGCAACCGCCTGACCATATTATGTAATGCACCACGTACTCGTGTTTTGTGTTCTCGTACATACCAGAGACCAGAGTACCAGATACCAGAATACGTATTATATGACAAAGTATAATTGTGATTTTTTTGCCCGGCGGGGCGTTTTCGCGCCTCGCCCTCCCGGCCGAGCTCGCCGGCGCCGGGCCCGACCCGCGGGGGGCCGGCCGGGGAGCTGGATGGCGATAGGTCGGTTTTTCCGTGGGACGCGCCCCCCGGGCCTCGCCCTCGGCCGCGGCCCGTGGCCCGCGCGGGGCGCTCGCGAAGCCGAAAAAATAGAGTCGGTTTCCCGGGGTACCCCGTCCCACTCGGCCGAGCCGAGCAGGGCGACGTGAAACCCGCTTCTGCCAAAAGTTGCTCGTACAAAAAAACTTCCTACTCGTGGAAAACGCCCCGCCCACGCCACAGTCTGCAGACTGCTGTGCCCTGTGAATAACGAACAATCATGATTATTTCAGCCTGCGTGTCGACTGTTCATGCCGAACTTTGTTGAAGAGAGCATGCAGCAATACAACACTCACGCCACGAAGAGGGCATCCGATGGACGACACATCGAGCATAAGTCGAAGTTTGCTCATGCAAAGCAGCGCAGCGTGGCAGCGGGGGGATACTCTGCCGTTGGGGAGCCGGGTGGACTGATGGGTGTATCATGACACGCTGCTGCATCGACGCGTCTGCATTGTTACGTACGCGTATCTCCCCGTAACACTCTGTCCGTACTTGCTGCTGTTGTTTTCGTACATAATATAGGGTTTCCCCGTCAACTTGTGCGTCTGCAGTTTGCACAATTTCAAATTGTACGTCTGCAGTTTGCACGATTTTGACAAAACAAAAAAGCTTGCGAGTTTGGCGACGATTCGAAAAAAAATGTCAACGGCCAGACTGTTCAGCGAAATATGTGATAAATCCCGTGTCTGCCAGCAGTCAGCTTGTTTTGCTTCGCAACCCGACCCCGCCATTCGATGGCAGGGCCACCCCGTCTCCCGGGCGACGCCCACAGAGGCCTATGCGGCGTTAACAACACGAAACAGCTTCCCTTGTGGGGCCGGCCTCCTAGTGGAAGCCGCTGCTGCTGCTGTATTCTCGTGACTCGTGACTCTACTTTTGAAAACCGGTACCAGAAGGTTTTGAGACATATGAGGTACCTCGCGTACATGACAACGGTCTGCGTGTTGCTGCAACCACACAGCCACACGCAGAGGCGGTTGGAATTGACCCCGCCACCCGAGGGCAAGGCCACCCCCGTGTCCCAAGCGATGCCAACCCAGGCCTGGAGACGTGAACACGAAGCAGCAACTTCCCTTGTGGGGCCAGCCTCGTGAAAGCCGACTGCTGCTGTTGTTGTGTTCTCGAGACCACGAGGTTGATTCGTCAAGCAACGAGTTGCCTCTGCTCGTCTACTCTATGATACGAGCCTGCTCGTACTCGTACCAGCCCAAACAATAACAAGCGCAGTTAACGAGCACAATGTAGACCGGACTACGTGCGCGGGCCGCCGACACCACTCGATGCGACGATGGAGCGGTACCAAAGCCGAATGCTGCTGCTGTGCTGCTGTGTTCTCGAGACCAGGCAGCAAGTTGCCTGTGCTCGTCGTACTCGTACAAGCCTCGTACGAGCCTGCTCGTACTCGTGCCAAGCCCGAACAAAAACAAAGGCAGTTAACGAGCACGATGTAGACCGGACTACGTGCGCGGGCCGCCGACACCACTCGATGCGACGATGGAGCGGTACCGCTGAGCGACGACTGGTAGTTGGAGACTGCTGTAGGCAGTGTATTGATGGAACGACCTGGTGGTGTATGGTACCTACTCGTGTGCCTGTTCGCAATTGGTATAATTTGCGAAGACAAAACTAAGGCCCGATACAATACGTAGAGTTTCGTATTGTTTTTCCTCTCAAAACTCTGAAGAAGGACTTAGGAAACTATTAAAAAAAAGCTAAAAACGAAAGACTTTCAGGTTTTTAGGCCTACAAACGTACCAGATGTGTACAGACGCAGAACGCGTACAAATAGCGGAATCAAGCAACAACTTGCTGCTCCTAACAACGAGCGAAGCAACGGTGGAAGACAGCAGACGCACACAGCTCGGAGAGGCGTACGCCTACAGCTATGAACAAAGACGGAGGTGTGCAATTGACTAACGGCGCCTCTGCTGCTGCAATGGCGCCCGCTAGTCCTCTGCCGGCTTGGGCGTGGAGATGCGCTGCGCATGAAACTCGTACGCGCGTGTACTGTACAAAGGAGGTCTCACCGCTTGCTGTAAGCGCAAGTGACAGATGCGATTTTCATTTACCATGTAGCAGCACAAGCACACGCAATTCGACTTGGACCGCCCGATGAGCCACGGTTTTGGCTACGGCGTTGAACACTGCATTGCCTGGCACCAGCCGCATGTTGTTCGCGCCTTGTCTGCTCTCTGTCTTCTGGCTGTCCAGTGTACGGGGCGTTCGTAGCTGCGGTTGTCGCCATGATCTCCGTTCTCGCTGGGCTGTTCGTTCTTCGTGTTTTGCTTTTAGGGTCATTTTAATCGATTTTCGATTAAACAAAACCGAAGAGCAAAACTATCCCATCGCGGTCTCCTGGGTCTCTTTTTTTCTGTTTCGCCAATCAGAGGGAGTGAATCTTCATAACTCATTTTAGGTTTTGTTTTTAGGTTTTGTTTTTAGGGTCAAAACGCTCCGTTTGTACGGGCCCTAATCGAAAATCGATTAAAATGACCCTAAAAGCAAAACACGAAGAACGAACAGCCCAGCGAGAACGGAGATCATGGCGACAACCGCAGCTACGAACGCCCCGTACACTGGACAGCCAGAAGACAGAGAGCAGACAAGGCGCGAACAACATGCGGCTGGTGCCAGGCAATGCAGTGTTCAACGCCGTAGCCAAAACCGTGGCTCATCGGGCGGTCCAAGTCGAATTGCGTGCTGCTGTACATTCAAAAATCATCTGTTGTAGCAAGCGGTGAAACTTTTTGTACAGCACCCGTACTTTATCCAGCGCAAATCTCGCGCTCCAGGCTACGGGCGCCATTGCAGCAGCAGAGTATGGTCGGCTAGTCATGTGGGCACACTCTCCTCTTTTTTCAGGGCTGGGCGTCGCCTCTACCGCAGCTGGGTGGTGCAGTACTGCTGGTCTTCCACCTTGACCGTTGACTCGTTTTCGCTTTTGTTTTTCGCTTTTGTTTTTCACGCGTATCCTGCGTTTGTACACCATCTTCGATTTTACACTAAAAACCTAAAGTCTGTTCGTTTTTAGGTTTTGTTTTCAGGTTTTGTTTTTAGGATCAAAACGCTCCGTTTGTACGGGGCCCTAAGGGCCATTTCAATCGATTTGCGAATAAACAAAACCGAAGAGCAAAAATATCCCATCGCGGTCTCCTGGGTCTATTTTTTTCTGTTTCGCCAATCAGAGGGAGTGAATCTTCATAACTCATTTTAGGTTTTGTTTTCAGGTTTTGTTTTTAGGGTCAAAACGCTCGGTTTGTACGGGGCCCTAAGGGCATGTCCAAACAGAAACGAAAACGAAAAACGAAAAACGAAATGACAAAAAACAGGCCGCTGATTGGTCCCTGGTACAAACGTGTTCCCCTTCGTTTTTTTTGTTCTGAGAAAATCAACTATTTACAACCTATTGCCCAAAACATAAAAGTTGACAGCTGAAAAACGAAAAGGAGAACGAAAGCACGAACAGCAACAATTTTTCAGCGTGTCCTACTTGTCAGCGCAGCCACATCAAAATAGCACATCAGGACTGCCGCACGCAGCACGCAACCCACAGCTAGCACGGCAACACAGCCGCACAGACCCCCCGTAAACAGCCAGGAGGCCAACCACAACACCAGCCCCGACGCCCTAGGGCCTTTGTTTGCCGGCGTTCGAGCCAAAGCGAAGAGAATTTGAGTAGAGTTCAGCATCAGCCCTCGAGAATGAGGTTGGAAGTTCGCTCTCAGCATTATAATTTGAATTTTGATCCCGGGGCGTCAAAGTTGGACACGCGACCACCTCCATGGGAGACCCAATGACCTCCCGGTATCGAATTGTCGTCGCTTCTGCCTGCTCCTCTGGTGTACCTGTGGTTCCGAGCGCTAGATTGTCGGCATGTCTACATAGTTGTGAACAGCCCATGGCTTGTGCTCTCAGTTTGTTTTCGCCTGGATCTTGCTGTTCCCAATTCGTTTCTGTTTGGACACGTCGGCTAAAATGATACCGAAAACGAAATTATTTCGATTTTCGATTTCGATTTTCGATTCTGTTTGGACACACCCTAATAAGACACTTTCTTGAAAAACTTCCACAGTTTTTTTTTATGACAATTTCACGAAAAGGGCGGCTCAAAATGCGGCGTGATACCGAGCCGCCCAAAAATCACGAGCCGCCCAAAAAAACTGTCTAACTTGAGCAAAACGTGAGAACCCTCGAGCACGAGGCTGGACTTGGAAAAAGATGGCAGAGCAGTTCATACAAGTACGATGCATACCTCGTACTCTTCGTACGTTCCAGGCCGTGAATCTGCAACGAGAGACAGCAGCAGCTGTACTCGTTGTTCTATGCTGCTGCTTGCTGCTGTGTGGTATCATAGGTTTACACAGGACACATGCCTGGCGTGCTGGTGCACCTCATGATCTGTGTGCACGAAACGACCAACGCACGTATCATATCTCTCAGCAGTCTTTCTACGGTGCTCGGATTTTCCAAGTACAACTCTGTTCGAAAATCTAAGAACCGGTTGTATTCATGTTACAGTAGTATCCCAACGTTTTTTGGATTTGCTGCCAGAATGATATGGCATTGTGAAATTCGAATCTCTCTTCTGACCGTGATACCGGGTTCCTGTTGTACGACTCATCACAGGACTCAAACACTTCCAGAGCGATAGCGATACACCCTTGACAATAGACAACGGTCACTGCAATAACAATAGTTTATGGTGCAATGGGTGAGTATATTGCCGTCGGTAAAGGCTATCGATTGCCACGTTTCCCAATGCGTCGGAAGTGTCTATCTATGGATTCCTTCCCCAACGTATTGTCCGGGCAGCAGCCTGCAGTAGTCCCTCCATGAAAGGTTTTGTGCTCGTCTTGCTTTGTTCGCGAGCTCACAGCGATTGCCTTGTCTGCCTAATGTCGTTAACCTCCTACATTTTCGGTAAATTCTGCGTACACGCCGTTGATTCACCTGCAGCACATTCAGTTTCCCACCGAATTCCTCAGCTTCGGTGCGGATCGGTCCTATGTGCGGCGATGCCAACACGTTACCCATAGTTACAACAGCGTCGTCCACGCGCGTCGTCAGGTCGTCCACATCGCTCAGTATCAGGGCATCCTTTTTCTCCTTGTGCGTGGTCAACTTGAATGTCGCTTCGGCCCAGATTATTTCCATCTGATTCATGTTTATATAAACAATAGTTGGACAAGGTTTCAGATTCGTCATCATCGATGGCGCGTCTTACCGACAGTGAACTGTAAGTATTCATGGTTTTCCGTAACAGTAACAAACCATAGCAAAATCCACAATTGTTGGGGGGTCTCATGACCGGAGTCGGCGTAGCGCCATACAGGAAACAAGAAGAGACCTACGATACTGTTGTCCTGTGCATCACAGTCACGCAAATACGATGTGTTCCTTACAGCAGCACGTGTGTTTTTTAACCCCGCATGTTGAGCATGAGGGAAGCCGATAAGCCGCAGGACCAATCCCGAACCTCACCTTCTGCAATAGCTGGGTAAGGATAGATTCTTGCTCTGCGTTCGTGACAATGGAGTTCACTTCGTCTGACACGTTCTTGACGTTGGCCTACAGAGGGGGCCGGTTGTGGAGGTCGAGTATCAAATGTCATTTTAAGTGATGGTTCTTGGGGTTGAGCATATATTGAGTTGACAACGGCAGTTATTCTCGACGAGTTCGACTGCAAGCTGTCCGGTCAGTCAAACGAAGTGACAAGTTCTACAGTACCGGGGGGTCTCACATGTTCTAAGAAAATGCTGGAGCATGAAAAATATTTCGTAACAATATGTAGCTTCACCTGCATCATTTGCTTGAACGTTGCAGCCCCCTGTTCTCTCACGTCCATACCCAAAACGCGGTTAAGCTCCTCCCAATGCCTACTCGTTAGCGTTCCGCTCAGCAGATCGGCGACCACCGGAACTGTGAGCTTGACTTCTTCGACCATATTCTTGAGCCGCCCAACCGCAGGGTTTGTAGGAAGCTGTTTTTCCGAAAGTTGGACTATGCGCCAGAACCTGTCCGGGATGATTAAAATCGAGAAGATCCTTGATGGTATGAAACCAGTGCGGCCAATAAGTCTCTGAGCGTACTCTCCGTGCTAGGACTACTGCACTGAGCTGTCCGAAATCATCATTGCCATGTGCAATCTATCTCCAATGACCCCCTCGTCGTGCCGTATTATTATACCAGTAGGTACATATCGACGCACAAGTTCGCTCGAGCGAAAATTAGCACAAGGGTACTGAAACATCTCAGATAACGCTCGATTAGCTGTGCGTTGCCCAGGTGTGGTGACAACCGCACCGCCTTGCAAAAGGAAGTCCAGCGGTTGCACATGTAAAAAAGGCGGTTGTACCAATATGTTTCACGTATTTCGTTTCACGGGCTGCTTCTTACCTGACGACCTCTGCTTCCATCGCCCCGATATCAAGAGATTCGAATGAAGTGTTTTCCCACTTCTCTAGGTGCTCTTCAAACGCTTGTATGCCTTGCCATAGGCGCGTCTTTTGGCTCATTTCCGACTCGATCTCCTCCAGCTCGTCACGATCAAAATCTCCTGTTTGTAATACAGTCTGCCGAGATAGCGGGCAAGAAAAGCGTGCAGTGACAAAACACAGCCAAGAAGTTTGGCGATAAATCGTGAACAGGGCTTTATGCATACAAAAACATGTTGTTGTGTTTGTGCTTACTTGCCAATGGCGTACGCGCACTGTGTGTAACGTATTTTTCTGGATCAAGCACAGCACCTACTAAATAGCAATAGCACCATTTCGTGCCGGGAGAGAAACATCGCCGTTTCAGACGATAATTTGCAGTACAAAAAAAGCAGCTTACCTGCCAGCTGATGAGGCAATCTGCCAGTGTGTAGAGGCTCGCCAGAGTCTTTTCACATGCGACTAGGTATTCCACCACTTCTGTCACTTCCGCTGCCGGGTTTTGTATCATACCATGCCCAAGGTCCATCCTGAGCGCCTGGAACATTTTAGCACGCGATTTTGCAAAAACAAATAGTTGTCGGGATGCCGAAATGTGTGTCGCAAGGGTTCTACCGCGATCGTTCATCCGTATACACGTCGTTCGAAGAAAGACAACGTCTACATGCTCAACTCCGTTCGGATGTGCAAGCGTCTTGTGTCCGGTATCACCTGTTTCGTTTTACGTTTACCATGGTTGACTTTAGCATTGATAGCGGCGGATATTTCACCAACGTGCCTGGATCCTTGGAGTAAGACTCGCTGCTTGCTTGGTGAGCTCCGAGCTGAACTTCTGGTGTTCTTGTCCGTAAATGCTTTCCACCATCTCGATTTTGGCGTGGAGTTGCTTTCGTACCTGACGTCAACCAGGAGTGAACCGGAGAAGTTCGAGGGCTATTAGAGCCCTTGAATGTTTACTTTGTGTTCTGGGATATTGCGTCATGGTCAGTTCAACACCACGAGCCACTATAGCATTCAACGTATGTCGATGGTCATAATCGTTGGGTTGTCGGTGGCGCCCTTTAAGACTACGTACTGAAAGAGGAGGGTTCGAGGCTCGTTGGCGGTTAGAGGAATGAATGAGTCCAGACTCAGGATACACTTGCAATACCATGTAAAATAGAGGTTCGGAAAGCAGCTGGTACTTCACCTTGACAATCATGTTTGCCGCTGTTCGAGTGTCGTCACCGATCACGACCCCGTTCCCCTCCATGACCTCGTACAGTGAAGCAAGAAAGGTGTACCGCTCTTGCATTTCTCCTGCTCGTTCTTTAGCGCCCCTGTCAGTGGCATCAGTGGACATACAACATCGTTTGTCATTTTGATGAGGATGAAGGACACCCGAGATGTTTCGTAGAGAGTAGGGCGAATTGGACACCATCAGTGGAAATTAAACATCGTTTGCCATTTTGATGAGGATGAAAGACATCCGAGATGTTTCGCAGAGAGCAGGGCGAATTGGACATCAAAAATGACTTCGGCGTTGTAATGGCCACTGCCCTCCAAGACCGGGGGCGTCGGAAGAACAACAGGAAACGCTTAACATTCTTCATGGACATTGGAGGTTATAGGACCAGACTCATCCCACGGTAGGGGCACAGCAGAGTTTTCTGAGCTCCTCACATGAGGAGCTCAATATCTCACACGAAACATGACCTCGGAGACATTCGTTCGCGCAACCCGACCAAACCTTCCAATGCGGCAGTCCAAAAACAAACGTACCAGTAAAATAATAATAGTATCCGGTGGTTACTCGCGCGAGGAGCTTAGCCGGTCAGAAAATATTGAGCCAAAAAGTGGTACCCCTACCGTGGGATTGCTCGACAGATAGCTTGGGCAAGTAAAGGGTTGGGTGGAACCCAGTAAGCTCCGCAGGTTCAAACATCCCGCGCATGTGTACACATGACGAAGAACGAAGAGTATGGAAATAATGGGTTTCCCCGGCCCGGCGATACCGCGTCCCCACCTTCGCCGAAGCACACACCAGTACCAGGCACCGCCATTTGCTTAGCACAAGCTGCTAATAGCTGTCTGCCAGTATAGTCGTGGTCACCTGTACTGTATCACAAGGTTGGCGAAATCTTCGACGCTTCTAGACTTCTTGCTCATCGCGTCGAGAGACTCGCTGAGCTCGTTCAGCAGCACTTCATGGTTCATCTTGTACAGCTGAGGTACCACTCGATGCACAATTTCCAGGCACCTGGGCGAAGGGCACATCCGACATTAGCAAATACAAAGAGGTGCGTGATGTTGGACTACCTTATGCGTTGAACGTTTCTTGCGACACGCGAATATAAATAAGACCTGTTGCCATGCATCAGTTCCTTCGAGTTCAATCGGTCAGTTCTGGGCCGTCAATACTGCAGTCTCATAAGGCAAGGGTGCTTTTAATATGATAATCGACAAACCTCACCTTTCGGGACTAGGACGGAGCGTCGCTTCGAGCCCGGTACTTCCAACACGGATGAGCCCGATATCCTGCCGGGTTTTAATGCGCTTAAAGCGCGTTGTCTGGTCGTCGTAGTTGAACAAGAGATCTTTGAGCTGCTCCACGTTCGCGTTGGAGTAGTAGCTGGACCGGGCATGCCAGAACGCAAATACAAATCCGTGTAATTAGCCATGGAGCGACCACCGCGAGTTCGAGTACCGTGCGGTTGCAGCTTGAACCAATGCCAGGTTTCAGTTAGTATTCGCAGCAGCCAAGCGTCTCACGTCTAGTACGCACGACGCTTGGAAAACACGAGCCCTACGCCCGTGACCTGGTGACTCAACCACTCACCTTACAGTCACCACAATAGTCTAAAAACAGTTGAGCCCACACTGCACTTAGGTCTTAAAGTTACCTTGCTCACCTGACTGATACGTCTCGCGCGAATTTCGTGTTCTCCAGGTAGCATTGGGTAAGGGCATCGAAAGAAGAGGCGTACGTTTCTGTGCGCCTGAAGGAACGCGCCACATTCCGATGGATAGACTCCAGCATCTCTTGGAAATCCAAGTCCTGCATCGGCGATTTGAAACAGGGTGGTTTTGCTAGGACATCTACAATGCTATTGTCTACTGGTAGGTTATAGCCGCCGCACATCGTACGAACCAGTTGCGTTTCGATACGTGCATCTTTTTTCAACGCCATCACTTGAAGCGATGCGTGCTAGCCAATTTACTACTAGGGAAACGGACCTCCATAATCACCGCTTCCAGATCTTGCCCCTCGTTGAACGTCCCACGCTCATCCACGATGGGACTGACGAACGCTTTAAACGTGGGTTCGCTCAGTAGGCGACGGGGGTTTGCCACGACCGTAAGACCGTCGAAGAGCGTAACCTGCGAGGTCAGCGCGACAACCAAAGCCGATTCAGTATATTGGCTTTATCGTGCGCATCGGAGTACACGTGCCCGTATGAAATTCGCATGACGTAGCCGGAGCCATACAGATACATATGTTACGATTTACTGCGGGCGCTCTGACGTACCTCCAGGCGTGTGTGGAATTCGTTCTCCGAAGGAGTGAACATGATGAGCTCCGATGGATCCTCCCAGACACCTTTCGACGAGCCTGCCAGTTCCTCGACACCTTCAGCATAGGCTATTTCAACAACAAAAAGGGGCAGCCGCGTGCTTGGTATTCCAGCGCCGCAGGATGATTCCAATTCCTGTAATGTCACGGATTACGTTCAAGCGCTTGGGTTCGATCAACTAACCCTTTATTTATGTTTTTTTTGCACACGCACTACAGTACTAATACTCGATCTACGTCGTGCATAGATATCTGTCAAAAGGTCTGGGCATGCATCGTACTTCAAAACGATATAATCGAGCTGGCAACAAGTCGCGCTCTGCCCTCTTTACTGTAGTTCGGAGTACACGCCATATTCCATCCCAGATGGAACATCGGTATCCAATACCTCGTGTGGCGAGACTCACTTGACGACGTGGGGACGACTGGCTGTTTTCTTCCTTGAGCGATTGGAGGTTCCGCACGTCTTTGTCCAGTATCGAGCCCACGGCATGCTATTATTGGAGGAGCGGCACCAAACAATAGCGCATCGGAACGAGCGTGTCGCTCACAAAAACGTGCGCCATAAACTGGACAACTTTTAGGAAAGAGCAACAATACGAGGTGACCGCGACCTTTCCCCCGCCTTCGTCGTAGAGCGCAGGCACATTGGACATTGGTGCATCGCCTTGAGCGTGCCGAGAACACAAGGGATATACCATCGTGAAGTTTTCCGCAATCCATGAGGATTCGAGAGTAAGGTCGAGAACAGCAGCACGTAATTATAGTAGCAATGAGCGGTATTTTCGATGGCGCAAGCGAATGCCGACAAAGACCCTGTGGGATTGTCGATGCTCTTCTCGTCGTTGCATACCTGCATCTCCCGGAGAAAGTCCTTTGTTGACTCCAAGGCCACCCCGAGATAGGTATCGGCAACCAGGAAATCCGCCACCTGTCACCGGGACAATAAGTGCTATACAAGTTCAGTATGTATCTTGTTACCAACAACGCATTCTCGTGAGACAAGGAGGGTGCACCGAGCAACCGAACCATTCCGCATGAAACAGTGTCCGTGTCCGCATACCCAACTTCGCGGGCGGATCGAAAGATTAGCTAGGATATACTGGCCGGGATACTTCGAGTGTTGGTGCGATATATAGGAAAAAACATCGTCGGGCTCAAAACAAGCACGGTTAGCTACTCTAACCAGCATGCCCCTCAAACTGGTGACGATCTACGAAACTATCTAAGATCAGTCGTGAAGCGTCCTCAGCCCACAGTGTCGAACCCGCGAGGCAGAAAATATTAATTCCGGAAAAACTAATGAACCGCGCTTGGCGCTTTAATTATTCACCTTCATGAATTTTGCTAACTTTCGACACTGAGTCCTCATGGCAGCGCGTTCCGTGAACGATATCTCAGACGGGTTCACTTCCTCCATTGTCTTCGCGAGTAGTTCCCGTGCCTCCTCCGGGGTAGAAGCCTGAGCAGATATGTTGGCACAAAAAAATTGTAAACATGCAGACAACCATTGACGCTAGACGAAGGCATTCGTCTTTGTACACGCAGACGCCCAGCAGAACGACATCGGCTGATCGCGACAGCTCAAACCAACACGTTTGTGTATTGATATTGATACGAAACAGTTGAAAATGAATTGAGGCAGCAGCTTACCTACAAGTCGAAGGTTCAATAACTTTATGCAGCATCTTACCTTGACGTTGAACCCGGCGTTCTGCAAGAAATTGTACAGCGTATCCTCGCACGCTTTCATGACAGTCTCGCGGACGTTGAGCGAGAATCGTTGAAGTTCCGTGTCGAGAGCGTCACGTTGTACCGCCTGTGCCTCGCAAAACTCCTCCAGAGTCTGCCGTACGCAGCAAAAACGTCCAACTAGGGTAGTTCAAGCATGGTAAAACCATTGGCCCGTGCATGTTCGCATAAGGCACGAGGGTCCTATAGGTCCCTGGAGTACTATACTACTATGTACCATTTCCTTATCGTGCATAAGCTGAACGCCATTATGTACATATCGTACACCAAATGCGTTACGAAACAACGTCCAAATTGAAAATAATTATTAACGTGCCTTCCAGTCTTTCAGCACAAGGTAGGCGCCCACTATGAAGATCGCGATACATTACCTCACCTGCGTTCCGGAATCCACTTTGAAGGCTCGCTGGGTGCTAAGCTCATGGCATAGCTCCGTTAACCTCCGTATACCTGCTCCAAGCGACGAAAGTTCGTTGTTAGTGACAGTGATGACGGTGGCCGTCTCGGAATACCGCTATGTTGTAAAAGCTTGGTTCGTGTTTCAAAAGGTAATGCATTCGAAAGGTCTTCACAGAGCCCAATGCCCACGATCTAGGGCTCCTGCACACGAAGGAAACACTGACACAAACATTGGTGAAGGAGGTGAAGAGCTCCATGGAACTTGTCCTGAGACTCACCGATTCTCAGCCATGGATGTAGAGTGAAGAGATCTTCTTCGAGAACAGCGCGACACTTAGTCCATTTGCGCAAGCGCACGAAGCTCTTCCACTCTACAAATGACTTCCACTGGCTGTACTGCCGGAAGAAAGGTAGGGCCGCTATGCGGTGGTATTGCCTGGTAGTGGATACGTACCAAACAAAAGTGCACATATGAGACAAAAGACGTCAACGATATTGAAACACCTGCCAAGGTACCCCCTCTTCTGAAGATTGGACATCGCATCCCGCTACAAGCGAACGATCGAGGTCACACACGCACTTGACGATTGGGTAGGACACATGCACACAATAAAAAACGCAATTGACGACATTCCTCTTCCCACTTTCGCCGGTTGGCGGCAGTAATAATGCAAGCCATTGCGCGCGTTGTCCGGGTCGTGAGGAGAACAGTCATGGACCAACTATTGACTTGCTGCCGAATGCTTAAATGAAACAATCGAAGAGCTGCCTAGTCTAGGCTTTTATTAATAGCACGATCAGATATACCGAACCCTTCGAGCTACCGAAAGACAGCGACACGAAAACCCGAATATTGGCGATGCTGCCTCGATCGTGTTCTACATGCTGTATTTCTCACATGTACTGGCGTTCGAATTGCTCCACTGTGACGAACTCCGTCCGGTCTCTGGTCGACAACACCAGTCCGTTCATACTCAAAGTGTAAAACTTGTCAGGACAAGATTCAACCGTGTCAACAATGGTCAACTTGTAGGGGTTTTCTGCATCCACCTGCTTCGCGAGGGAAAATTCGGTACAGCGATACGCAGAGGTCACGAGAGAGTCAACGCGGAAATATCACCGATTGCGATATTCATGACACGTTATGGTCGCCTTGCGGTCGTTCTACAATTTAATAGAGAGGAGCACCCTCCGCATTGTCCCAGTGATATCCGAGAAGGCGTATAACCTCGGCAGTAACCCCACGTAGCGACTTTACCTTGTCCACGAGGTGTATCTGCCTGTCTCCACGACACGAGGAAACTTAGCAAATGCAACTGTGTCTTGCTCACGAGGTGTATATGTCCACCTCCGACACGAAGAAACTTAGCAAAATGCTACCGGTGCAACGGCTGTATATTGAAACTAAAATTCAACTGCTGTAAAGGGCTCCAGTTGCACGATACGGTAGGAGCGCCGACTGACACTGAGACAAAGTCAAGTTGTGGTTATGGTGCTGGGGTCGGCTAGCAATGGCCATCCATGGCGACACGACCAAGCCATTTTAGTTCATGCTCATGCCAGAAGTAAAACTGCAAAAGTTACCTTGAGGTAGAGAAACACGTTGGGGTTGCGAAAAGGGTCCTTCCATAGCGGACTGCAGTGCAAACTCTTGATGAAGCCGCCGTGTGGAACTTGATCAGTGCTGGATGCTGCGTTGGGGCGTTCGTTCATCGGGATAAGTCCATGATAAGAAAATTAACATAGAACGGGTGCAACGCTGAGGCTGTAGGGTGACTTTCGCGGTGTTCTGAACTTAGCCAGGAACCACATTCTCCTAAACCACTTCTAGTACGGTGCGAGAGCCCCACACCCAGTCGAGCGACCCCAAACGAGGAAAACAACCGCAAGTCAGGGGTAGCTGCCCGATATTCTTCGTCAGCTCTCAAGCTTCCAGTATGCACAGTAGATCAATTCGATAACGTTGACAGCACCTGCATATGTAGCCTTGGTGGCTTCAGATTTTAGCAAGTGTTCTCGTGACGCCCCCATGATGCACGTATCGCCATTCCTGACGCCCACACGTGTGGTTCTTGTCGATTTCGCTGGGCCTTCTTCCCTGAGTGCAAAAAGACGATCACATATCCATTGTACAGGCTTAGAACAATTCTGAAAGCATCAAGCATATGGTAACACAAGAAAAATCCCAGAAACACATAGTATATAAACTGAAGGAGGGTCACTTTGACCTACTTGGACCAAACGTGTACATTTAATAATTCCTCTAACCCCACAGATATCGCAATAGGCCTGAAAAAAACGAAACGAGAGTATTCGCATATTTTTGTCGCTCGAAATATTTTTGCCTACTCTCACGTCCTATTCCGTCCGTGCCCGCCGGAGGAGCGTGTTACCTTTCGCGCTTCTTCAACCCCGCGACAAGGCTGCTCCTTACAGCACCGCCAGCATGTTTTCCAGCTGCACCATCAGCGTGGTATTGCCCCTGTCAAACAACAGCGCGTCAAGTGTGCATCAGGAGGGATGTACATTATTTGTCTTTTTCGTGGCACGTGTCACGACACGTGTCGCGACGTGTCGCGACACGTGTCGTGACACGCCGTGGCATGTCGCGGCATGCCGCGACACCCCACGGCGTGTCGCGGCGAGTGTTGCGGCGAGTGTCGCGGTGAGTGTCGCTAACCCTAACCCTAACCCTAACCCTAACCCTAACCCTGACCCTGACCCCGCGACACGTGCCACGAAAAAGTCAAATAATGTAGATCCGTGTGCATCAGGGTATCCAGCTCCATATTCTATGATAGTCGTTGCAGTGGATAGCGTCGTCGGAGCGACGCCCCCCTCGGACTGCTTGTCGCACTCGCCGGCAACTCATACTTAAAGCTGCGCGAGAGGCCACTGTTACGCACGCACAACCGTCGGACAGTTCAGTAGTAGTCGGGTCCAAGCGTACTGCAGACTCTTGTATCGTGTACTCACAAGCAAGGAGAGCCTCGATGTTGACTGAAGCGTGGTATTTGCATCTCCACCAGCGGCCTAGGAGCGCAGCACAGGAGCATTACGTAAGAAAAAAATATTGGTGCTTGCGGTTGTAGATATAGCAGACATGCCTGACAAGAACGTCGCCCACTGAAGCCCAGGGTCGTTCGCCACAACGCCATTCTTTCGGTTTACCAAAGCAACCCAACTCTATGCTGAACTTTCAACAATACGGTATAGCTACAACTTTAACAGAGTGAGTTAGCAGTCTCGCAGCAAAACATTTCGGTATCGATATTGCCATCTGATTTTTCTTGCGCATAAGCACCAATCAACGCATTGTATTCGGTTTCATTCCAATTTGATCCTGAATTATTGCGCGGGTGTCCAAACTGAGGTGAATTCCGTACCTGCACATCCGCGGACAGGTCACGACTGGCTTTTCTCACGAGTTTCATGCGGGGGGCCATTCGACCTGTAGAGAATGTCGAACCCGACGCCGGTGCACACGACGAATGCGGTTCTTTGGCTGAACGAGCAAATACTGTAGCCGTGCTCGTCTTCGCCCCTCCTTCTCCGTAGCGCCCCTTGCGAGGACTGCCATAACAGCACGACAGCACCGTACGCAAGGGAAACAACAGGAACCATCGAGGGCCGTGCGATGGACAGATGGTTGGGATCGTCGACGTATTTCTCTGCCCTGCACCGTTCCACCTCACGAGCTTCCGACTATTAAAACAATACTACAGTCGTGTAAGGTACACTGTATTTGTGTATTTTTGTGGATTGTGTGCGCGGTACTTCGACAACTCGTTTCACCTCGAAGGTCCCACTCTTCTCGCTGGTGGTGACGACGGGGCTCGCGCCAGCTTGTGCACCGTGGAAGCGGAAGCGTACAGGCGTGTGCTCAGATCATGTTGTGATGGGGCCACGCTCCGGGAACTTCGCCCCGGCGGAGATGTGGGAGGGGATGGCATTACCTGTACAACGTTGAGAACAGGCTGTATGGTCAGCGTGGAGCGGCGCCAGCGCAGGTGCCGCGAGGGCAAGGGATGCGCTTTTTTTTTCCATGGTGCGCCATGACAGTCCCTATGGGGTGCCATGGCGTGCGGCACGGTCATGGCACCGCCGTAGGTTCCCATGGCCACGGCACGGTCATGGCACGGTCATAACACCGTCATGGGCTCCCATGGCAATACCATTGCGGTGTTATGGCACTATCAATGGCGATGCCATGGGAGATATGACATTGCACGCGCGTTCATGACATTTCACGGGCGTTCATGGGCTTCACCAACTGTCATGGACTTTCACGGCAATACCATGGTGGTGCCATGGGCATTCATGGCATTGCAATGAGGTTTAATGGCACCGACTGCCATGGCATGCTATGAACAATGTCATGCCATTGCCATACACATGTCCTATGGCCCATGGCACCCACTGCCGTAGAGTTGGTAAAGACAGTGCAATGCCAGTACTGCCACGGCCACACATGAACGGGCATTCTTGTGGCGTGCCATGGCGGTGTTATTGCGCGTGCCGAGGCATGTGCCATGGCACCGCCGCATACCATGGTTTGTTGCATGGCGTGTGCCATGGTACTGTCATGTCGCTGTCATGGGCCTTTATGGCACTGCCATGGCAGGCAACAATGATATGGCACTGCCATGAAGGCCTATGGTAATGCCACGACGGACATAAGCATGTCAAATAGTGTGCATCGCTGGCGAGGGCCGCCGTCTTGCACTTTCAGCTCAAAGCACACCACATAGAACAACACATGGCAAACAGGGGCATTCGGAAACACGCCGGGTTGGGGAGGTTATACCTGCATCGGGACTGCACTAACCCTTGTCTTCGGAGGCTCAGCGGAACAGCAAGCTTTTGCAACAGGGACTGTTCTGCTGCGTGTCTCTACTTGCGTATTACTAATTGTACGGTACGATTCTCCCATATATTTTGGGAATACGTAAATAGCTGACCACGCGTCAACGCGTCCACAGCTACGAGCTGCTGCTCTTCTGTTTTGTTAATAGTGATGCTGTTGCTCTGTTTTATTAACAAATTAATGATGTTAAAGCACGACAACAGGAGAGCGTATCACATTGCTTTGGGAACTATTTTCAGTCAGCACGATGCGAGGTAAACACAAAAAACCTTCCTAATATTCCGCTAAGCAGGCGAGTCCGTCTGCCACTTTGGTCCATGCTGCGTCCATAGAGCTCTGAGCAAGACATACTCAAAGGGCTTGTCTCAGAACTGTAAAACTTATCCCACACTTCGTAATTCCGAGTAGTTTGTCCCCAAATACGTGGGACAAGTTCTTAAGGGGTTAACTCCAGAACGATGGGCATCCATCCATGTGTTTTGGTCCCTGCATACCAGGTACCGGAATATATCTATTTTGAAGTAGAGGCGAAGGGTGGGGATGGCGCCGCGCTAGCCTGTTGCAGGGACAAGCGGTGCTACTCACCCCATCTTTCACTCCGCTCATCTCACGAGATCCTAGTCGGTTGATGCCACCCTGAACCCCAAGCTCCCGCATCGTGGGTGTGTCTCCAGGTACCAGATAATTAATGTAACAGACTAACCTACCGCCAGTATTGCGACTACGAACGTCAAGCTCGTGGGCGCTTGATGTGCTCCTTGATGTTGCAAATATAAATTTGCCAATTGCGGTGGGCAATTGCTACCTCCAGTATCTCATATCCTACATACGAAGACGTCGTGTAGAGCTACGAGTACCAGCTCCATGCAGCAGAGTCGATCCTCGACCCAGTTAGCCGGATCCTTGGATCGGATCCTGGATCCTGGATACGGCAGCGACGAGCTACGATACGTTGACAGTTGACAGTTGACAGTTGACACGTGATACGTTGACCCGCAGTTCGCTCCCATCATCCCGTTACATCTGAACGGGAACATTCTCCGCATTCTCCGTATTCTCCGTATTCTCCGCATTAACAATATCAAAATGAGATCGGTGCACAGCGCACAGCACAACTGCACAGGATAATTTTTGAACAGCAGCAGCGACAGCAGTACCGGCGCACTACGTCGATCCAACCCTGTCTACCTCTACTCTCGACTCTCTCACCCTGCGCTGCAAGGCGTGCGGTGGTTTACTCGCGAATGCGATGGCGTCAAATGCAGCTAACCTTGATTGCGCCAAATGCATTTCTTACTTGCGGCGGAGCTTTCCTGCCCAGCCCACAGATAGCACGCTCGGGGAGCAATAGCTTCAGGCTGGCAACGGGTTCACGAACAAACACAAGCCGCACGCTGAGTTCAGCGATGAGGGCATGCCCATCTGAGAACTTGAGACGGGAATGCTTCCAGATACGCGGTGGATGGGGTGGCGGCTGGAGTCGGAGGCAATCCGCCAAACATGAGTCATCTCTATCGCTCAAAGCACATGCGGACAACGACGGTCTCGATGCCGAAATCCGAGGAGGCGCACTGCCCAAGGCAACAGGTCAAACTAATGCTCTATTTTCCGGGCACATCAAGCTACAGGTGAGTTGCTGTTTTGTATTGTCCCAAGTTTTCCGACTGCGAAGTGCTGCCTTTGTTGATCAAAGCGTTAACTGTCATCTTGCAACCTTGCAATAGATTCGTAGCTGGCCAGGCCTAGTCAGTTATGGTCTCATCTGGTTCTTGTTCACGCCGCTACACTATTAACAAGACAATTTTTCGAGATTCGGATTCGGCCCCTGGGGGCAACCGCCTGACCATATTATGTAATGCACCACGTACTCGTGTTTTGTGTTCTCGTACATACCAGAGACCAGAGTACCAGATACCAGAATACGTATTATATGACAAAGTATAATTGTGATTTTTTTGCCCGGCGGGGCGTTTTCGCGCCTCGCCCTCCCGGCCGAGCTCGCCGGCGCCGGGCCCGACCCGCGGGGGGCCGGCCGGGGAGCGCGCCCCCCGGGCCTCGCCCTCGGCCGCGGCCCGTGGCCCGCGCGGGGCGCTCGCGAAGCCGAAAAAATAGAGTCGGTTTACCCGGGTACCCCGTCCCAGTCGGCCGAGCCGAGCAGGGCGACGTGAAACCCGCCTCTGCGCAAAAGTTGCTACAAAAAATCCAGGGGTACGCGCGGTAAAGGTCGGGACGGGAAAATGTGGTCGGGACGGGAACGGTACGGTACGGGAATGGGAAACCGTCAGATTTTTCGTTCCCGACCGCGATTTCCCGACCGGTACCATCGTCAGTTTCTGTTCCCGAGCTCTACCGTCCCGCGGTAATGGCCGTGTTCCCGTTCCCGACTGTTTCCCATCCCACTGTCTGCCCATTCCCGACTATTCCCGTTCCGCTGTCCGCCCAGTCCCGACTATTCCCATCCCACTGTCATGTAAGTGATTCCCGTCCCATCCCGACCATGGGGCACAGCTTCTCCCATCCCGCATCTCACTATTGGGGCAGATATTCCCATTCCATTTACCGCCGATTTTTTCGTTTTCCCATCGCATGACCATGGATGGATGCAAGTGCGTATACTGCATTTTTACTCGTATATATTTCCGAACTATAAAACAAATCGTCTACGCGCGAATATATATTTCCTTTTTTTTTTTCCCTCTCGTTTTTGTTTTTTATTTAAACACGAACTTAAAATTTGTATCAACCATTCAATCGGCCCAACTCACACCTCGCTATTTGAAATAATGTACGTACGTATAAATAATCGTACATTTGGGAAATTATTATGTCGAGAATAAAACCAAGAACACTCACACCATCACCCGGCCCAAAGACAAAACATGGCATCAAGCATGGACGTTGTGGAGGTGGAGGATCCCGGCGGATCTGCTTCGGCGCCTCAAGCAGCGCCAAAGCAATCAGCCCCGGTTCCTGCTCCTAGGTTCTGCTGCATCTGCTATTCGGTCACGTCGTTAACTCGTGCTGAATACGTCTTATACTCGTACTCGAAGAAGACTTTTGATTATACCCTTTTCAGTCGTTGTCTCCAGCGTGTGTTCCCGACCGTGTTCCCAACCATTCCGACTGCGTTTCCCGACTGCGTTTCCCGACCGTATTCCCGACCCGGTTCCCGACCCATTCCGACCATTCGACCCATTCCCGACTTATTCCCGACCTATTCCCGACCCGTTCACCGATCATTTCCCGTACCGCCGAAAAATGTTCCCGTACCGTACCGTACCGCCAAAAATCGGTTCCCGTCCCGTCCCGTACCGCCAAAGAATCGTGTCTTCCCGTCCAATCCCGTCAACCAAATGGTTTCCCACCTTCCCGTCCCATTCCCGTCCCGCGGTAAACAGACGGGAACATTTTCCCATACCGCCCCTCGGGAAGACCCAAAAAAAAATCCGCCTGCGGCGGGCAAAACGTCCCATCCCGTACCGCGCGGTGCCTTCGGCACCGCGCGTACCCCTGAAAAAAACTTCCTACTCGTGGAAAACGCCCCGCCCACGCCACAGTCTGCAGACTGCTGTGCCCTGTGAATAACGAACAATCATGATTATTTCAGCCTGCGTGTCGACTGTTATGCCGAACTTTGTTGAAGAGAGCATGCAGCAATAGCACACACTCACGCCACGAAGAGGGCATCGATCGGACGACACATCGAGCATAAGTCGAACGTTTGCTCATGCAACAGCAGCAGCGTGGCAGCGTCGGGGGATATCTGCCGTTGGGGAGCCGGGTGGACTGATGGGTGTATCATGACACGCTGCTGCATCGACGCGTCTGCATTGTTACGTACGCGTATCTCCCCGTAACACTCTGTCCGTACTTGCTGCTGTTGTTTTGGGGGGCCGGCCGGGGAGTGCGCCCCCCGGGCCTCGCCCTCGGCCGCGGCCCGTGGCCCGCGCGGGGCGCTCGCGAAGCCGAAAAAATAGAGTCGGTTTCCCGGGGTACCTCGTCCCACTCGGCCGAGCCGAGCAGGGCAACGTGAAACCCGCTTTGCGAATTCGTGCGCAAAAGTCGCTTTGAAAAATATCTTGCGTACTACGTACTCGTGGAAAATGCCCCGCCTTCGCCACATCCTGTAGCCCTATGAATAACGAGCAATCGTGATTGTTTCAGCCTGTGTGTCGACTGTTTGTTGTTCATGCCGAATTTTGAAGAGAGCATGCAGCAAGAAGAGCACACACTCGCGTCGCAAAGAGGGAAGAACCGATTGGACGACACATACATCGAGCAACTTCGAACGTGCGCTCATGCAACAGCAGCAGCGTGGCAGCGTCGGGGTATATCTGCCCTTGTGGAACAGGGTGGCCTGATGGGTGTATCATGGCACGCTGCTGCGCCGCCAGGTCTGCATATATATATATGGTGTAAACAGAACACTCTTTTCCGTGGGCCGGTAATGCTTTACTCGTACCTTGGAATTTTCGAAATGCAAGCACGTATGTACGTGTTCAAGTATCATGGACAGTCTTCGTACGTTCCAGGTCGTGATACAGCAGCGACAGACAACAGCAGCAGTACTCGTAGTCCTATGCTGCCGCTTGCTGCTGTGTGGTATCATAGGTTTACATAGGACATGTGGCTCGCGTACTGGTTCACCACAGGTCTGGCTGCACGAAACGATCAACGTACCGTACTACGAACTCGTACGTATCTCTCCGCAATCCCGTGCGATGCTCGGGATTTTCCAAGTACCGCATGTTCGGAAATACAAGAAGCGGTTTCACATTCATGTTGATATCCAAACGTTCTTTACATTTCCAGCCAAAATTTTCACATGCACGCAATAAATACTACTCTGCTACGTACGTAACTGGTACTGCTGTATGCACGAGCCAGACTATGATAGATACAGCAACAACCGCACGACCGCAGTGTGTTGCTTCCTTTTGTGAATTTGCACCGGACAGCGACTCACGTGTGCCCGCAAGCCAGGCGCTGCTCGCGTCCCCTCTGGCTTCGATTCGTCGTTTTTTTTGCGAAAGTCATTTTTTTAACGACATGATATCGGGTTTGCAGTGCATAACTGGTTTCTGTTGTTTTTTTGGGTCAACTTGCTGTTGGGTCAACGGCGTATGCAGTCGTATGGTGGTGACGGGGAGGCATGAGGATGCTGCTTGCTGCGCCACCAAGTGCAAAACTGACATCATGTAACACTTTGTCCGGAAATATAAGAACCGTTCGGTACTTATGTCAATATCCAAACGGTCGAAACATTGCCGAACAGATAGGTACGTACACCATGAACCGTTTCCACTTAATACTACCAGGTAGTACGTACGTACGTACGTACATCCTCGGCAACTATCGTTCATACGTAACAGGTACCAGATATGATACAACGACAGCAGCGGCAGTACGATACTCGAAGTGGTATATACGACTATTAATACATAGTGTTGCTGTTTCCCCTGCTGCTTGCTGCCGTAGTACTTTTGCAGCGGACAGATATTGGCGCGTGCAGTCGTTGTGTCGCGGAATACCTCCGCCCGTCTTGCTTCAGTGGAGTATTTTGCGAATTTCCCTTGGGATATGGTCGCGGCGTATTTATCGATTGTTCGAGTGTTTTCGTCATCCCAGTCGACCATGAGTCAAAGCTACTGGATGTGCGTATGGTTAAACACACACCGAAGCGACTGTTTTGGAGCTGTTGTATCAGCATGCATACGTACTTACGTGCGCACACACTACGTAGTATACACACTCTACATCAATATTATTACAGTAGTGTTCCTGCTGCTTCTTGCTGCAAGTAGTGGGAAGACAATTATTAATAGTGATTCCTGCTGTGTGCTGTATACTGCTGTTGTTACTATTAATACTACCGTAATATCCATCGACTATGCGTGCACACATCGTACACCAGGTACGCAATTGCATACCATGGCATGTATGGAGTATTGTACGAACATTACCTGAAGTACATCGACTTATTTTCCCTTGGGCGGTGAGGAACGTACCTCCTATATTGCTGTTTACGTAAGCGCGTACGTACACGTATGCACGTGCCAGATACATACACGCCATACATGCTTACAATAACAAACCTCAGCCGTACAAATAGTAAAGTTAATTTGTGATATTTCACTTGCTGTCTGTACTGCTTTTCTGTACGCTACATTCAGCAATTGTGCTGCGGATACTGCTTATCGCAAACTACTATCTCGTAGTAGCAATTCTTCGTGCTGGTTCTTGCTGTAGGTACTATTAATCTTAATTGTAGTGCTGCCTGTGCTGCTGATGCTTGCTACACTGCTCGCTGCTACTACCACTGCTATATACTGCCTGATATACATGATGCGATTACGTCTTGCTGCCGTTTGCTATCCGTATTTCACGAGAATGATGGTCATACCTAGCGAACAAAATATGCCACATAACGTGACAAACCATGACAATTTTGCCAATACTGACATTTCCCACAATGTGTAAAAATTACAAGGTGTGACAAACGCAAGAAAAGTTGATGTCGTGAATTGTGAGAAAAACAACGTGTTTCTTTTTCATGTGGCATAACGCCAGTTTGCTTCTAACCTTAAATGCGTACGTTAGCAACAACCGTTGCTTACGGTTACCGCTGGATGACGAAATTGGTCGGTTTTCTGCTGTGTCATGCCAGCTTGCGTCACCCCGCGGGTAACACCCCACTCTCCGAAGGGGAGCCTTGTATGATATGATATAATAATTAAATTTTTTAATAATACCTGGCAGCCTTTACTCTTTACGGTGTTCCTGTCTCCGGTCCCACAAATCATACTGTACCAGATAAAGTAGCTGACAAGTAGCCTTCGCACTCAGTTGTACGAGTAGTTGCTGGTACGTAGTTCACATTTCGCACTACGGATGCACGTATGTATATATAGAGCTACGGGTACAGCAGTTCAGTATTTCCACAACAGACGAGCATGCCACAACAGCAGTAGTAGTCACTTCTGTTTATTATACTTATACTCGTATACGTATGATATTATACCTGTTGTTGATCTTGGAGTATAGAACTAAACTCAACTATATTCTCGTTTGGGCTGGTCGGTGTTACTTGCCCGGTTACTCGCCCAGTGGCTTCGTACTTCTTTTTTCTTTAGCTTTTTGTCAAGAGCTTTTTTAGGTTCTTCGTTTTGCGCGGTGGCTACGTACGAGTAGCTGGTACGAAGAACGAACCACGGGCGCCTGTTGTGTTCTCCCTTTCCAGCTTGCGACACCTCCGAGATTCCATCCAAGCCAACCACAATCCGGATGGGGAACCCTGTACTATTTAAAAAAAATGAAAAACAACAGCGGTGAGATCAAGGATTTCGTCGAAACTCATCTTTGCAAGCTGTGTGTGATACTTCCATTGCGCGTACTACTATTAGAGTAGTACTGGTTTTATGTCGCCTCGTGCACACATCTGGCATATGATGAGAACAAAATCTGAAGCTACATACGATACCTGGTATAGAATTCAACAAGTCACCAAAATCCAACCGCTTAAAAAAAATCCCTGATATACATCGTTCAAGCGTATCACCCCAAATTGACTCAGTATGGTAGCCAAAGCTCACGCCGTTTTTTGGAGATAGACCCTGAACATTTGGCACACCTTTTATATTTATATGAACATATGAATCCCTGCCGACCCATTCCCATTAACGGTTGTTTTTTTTTCGCTACGTCGTACTCTAAGGCCATCTCTTACGGATGGGTTCTGAAAACTGAAAATGAACGTTTTTTTCGAGCGTCAAAACCAATTGAGAATTTTTCAGTTGGCCATCTTATCATGACCCAAGAATTGAAAATGATTTCTGGGCAGCAAGTTGTGACAAAAAGTGTACAGCAGCAGTACGAGGAAGACGGTACTACTCGTACGAGTACTCGTATATACTCGTACGCGAAAGCGCCTCCGAACTATTTCGCTGCCGCCCTGGACTACGGGTGATCGAGTGTTCGTCGCACCGGAGCACGCAGCGCAGAAGCATTGTACCCGGCGGTGGCCGGGACAACGGAAAACACGACGGAGGAGTATCGTTAAAAGTTGTGTTTTCCTCCTCCCCGTCTGTGTTCCTCGTTAGTCGCAGCCTATAGGTCGCAACTGCAAGGGCAATTGAAAGGCTCTCGTGGTCGACACCATCACAATCCGATCCCATCGCATTGTGGTGATGTCTGAGGCACGTGCGGGTGGGGAGCATGGCACAGCAAGCAGCAGCAGCAGCAGTACACCTGTGTTGTTGCTTGCTTGGCAACAGACGCGGCTCGTACTCAACTGCTGCTGTTTGCGGTACATTTGTACGCGTGTTGCCTCCAACGATGTGTGGAAACCCATAGATTCCAAATCCAATCGCCAGTTTCAATCGTGATCTCGATCGGAAATGGGGCCCCATTTCCGAGTGGGGGCCGACTTGAAAGTGATAATTGAAAAACTTGATCGGAAATGGGCCCACTTTCAACCCCGTAAGAGAGCCAATCGGTTTTGAAAACTGAAAACGTTCATTTTCAGTTTTCAGAACCCATCCGTAAGAGATGGCCTAAGGCTCACAAAAAAAATATCCCGAGACCCACACTACCCCCCTCCCCTCAGCCGACCCTAAATGCAAAAAAAAACTCAAATTAACACTCACTTCGAAGCCATATTGACGTCGAAATGAGTCCTAAACATTCATTTTGAAGCCGTTTTGAGGCCAGTTGATTAGCAAGACGCGTTGTCGAAACGATACGCCTGGGCCGTACGTGTGCTGTTTGTGTGTGTTTCATGTATAAGTCGTTGGGTCATATACTTGACGGCCGTTCGTTGCAGCCTGAAAATATACCACGTTTCACCATGGCGCCAACAACTCTTGCGCCGGGATCCTCCCCTCTTGAATCGGGATGTTTCGGGGGCGGGCACAACCGAGACGGAGGTGTCTGTGTGCGTGTGTGCGCCCGGTTGTTCGAAAGGTGGGAGGCGTTCGTCATGCGTTGTGCGTCGCGCCCATTTTCGCCGCGTTTTCGACGGTTTCAATAAACAGTCTCGCCGCGTTTTGGTTCGAACGTACCGCAGCTCCTCTAGTTTCCAAAGCAGAGGCTCGTAGAGGTGCACTGAGCACCTGCATCACCTTACGTTATAGATGGGCTTGTATGGGCTGCTAGATTTGTATCAGGTTGCATCAGGCAAATGGATCAGGCAAAGCAGCTTTTGTTCGCCTACACAGAGTACTCAAAACTCAAAAACAGACCAAGAAGACTTGCCACTCTGAATGATGGAGTGACTCTATGCCCAGTCAAGTCAAGTATAATAGTTTCGTCCCCAGTCCCCAGTCTAATATCAAATTAAGTCACTTGTTGTGTATAGGAATTAGTGTTGAGTCGTGGTTTATATAGGATTTAGTGAAGGTGAGAAATACAACCAACCCCCCCCCACCCCCTCAGCAGGCCCGAAATACAAAAATTGGAGTGTGGGTCTCGGGATTTTTTTTGTGCGCCCTTGGCTACTCGTAGTTTTTTTTTTTTTTTCGGGGGGGGGGGGATTTGGGTCTTGTGGGATCCCGAATTTTCGGCGACGAAACATAAAATAGAATAAAACCCCATTCGTCAATGGTTCGGCAGGGGCATATAGAACATGTATGCAAAGGTTCAGGGTTCATCTCACGAAAACGGCATGAACATTTGGAGCTTTGTGTAAAACCCGGCATCGCCTCGTAATTACTTAGTTTCAGTACGAATATAATCGTTTTCGGCGTTAAATATGACTTAATGTGGATCAAATGCAGTCATATCTTCGAATGTTTGCGTGAAACTTTGTACAAACATGCCTTGGACCACCTGGATTGAATTCATTCAAAAACAATTGGAGGGAAAAAAATGTACTCCTACGGAAACGCCTGACTTTCATTGACCTCTCTCTGAAGACCTGTGATTGGTCGGGCCACATTTTCGGCGGTAGCGCCAGTCCTGGGTCCTTAAAACAAAACTGGCGGTGTCACCCTCTTCCACTTTTCATGGCGGTCAGTATGATACCAAATATTTGACATTTGAGTTGCTATTGCATGCGGCATTCCTGGCTGGCGAAATTTGGGGTGATGTGCCTGAACCAGCTCGTAGATATCAGATATCGTTAGCGACTCCGACAATTTCGAAGGGTATAGTAAAGTCTACCCGGATAGGTCAAAGGCTCCGAGGAGTTGACGCGATCAAACGGATCCACTAGCGCAAGTCGTTATTCGCCATCCAAATGTATTGTACACGTACTTACTCTGTACGTAATATGGCCAGTTTTTATGTCGGTCTGGTAATCTGGTTTGTTATTTATAACAGTGAGCAGTAAATAAGCAGTACCTTGGTATGTTTCTTAGATGACAACGACGTACCGGTACCTGGGGTTACAGTTTACCTGGTACCTGGTGGCGTATACGAGCTGCTCGTAGCTCTACGTGACATCTTACCTGGTACCTGGTAGGTCTCTGGCATGTTTTACGAGTGCGGACACTACGTAGATTTCCAGAGTACCACGTACAAGTTATACACTCTGGGTGTACCCGGGTATGTACCCGATTATGGCCAGCAAAATGTTTTGGTACCTGGGTACCCCGGAGTATGCACCCTACTAAAACTGCCGTCACACGTAGTTTATCCAGTGTTCTGAATGCTTCGATAGTACTACAATGTACCAGTACTTCACAGCAGTACACTGCAGTACCTCAAGAGCACGCCAGCCAAAAACATACTCTCACTATGAGTATACCCAGTACGTCGACACCGGTATCAGTAGTACACGTATGCTCAGGTCGGCACCTCAGAGTACATCATGTGCAGGATACTGAATACGCCCCAGTACCTCGCAGTCAGTACGCCATGCCAAAATAGTACATACTGCAAAGTAGTGCTGCTGTCCTACTGTGAGACTGAGATAACTTTTGCATAAGCTTTCCCTTTGAGTGGGGCTACTTGTATTTTTTCTTCTTTTTTTTCCATCCCATCCATTATCTTCGCCCGTCGTTTCTCTCTCCTTCCTCGTCGTAACTCAGATCTGGGGTCACTAAGTAGGCTCCTCTCCCTCCCCCCCCACTACGGTTCGTGTCTTTCATTTTTATCGCGAGAAGACTTCGGCCCTTTCTTCCCTCGTTGACTCGCATCGAAGTGTGCCTACCCACGCTACTAGGCGCTCTCAACAGTTGATTCCGTTTTTTATTTATTTTTGCAAATAAACTCAAAAGTCCGACCCACGTGAGATTTGAACCTCGTGAATCAACTCATTGAAACATTCGAGGGTACCACTATAATTAGACCATCGGGGCGACCGACTCGTATAGATCGGTACAGTTTGAGTATATAGTACGAGCGCGTTATTATAATATTGCATACCAGGTATCTTTCATATGCGACCCAACGACAGTCGAGCCTACCTGGTACGCCAGAGCTACGTACGCCCACCGGCTACATTTCGCGTACTACTGCTGCTGTCCATATTCTTAAAGTGTGTCAGTTTTCAGTATATCGCCAACGAAAACAAAACAAACATCACATATCGCTATTCGCTACGCATTCATACTGGAAGTAGGGAATAATCCAGGGATAGCGTACTGCCTGGTACATAATACGCGTTTTCGCCTTCATGTCAACGCGATTCGTGCATGACCTCCTTGTTGCGCGATGCCAAAACCGGCAGGGAATCACGCTGACATGGGACATCGTTGCGATCCTAGTGGTTTACTTCGTACAAGGCGCTCTCGGACTGGCCAGACTGGCGACCACTTTTTTTTTGAAGGACGAGTTACATCTTGCACCCGCAGAAGTGGCTGCACTCACTGGCCTTTTCACCTTACCCTGGGTTTTAAAGCCAATATATGGTTTCCTTTCCGACGGACTACCCGTCTTCGGGTATCGAAGGTATCACCCGAAGCACGAGTACCGGTAGTGGTCGAGTCGGCGATAGATCCGAGTGTACGACAGTATTTATCCCGCTCTCTAACTTGCGTTTTTCAGGGTGTAGTGCGTTGCGCGTAGTTGTTTTCGTTACGCACGCGACATGGACTCGTACATGAATTGGCATATAAAGGAGGCAAGGTTCATGAATTGAGTTGCGGCAGGCGTATAGGTGCGGCTAACGCTTCCGAGCTCCTTTACTTCGCTACACTCTTCGTCAATGTTGTGCAACGAATAAGACGTAGCCGACTGCTTAATACTGAAGGCAGCTGTTGGCAAGCGTCTCTCCCACTTGCAGTATTTTATGGCTTGCAGTAGAATAGTTCATGGCTGAGCATTCTGGCGATTGGTGAACCTCCCAGTGCCGGCTCTGCAGCACCCACAACAATTTGCTTTTGTTTTATTTTGCCAGGAGAGCTATTAACAGGTCTGATGCATCGGACGAAGGAGGAAACTCTTCTACTTGTATGCATTGGTTTGCGTAGGGAACAGTTGCTGCGTGTTGCTGCTCTTAACATACCCATCCCGCGAGTATTTGGAATGTGAGGAGCTTACAAATCAAAACGCCACGTGTTCTGTTTGATCAATGCAAGCGTCTCAGCCCCTAGACGGAGCCAGGTGGTCGTCGAAGATCCGCTCAGTCACCGAGTCACACACAAGTAAAGACGGACGACCCGCTAGTATTCCGAAGGTCATCAGATAGCACGGTTTCTGAACAGTCGCCCCCCTCCCCCCACGCGTATCATCTTAACACGTTTTGACCAACCGTCCTTGTCTTTTCAACCGACAGGAGGTCTTACATGATATTTGCTGGACTGATCGGGGCGTCGGGCTGGTTCTACCTTGCCAATTATGCACATACCCCATTTGAAGCTACGGCTGCAAGTATCGTGGCATCGCTGGGCGTTGCGATAAGCGATGTCGTGGCTGATTCTATCGTTGTTGAAAAGGTGAGGGCTGTTATTTGGTAACTAAGGAAGCCCTTATGCTGGTATACTGTCGCCCCGGTGGGCTACGAGTAGCAGGTAACCACGAAGCTTGTTAGCGTCAAGGTCGTGAGTTCGAGCCCCCCCGAGTGCATGCTCGTAGGGACTTTTTCTCGCAAAAAATATCTTGACTAGCTGAAAGCGCGAGAGCGTGAGTTAGCAAAATTCGATGAAGATCGACGAGCGTTGGGAAGGCTGAACCCTCTGCGCGATAAAAATCAAGGCAAGCACCGTAGTGGGGGAGGAGGGAGAGGAGCCTACTTTGTGACCCCGGATCTGAGTTACGACTAGGGAGGGATAAAGACAGAAGTGCGAAGATAATAAATGGGATGGGGAAAAAAAAAGTGGAGTAGTTCCAGAGGTCCAACGCACGGTGGAGTTATGATCGTGGCTCCATACTCAGTTGTGGAGTTCATTGTTGGGTTGTACTTGGCAGCGGTCTGTTGCACCACACTTAGCAGCTGCTGTTGAAGCCGGGTTTCTTGTCACTTCCCCCCATCTACTCGTGTGCGCGCCGTCCTCTTCAGGCACGGGACTCAGATTCACAGGCTGTCTCGAGTGGGCTACAATCTCTTTGCTGGGGCAGCGCAGCTGTGGGAGGTATCACCAGTGCATACTTTTCTGGCGCCCTTCTTGAACGTATGACGACCCGGGAAGTATTTTCTATCACGACGTACCTGCCGTTGTTGATCACGGTGTGTGCGTTTTTCATCGACGAACAACGCCAAAAGGATCCCTTGGGCAGGTGAGCCCACACCTCCGGGTTTGTGTGTTATTGTAGAATGTGACCTAACGGCGCGCAGCGTACGAATAGCAGTTCATGTAGCAGGCCTTGTTCAGGTCTACAAGAAGTGGCTCGTGCTGGCACAACACCACCGATCTGGTTTGGTTGGGAGGCAAATAAGCGCTTACGTGTCTGCCCGTGTTTCAAGCCCAGGATAGCCGAGCGGGGAAATGCTTCGCAAGTGTAGACTGCGAGACCATTAACATTGCTTGTGTGCACCTCTTTGGCGTGCGTGTGGATCGAAGTCCGCGGCAGATTATAACGGAGCAGGCAACCGCTCTCTGGTCTGCCATAAAGCAAAAATCTGTCTGGCTCCCGGCGCTGTTCATCTTCCTGTGGCGAGCAACGCCTTCGAGTGATTCAGCATTCTTCTATTTTCTTACTAATGACATAGGTGAGGAGTACCTGGTGCATGCTTACGTCTTCGCCAGTCGCTAGCGATGACATTATGTATGCATACAGTAGTAATCAGGGCATGCTTTACTGGGTGGGGGTTTGCATAGGTACGGATCCTTTTATGCGTGGCAGCTATTGGAGCTGGGATGCCTGCCGTTGCGATTGCAACGAGGCGTTGCACGCCTGACGCTCCGGTTTACTCTTTTGTTTTGTCACAGGGGTCGGGCCGGAGTTTCTGGGGCGTGTTAGACTGGGATCTAGCATCGCCAGCCTTGTGGGTGTGTGGATTTTCCAGTCCTTTCTCAAGGAGACCAAAATCAGCTCGGTGCTGTTGTGGTCTTCTTTGGCGTCTGTACCTCTAGGCTTTTCCCAGGTGAGCCTAAAAACCCCCTGGCAACGCTGTGTTCTCTTCCTATTGATAAAACATCGTTATGTATACTGCGTCTGAATTTCGAGACGCGTATGATGCCACATTCATGGAATGTGGGAGACGCCTGACACCAGTACACGAAGTAGAGCAAATCACACGTGGACTCGATTTTTGGCTTCCCGGTGTTGGAGCAAGCGCGAAATGCGGTAGGTGAATTAGCATCTTGCCGTACGCCCATTCGATGTCAAGCTAGTTGCATGCTCTTTCCGGCAGCGGCGTTGAATGCAGCCACGAGCACAATTCTGCACAGTACTGCATAACTAATGTAGTACCGCGAGATGTACCGCCAAACTGGAACGAAGGAAGCCCGTATCCCTAACTCAAGCCTAAACACATCATACAAACGTAGTCTTGCGACGCATATTAATACTGCTGGGCACGCGTAGCGGGGAGAAAGATCGGCAGCCTAGATAAAAATTAATTAATGTACAGTCGTTTTGCTCGAGCTTTTTGAGGCGCAACTATTTTCGCAACTACTTGAGTAGGTTCCATTCATGACCATAACGTCAGTGCACAACGTTGCGATATGTTCCACTTTTCACCACAACTGTTCGCCGTGGCCCTGTGGGCACTTTCGTGTTACGTACGATTTTCGATTTCCGGCCGTATCGATATGGGGTCGTTGCTAGGTTCGCTTTTTAAAGGAATCTTAGAAAACCGACCGTGATTGCGAGCTTCCTTAAATATGACCCCCGCCATGCTGATGTAGCAGTAGTTTTTTTCTCGCAAATGCCCTCGTCGTGGTCTAACCTGTCGCCTGGTGTCACGCTGTATTTTCTTGGATGTCAATGCCGCTACCATGCACGACGCAGCTCCTTCTGGTCTACCATATGAATCGGCAGCTTGGCATCCCGGACGAGCTTTTCACCTTTGGAGATGACGTCGTGCTAGCGGTTCTTGGCCAAATAGCCTTTATGCCGACGCTCGTGTTGGCAGCCCGACTTTGTCCTCCAGGGGTTGAGGGCACGTTGTTTGCATTGTTGATGTCAATCTTCAATGGGGGGGCTATCGTCGGCTCTGAGTTAGGGGCGCTCCTGACGCGGACGATGGGAGTTACGGATGTCGACTTTCGCAATCTGGGTATGCTGATTGCAGTGTGCAACTTGAGCAGTTTGCTTCCGCTGCCTTTTTTGAAGTGGGTCGATGCTGTTGAAACGTCAGTAGAGGAGGAGAAGTTAAAGGGTGGTGTACCGGCTATTCAAGAGAAAAGCGACTAGGTATTGGCCCGTCAACCTCGCAAGGTTAGTGCTACTAAAGTTGGGATATTGGTCAAGCTTTGGTGATGCAATACGTAGTAGTCAAATCTCCGAGCGGTTTTTCGTTGTCTTGAGATTTATCGAATCTCGGCTTCGGCTTTGTTTCGCTAGGTGGCACCAACCGCCGACGTAGCAGTCTACCAGGTATTGTATAGCTGCCGGTTTTTCAGTCGCTCGCCCGCAGAGTGCTAGTTGGGGTTTTGTTGATTTTTTTTTTTGCGATTGGTGCGTACCTGTTGCCAGGCAACCGAGGGTTTTCAACGCACCGAGGAAACCAAGACACGTGGAGCTTCACGCATTCTCAATCATACCAATCTCAATCAGGGTTTGTTGTTTGTCGAAGATGTACGTATGTACCTGATATTCAAGAGCGCTCTGTGTGGAAGTTATTTGGCAGTCTCCATCTTGCACCACCTTCGACAACCATTAATACCAGGTATGATACATACCTGGTACCATATACCAGGTATCTGGTATGTAATGTTACGTTACATATACAGCAGTATCAACATTTAGTTGGTATCTCGAGGGCACCCGCAAAGTGAATTCGTTCAACCAACGATCAGACCGATTCCTTATTTTCTTATTCTAACATTTCGCCATGGAAGAGACCTGTTTCTGCTTCCCACGAACGCGATCTCGCTCGTTTCACACTAAGCTCCACACTTTACACGTGTAACTCGCGGAAGTTCCTCCTTTCCAAAAGGAAAAGAGAGCCCGCGCGCGTTGGACTTACACGAGCCTCCTTAAAACTGAAAGCGATCCAGTACCGATATTGTTTTTTACCTAATTATCACACCGCGAGAGGTCGGTATTTTTCTTACTCCAACGAAAGAGATTCATGCCTGCCGCACTCGTAGTCGTCTATAGTACCAGGGCATTAATTAGGTGTTGTGCTGTTGCGCTGGCGCAACATTTGGTCAAAATAACCGTTTTGCGCAACAGTCGCCGCGAGGCTGGTTGCGCGCAGCGCAACACGCGTTTTTGGGCGCGCAACATTTTTCGCCGCAGGCGCAAATTTTTGTTGCGCGTTTATTTCTTATTTCTCGCCGGAGGCGAGATTTTTTTTTGTGGGTCTTTTTTTCTTAGTAATTACAATAGTCGTAATTGAACATCTTTTAGGCTCCTTGTCCTATTCGCCATGCGTCGAAAACAAAAAATTGGCACCTTCTGCTATTCGCCGTAGGCTCTTATTCTTTTTGAGGCACTTTTTTCTATTCGCCTTATTAATAGTAGCCAAAAATAAATTAAGAGGCTTTTTACTTAGTTTTGAGGCGTATATTCGCGCATAGATCGCAATCGCGCAACACACCTTGCGTCGCATGTTGCGCTGCGCGCAACAGACGCCGAACCACTAATTAATGCCCTAATATGTACTACGTAGTGTCTCAGCGCCGCTGCTCACTGCCCACAGCATGTGAAATGTGAGACGTGAAAAAATGTGTAAAACGGTAAAAATGTGGATGCGGCTTAGTGTCTTGACCCACAAATCGTACGAGTACCAGATCATAAAATACAAAATAATACTACCCTGGTATATTTTTGTACTCTATCTGACATACCAGGTACCACGTAACAAGGTTTTAGTACCAGACAACCTGCAACAGTATAGCCCCTGCATATAATCAAGCGGTACCGCTGCTTTGTTTCGCCGTTTGGGGCTATGAACTATATTAATACATGCTACTCGTACATAAAAATACGTGATGTGATCAGGGAAGGAAAGCGAAAGGATCTCAAAAATCCCAAATCCCGGCAGAAAAATAAAAAATAAATAAAAATCCCTGCAGAAAAATAAAAGTTGAGTAGCCAAAATCGGGTATACCCGATGGGTTTGTGGCCAGCGTCGGGTGGTGGCCGGCGTTGGCCAATGAGATGGCGCCCTGGGGTCGTCGCGGTCACTAAAATACAATGGTACTAGGGATGTACATCAACTCTTTTTCGGAGTTGATTTGATTGTTGATTAATTTGACCAAATCGTGTTGATTTAATCATGATTAGTTGATTAATATCAAGACAATCAACTACACGATGATGTGATTAATAATCATGATTATCGGTTGATTATTGATGGTTTTCACGGTTACATAACAAAACGCCTCTTTTTTATTAAAAAAATAATCAACTAATCATGATTAATTTCAATAATCAACTAATCATTGATTAGTTAATTTCTGGCGATGTGCGCCGAAGGCAATTCTTTTGACGGTTACATGACAAAACGCCCCTTTTTTATTTAAAAATAATCAACTAATCATGATTTTGTTCAATATTCAACTAATCATGGCTAGTTGATTTATAATCAACAATCAACAAGAACTAATCACATCACGTGATTAAAATTAATCACGAAAAATAATCAAAATCAACACGTGATCATGAGTTGATGTACATCCCTAAATGGTACCACCCTATTTTGGCCACAAACCCATCGGGTATACCCGATTTTGGCCACTGCTCAAAATAAAAACTAACCCTAACCTGAACCCTATGCCAGTGGTCAGTGCTGGGATACTGTGCTTGGTCAGACTCTAGGTTGACTCGGCCGGCGTGGATGCTGAGCTTGGAAAGACTCTAGGTTGACTCGGGATTCGGGATGCTGTGGCTGGGAAAGAGTCCAAGTTGATTGAGCCGCGTAAAACATACCCTTAGCCAACCAGAGTGCCTAAATAGCTACCTTAGTTATAGGACTGGAGTCCCGTTTTGGGGACAAATTACTTATAATTAAAATGGGTTGTCCCCAAAACGGGACTGCAGTCCTAAAAGGGTTTAGGAAGATCTACTATCATGCTTTGTCCACGTACCACAGCGTGATAAAATCACATTTTAGGGAAAGTAGACTAAAAATGTCGATCAACAGATGCTACAAGAGTTTTAGCCTTTTAAACTCGATTTCCACCACATTCTCCCTCACTAAACCTGACTTATCTCTTCGGTGTAAGGGCCCGTATTAAGGTCTTTTAGAACATTTGTTTTCGTTTGTTTGAGTTTTTTTTTTTCGTTCGTTTGTTTTGTTTTGACCTGATTGGTCGAAACGTGAATAACCAGCAAGATATTTCGATTTCAAAACTGAGTAGTTCAATAAAACGGAATAATTCCACAAGAAGTCTTTTGGGACTTCTTTTGCTCTTTTTTTTCTGTTGAATTGGGAGTTCATCCAACTCGACGTGGCGTGTTCCATGAAACCGAAGGAAGCCACGCAAACTTGAGCCATGTCGTCGACTGATTCAGAGGCGAGATCCACCATTCCCGAGAGGCACGGCCACCGGATCAGCCGCAGCGCGAGGTCCGACGGCCCCTACCATACGTAGGGTAGACCGCTTGCGGCGCCTAAAAAGTAATAATGTAGGCCGTCGCAAATCCAAGATTTCACCCCTCTTTGCCTCCCAATAAACCACACGAGCACCGACCAGGTCGCGACTTCTTGGCGTAGAAGTTCGATCGCTGTATCCCCGTCGCTGCTGCCCGCCTTGGGCTTCGGGGCTGCGCCAGCCCACCCAAGACATCCCTAGAGTGATAGCCTCCTAGCCGGTGCTGGCAGACATAATTTTCCGCTGGCAGCGGCGCCCCGGGGAGGACACAACAAGCCGTAGGTCGCCTCGTTGGTTACTCACGGGTGTTCGTTGACCCTTGTGCGTTATTCTCATTTTTTTACGCAATACACCATTCCTCGATAAACCCAAACACGTTTTTTCAGGGAAATCGTATTAGAAACAAACGAAAAACGAAAAGTGTTTTCCCATTTCAATAAAAAGCGATGTTCGTTAAGATGGGCCCTAAGTCAGGAACCCCGATGAGACTCTGAGTATATGCAAGTTTTACCTCCGACTTTTCGGTACTGGACTCAGTATGCAATGATCGCATTGCTCTCATCGTTCCTTTCTGGGTGTTTTCTAATAAGTGAGTGAGTTTTACAGGTTCTTGAACATGAGATTTTTCCCATTTTTTCCTTTTTATGGGATGAAGGTGAGGATCGAACCATCGACCTCACTCTTCAGAATCTCACGCCCTGCCTGCGACGCCATTGTAGGGAAAGTAGACTAAAAATGTCGATCAACAGATGCTACAAGAGTTTTAGCCTTTTAAACTCGATTTCCAATTTCCACCACACACAACACACACAATAAAACGGTTTCCACACCTTGTAAAGGCATGTACATCCCAGGGATTGCGATACTTTGGGTAGCCGCGCTGCAACTATGCTGTGACGGACGCCAAGACCGGAAGCACGTGTCCTACTGTTGTATTCGTCGTAGCACCTACAGAACCTGTTTGGTTGAGAGTCTCCTACTGCGGTCCAGCTGGAAAATTCTGACGCGACTGCTCTAGGGAACTCACCATGAAGTTCAACGGACCGGTCCTGGCGGCTATGGTCGGTTTGTGCGCAGGAGTACAAGCCTTCAACGTGAGCAACCTTACGCCGCTCTACCTAACTCTACCCCACCCTGGGGTCACCCGCGGCCAGGTCCTTACTCTCCCATTGTCCCTTAGCGGTGGTCGCAGGCGAGCCCAGCTTGATCTGTCATGTAGAGCCGTTTTCATTGCATTTGACGTGCATGCGTCGGAGCAAGCCCGTTTCGTGTATGTACGGCTTTGCTTGAATTGGGCAACACAAGGCTGTCAATCTCAGAAACATGAAACATGCGCTTATATACGGCTCGTGCAGCTGCCAGTCGTGTATTCGTATAGGGTCAAGTCGTGATGTGTCAATGCTTCACACATTTGGTTGTGTTTATTGGACGTGTTACGTACCGGTTTTCATTCTCGTTTGGCTATGACACTCCGTGCATGGGGTACGTTAACGTGTGCTGTACTTGAACCAACAAACAACCAAACAACAGAGAATGTCACAAAACAACGCCCACAGCAGACCAGGTATGACCCGTTGCCCCCCCCCCCCAGAAACCTCCATTATGGGTTGTGGAGCAGACATCATACATCAGTTCACGCCCTGATTCCCGTCTCAATCTATAATATGGTACGTGTACAGCTTTGTGACACACATGACTTAACATCTCAATCTGCGATCTGCTTTATACAGTACCTTGCTCCCCGGCTTCTGTTCGTCTGTTGTTGTTTTTATGTTTTTCTAGGTGGGTGTACCTGTTGGGCCCAACTCGCGGCAATCAGCAGGTATGCAGCGCTCGCGGTGGGTGTCGATGTCAGACAAGGGGACTACTGCGGCGGCGGCTGCTGCTGCTGCACCCACGTGAGGCAAAATCAATTCGTAGTGTACTACGAGTACGAGTATATACTCCAGAGTTTTACTATTCAGATGTGTATGTATGTACACAGGATTATCTCGCGCTCAGACCGCTTATGATACAAGTACTCGTACATAACGTGTGTCGAGGTACTCGTATATAACGTGTGTCGAGTGTCGAGTGTCCATGTGCCCATCGTACTTGTCCGATTCCTCGCCCAAACTGGTATTAATACTTGTGATGTGTACTCGCATAAGACGAGTACGTCTTAGCTCTGTCATACAAAATGGGTTTTAACTTTCGACAACCGCAGTAGTACTCGTAATATTGCTGTATGTACCGTACTGGTACAGCAGTACTATACTTATAACGCGTTCGGCGAAAAATGTCTGCGTGAGGTGTCCTGTCCTCCACACCTTGAGCCCGGAGCCGTTCCTGTGTCACCTTCTATTATCACGAGTACTCGTTTCGATTACCACGTACCTGGTGTGATTTGTGTAACCTACAAACAGTAGTAGTGTACCACTCTGAACGGACATGTAGGAAACGTTGGATTATAAATCTGAAGACCAAACGTTCCTTACATCTCCGTCGAGGGTGGTACGCATTGTTTCTTTTGTGCCCTGGGTATTACGTAAACAGTAAGCAGTCGTTGGACGACACTACGAGTACTACCGTTAGGAATATCTGCGACTGATATGCTGCGACTCGTCCACGTTTATGATAATACCTGTAGTCCGTTGGTGTTTGGTACCGTCCAGGGTACCCCGGTGTGTTTTTCCCCATGCTATTTGTATTTCTGGGTATATTTTACATAAATAACGTACCAGTCAGGTCAGCTGCGAGTTCGACCGAAGAGGTCGACCCTAAGCTTAAACTTTACAAGCCACGTGATATATAAGTCGGTTGTTCGCTCGCAAGTTTTTTCTATGCGTTTGCTGTGATTTCGTCTAAACTGATCGTTTCTCGGGTGCTGTGCAAGCTGCGTTATAAACTGGTCGCGAGTATTGTACATTTCCTTGTGGAGGATTTACCTCGTCGACGTTTGACTTCGTAATTTGCAATATATAATATATACAGGTTTAGATATTACGTGTGTAGGAAATGTAATAATACACAGCTGGAGGTGAATACGCTGTATGGCATGCTGGTACGGTCAATTGAATAGACTGACTGTGTAGGAGTTGCGTCATTTGTTACCCCCAAGCATTGCGATGGAGGCGCGATGGCCACGTCGGTAAATCTGAACGCGTTCGGCGGTCTACTGTTGTACCTTTTACTCACCGCAGCCGGAATTATGTCCGCTTCTTGCACTGCCGTGCAATGTTTACGAGTATGATGACATAGTCGTAGGGTGTCCCTGCCTGTTGTGTCGCAAATATCTACAGTACCTTTGATGGTTCTTTCCACTTCTGGCGAGTTTGTCTTGTTAGCGGGAACGATTTTTGTGAACCAGCTTACGCACCAGACTATTGTGCGGCACATAATGATAAATGCGGATGCTTGTGGCGCACTGTCCTCACTAGAGCGCACTGCAGTTTTTTGTCGCACTCTGCCACTAGTATTCTCGACACAACCCTCTCACGCTTTTCCGGGCTGTCGGCACTCGTCACTCTTGTCCGGTTTCTTTTGGTGTTATCCCCCACACAGGAAAAAACGATCGATCACGGTATCTTTCGTCCAAGAGACTCCTGGCGGCTACATATGTGGCGTTGACGTCGTGAACTTCAAGACACCCTCAACCCACCGGATAGTGGTGAGACTTGACACCGACACCGGAAGCTGGCAATTATAGGGCCCACGTACATATGCGCGGAATAGCGCGGCTGAAATGGGTGTCGGCCACACGTTGTGTATGTGGTCATCCTGCTGTTTCTTTGATACAAACGACGAACCTTTCGGGAGACGTAAGCTATTGTCATACGTACGTATTCGAACTGAGGGTGCTGGCCGAGCAACTGAGCTATGACGGGCTGCTTCTCCCACTTGCTGATTCCTTGTTTGCCACAGATGTCGAAGGATCAGCTGGAGGATTACCGCGAGCGGTCAGGAAAACAGGTGGAAGTTTCGGACCTGATGACGTACGTCATCAAGTACATGATGGACAAGGGAATAAAGCTGGAAAACACCGAGGGCATGATCGAAGCATCCGTGTTCCCTGTAAATTACTTCACTATTAAGCAGGTGAGAGTCACTGGGCCTACATTGCATACAATGTGTAGCCCTCCGCGAGCATGTGAACATTCGAAATGAAAACAGACGAACTTGTGAAAGCCCAAACACCAAACAGGAGTCAGCTGGCGCAAGTTTCGTTCTCGATATGATGTCGAAAAAATCCACGCATGACGTTGGCGTATTTTGTTGAGGTTGTCGTGTCAAATTGCTTAACGGAATCGTGGCGATATTCACCGAACACGATCGCCGAACATTTCACAGGAGAAGCATACCTGGTATCACACAAACAGCGCTTAGGCGTCTCCTTTTCACTGCCGCGGCGCCCTCGAAGCGGGCGCTTATGTACCTTTTTGTTTTCTGAACTTACATAACGGGTATTGCGACATCCTTGTTCTAACGGCTAGTCTCAGACGAATCGGCTCTCATGACATTCTGGCTTCCGGGAGTGGAAGTTTCTCCAAGTTTTTTTTACTGAAGGTTTGTGCGTACAAACGTTTGTTTGCTACGTCGTATACCACTATTATTTGCATAAAGTTATTCATGTCCGTCTATGCGCTGGATCTGGTACACCGGTTGGCTCCTTTACACTTGCTGTCAGTCCTCATTGGGGTAAGAAACGTGAGGTGGTTCCGTAGGTTACGAGTAAACATCGTCATATACATAGAATTTTGTCTTATTTTTATATCATGCTTTGAACATGGACCACATGACATTAAACAATGCGCCTGTTTCCCTCACGCCCCACCTGTCTAACTACCGTCCTACAGCTCACTTACTTCCACGATGACGTGGATGACAAGATCGTGGAGCTCTGCAAACAAGCCCCGGGCTTGTCGGAGTTTTGAAAGTTTTACCTGGTCGGACACACTTGGCGAAAGTGTGCAGTTTTGGGCCGTTGCGCTGATCGCTCCGCGGCGACATCCCGCGTTTGCGTCCTCTAGTGTGTCGAGCAATTTGACGTGGTAATTGCATGAAAACGTGTTGCTACTCGTATTCGGAAAGATGACACGGCAACCCTTTGGTAACTGTCATTAATTGTTCCTGAACCAAAAGCGTCATGGATACAAGCTCTGCACTATTTATATATGGTTCAGCACGGCTTGTCTTTCCTTTGGCCTATTGGCTAGGTCAGCATGGTCAAAGAGAAGAGCGACAACTCCAATTGGTCTCATTGCGGATGTAATTGACATCTGTGCATTTGTAGGGAAGCTAACGATACAGCAGGTCGACAGTTCAACAGTGTATTCAACGATAGGTCTCAATCGCCGGGCGGTGCATGCTTTTGCGGAGAGCGTTCCTCTTTTTTCTCCACAAGCCATTGACGTATTTTACGCACACATTATAAGATTATGGGTATCCTGCAGCTGGCCAAAGTTTTCCAACGACCTTCAAATGTGCACACAGACAGCGCATGTATTTATTTTCAGAGAAAACGGAAGCAGGCAGGCATGAAGACAAACGTCTACGATACGAGTTGAATATTTTGCACCCGGTATTGGTCTGACTGCCCATTTTTCATCTGATTTTCAAAAGACCAGCAACTGGACACAACTCAAAGGTGCGCCACCTCCCCCATCAGGTATAGAGGCGTGACGGGTGTGATTGGGGGAAGGTGGATTGGGTGTAGGAACTTGTAGAAAATGCGTTAACAAGCAATATCAAACAGTAGGCGAGGTTTGCTGTTTTGCAGTAGTCGAGAAGCGGCCTCCAACACTCAAAAATGGGTTATAAACATAGTTTTCCAAGCGAAGTGAAGTGAAGTATACGCGAACACAAAAAAACTCGTCTCGAACGGGTTCTCGAGGTATGTTCTCAATCTCAATTTTAATGTGACTTGGGATGGCGACCGAAATTAAGGTGCAGCTCGCGGCGATGGCACGTCGCCTCCCATCGTGTCAATGTGTCAATCATGCCTGGGGTGCTGGAGAGGACGGATACTACACGCGTTGTTCGCGGACGCGGCGGGTTCAAATATGAGAAACGCAAGGCTGGAAACCCGGGGATGAAGCTCAAACGTCCCCGTAGTCGTGATTTAAATCTCGCCTACGTAGTCGTGATTATCAGTCCCCGTCAATCATGGAGGAAATCAACAAAACCAATCATGTTTTCATTTTCAAACTCATTAAAAGTGCGCGCGTGGTTTCGCCAAACGACACAACCCCAATACTCGGAGCTCTCAACTTTCGTAGTCCATTGGCGGCGTACTGTACGTGTATCAGTGCCCAAATCCCCCGAAAAAGCCCGACAACCGGCTTGTACATATAAGTGCTTCCGTAAAAAAATCGTATGATAATAGCTGATGATTTCAATGTTTACGTCTCACGTCACGCCTCGGCGTTTAACCGACAAAATATCACCACACATCTACTTGTAGTCCATAACCAAAGATGCCCTGCCTAGGAAGCTCGAGTGTGAAGAGCTCGCAACGAACACCAAGGTGTCAGGTCCCAAGCCTTGAATTTTGATGTACAGAAGTTTTGCACCGGTGGCACAACACAAAAAAAAACACTAAAACAGAACAACACCATGCAGTCAGCCCGTGCTTGCTCAACATCAACCTGCAAGAATGCGATCTTGCGTTCCACGCCCCCTTTACGTTCGGGAGACAAAAATCGGATACTAATAGTTTGGGTCCACAGCCGTGGCGCAGTTGGGGCAGTTGGGGACGCTCCACCAGTTGCCTGCAGTCTTGGCAGCAGCAGCAGTAATTGCCTGCCGCACCCAATTCCAGTGCCCAAAAATATCCACCTGGTCGTACCCTTACTGGATAGAGCAGGAGGGGCCACTTTCTGAGCGATTCCGTCGTGCAGCCTCGGCTGGACGCCGCCTGAGGGCCAAGAAAAATCGTAAGCGAGTAGGTTGGAGTCAAGGCACCGCAAATATTGTTCCTCGACTTGTGAAAAACAGACCGAAACGCTGGGCGTTATGGACAAGAGAAGTTAGTAGACGATTGGAAATAATGTAAGCTGCGATCGCGCCACAAAATAAAGAATGGCCATGGGAACAATATAATACGACGATGCACCGCGGCGGACTGCCTTTGGCTACAAAACGACGAGCAACGATTGTGTTGACGTTGATTGGCCAACATGACATGCTGGCATCAATTTGCACGCCGTCGTGCTAGCAGGCTGGACACCATTCCAGCAGTACAATTCGACCGTATGTACACCCATGATTTTACTTACATACCGGTAGTGTGCTTGCAGTATTTTGTATGAACAGCCCCAACGAATAAATATGTTTGGACACTGGCAGTAGAAATGGGTCACCAGCTGAAGATTCAAGTTTCCTGGCACAACATAACGAAATCACCGTCACATCATTGTTTAATCGTGAAATGCCTTGGCCACTAACCTGTCGCGATCTTGGAGACCTCTGCGATCTGTGGCTACTCCGCGAACGGCGCCTTCTCTTAAAGGCTCCCCTTGGTTCGCGGCCGGAAGAGTCGAAGTAGCGCGATCTCCTCCTATTCGCTGCTCAAGCAGAGCTCGCTCCTCCTGGTGTAACGCCAAGGCAACCGCCTCATCACCCACAGGAGCTGTCTGACTTGTCGGTGGCGCTCGAGGGGTCGGTCCCGATGCAGATGCCAGTGCAGATGCATCTTCTTGCTGCAGCGCCAGCGCAAGCATGTAGTCTTGATCGCTGCAAATGCGGGGCACCCGTGACACAGAAAAGGCTCGACGTTCGATAGGGTCCTACACAAAGGAGACGAGAATCGTGTCCTTGAATATCCAACAAGATAGTATTACGTTCGTTTGATCGCCACCCTCGCCTTTTCTTGGCGTACAAAGCCGACCAGGAGCCTTTGATACGCGATCAACGCAAACGAGCGGCAGCGTACCATACCAAGCAGTGCTCGGATACAATCACGCGAACGTGTGCACGTTGAACAAACTTAGTAGGCGGTACATCCGTGCGTAGGTGATGTATCACGCAGAACTTGTCGGGGGGTTGTACCAGGAACGGGCGGGTAGCCATGTCGGCGAAAACAATCGATTTATCAGAAACATCAAAACTGAACATGTTTTGCGTAAAGAGACATAAGAGTGCGAGTGCGCAACAGCGGATAAACAAGGATTTTTTTAAAATATCATCATCAGTGTCGTCCAACCTACTTTGAAAACACCACCTTGCCTCCGCAAGCGTAAACCGATGAATGGGACGACCCAGCGCGAAACGCCCGGCTGCATTTAAGCCATACATCAAGTGTAGGTACGCGCAGATGTCTTGATTGGAACTATACGTGGCGCAGTCGGCGGTCAGTACCCACTCACTCATGCTGATTGCCCGACAGCGGCGCGGCGAGGCCATCGCTTGGAAGCGTGCAACGAGAGCTTCGAGTGAAATCGCTGTCCACATACTCTGTGTCGCCATCGATCTGGTCCAGCTTTTCCCAGACGACACTGCACAAGCGCGCAGCGGTGCCACATAAGGCGAAAGCAGGTTGATTTCCAGTGTTGGACGGAATTGGAAGAACTCAGGTACAAAGACGCGACCCACTAGGATGCAAAACGACTGTACGATTTAAGACAACTCGTTCTTATCTAAGGCGTTCACTCTCAAAGCAAAGGAGCCCCTTCGCCCAGGGTAGCGCTGGACAATCTCCTCGAACCGACACATGCGCTCTATACGCGAACGCAAAAAATCAAAATTTCGATAGAAACGGCAAAACCACTTCCACCTGCTTTCTCTTGCGTATCCCAAGTCCGTAATTAGCAGATACAGTTTGCCCTCGTACTTGAACATGGTCGAAAAGTGGTTGTTGCGGAAGAAGACACATAGCTGTCGCTCGCGAACCTGTTGAAGGTTTCAAAGTGTGAGGCAGGCGGTGTATGAAAAAGGTGCCCAGGCATTTGCTACTGTTCGTTAGCTTTCTCAACACAGCAGGGATATGTTCGTGATTTATCATGCCACGCACCTCCGCGTGCAACCGTGACAGCCCGAAGTACGTGAGTTGGCTGGCAGTCTCACGGAAGAATTCCTCGGCCACTTGCCCTTCCTTGAAATCAGATGCTACCTTCGCCGAGGCTTCATCTGGGGCAGCGACAGAAGCATTTGATAGTTGGGCGGAAGATTTCTGAGCAGAGCTCAACCCGACAAATTCTTGGGTGAGGGTCCTCCTCGTTCGCGGATTTTAACACAGCATAAGATACTTCAGCAGCCTCAAATTCAATACCTTGATCATTTCCTTCGACCGGCGATGAAGGGCCTCCTCCCGATGGACCAGGCGATGACGTGCTATCTCTTCCACCTTCTAGAGTCACTTCCTCCCCCGATTCGGTGTTCTCTGGTTCAGTTGTCGTTACGACGTCAGCCGGCTCTGCGGGCTGACTCGAGTCGATTTCAGCGACATCGCCATCGTCCGCTGCTGTATCCAAGCTTGGTTGCCCTGAATCCTTGGCTTCACCCGTCGAAGACCTGAAGTCAAGCAGTTTTTCCACCAGCTTGTTATACGACATTCCTTCAATGACGGCCACCTGTAAGCCACACAATAGACAGACCCGTAAGGAAGGCGCTGCTCAAGTTCACACACTCAAGGACGGTCGAGGTTGGTCGCAAACGCGTTCGTGGCAGGCGCACGGCGTTTCAGGTGGCGTGACAGGCAGACCCGTAAGGAAGGCGCTGCTCAAGTTCACACACTCAAGGACGGTCGAGGTTGGTCGCAAACGCGTTCGTGGCAGACGCACGGCGTTTCAGGTGGCGTGACAGGGGAAGGACGGCGAGTAACACGTGTCAACCTCACCGTGCGTTTGTCCTCAGGGTCCACGATCCATCCGTGCAGCAGAGTGACACCACTCATATCGAATGCCGCCATCTCCTCCGTGAATTCGAACCCACGTATGCTGTTGAAGCGTACGTTGACATCGAGCCCGTACTGAAGGCGAGGAAGCAACTTGATCACAGTGTCCAGCTGAGACAAATGAAACAGGGGAAAGTGAACGGGACATCGGATCATGAAACTTCCATCCCATCAAACTGCAACTCTGCATCTCCAAGCGAAGTAAGCAGGCGGCAGTTTGGGCAGCATTTAATTATTCCTTTGAATTGGGGGAGTGTCAAACTACCTGGCAGGTTGGAGCGAACCTCAGGTACGACTGAAACCTGCTTCTGTGGAAAGATATTTACATCCGTCCTCATTTGTGTTTCCAGCCAGTCGTCTCGTGCGCGCCACACGAGCGAACGCTTGACGACCGCACCCAACATCACAAGCACCCTTATCCAACAGCTACATATTAGCAGTACCTGGTATGTATTTGCAATGATGACGCGAACGTTATATCACCTGAGTTTGTTGGTTGACGTTGATCCGCACGTCCTCGTGTGGTGGGTTGGAGTCCAGCAAAAATCCTGCAACGAGCTGCGTCAGTTCGCTAAAAGAAATCTCGGACAAATCCTGGATAGCAGAAAGCACCAGCACGATATACACAACAACCGATACTTACCAACACCGTAGGTAGCATGCTTGCAGCTCTGACACATCTCTTGGCGAGCGAGGATATGTTTCGGGTCGGTTTCGCTTGTGTTACTTGTCGGTCTTCGGATAAGCACTGTGCGGAAACAACTCTAAGGCAGCCCTTTGAAAAAAACACGGGATATTGACGCAAATGTCGCGATTGGCGTCGAGGACAATGCAACGACTCGTATTAAAATGTTATATGTATGAAAAACGTATTTTGCCGATATTTACCGACCCTGCTGTAGTCTATACCGATCCTGCTGACAACACTCGTAGTATTTATAGCAGTAGATCTATTGCTGTGTAATTTACGATGCTCGTATCATATCATATATATTAAATACCCAATGGTATACCGGCATATGTACGAGTATAACCCCCGTTACCACCGTGCACGTCAGATGCGCGAGAATACTCATGAACCCTTTTGGAACCCAGAGGTAAATACCAAACATATCACAAGATTGGTCTTATCTACAGTACCATCTGCGGGTGTGATTGCGCAGCAGTACGAGCTGTGCCCGTGTCGTACGGCTATTTGAAATATAGCTCGGAGATCGAAGTTGTCATCCCCCAGTCAAGTAGTGGTTGATGCCGTAATAGGCATTCTTAAGTCTCACTTTTCCGTTCTGAAATTCCGAAGTCAATACTGTTACCAATAAAAAACAGCCCGAAGGGAGCTGCAGAAGAATATCGATATTGCAACAGGTGTCGACTTCAGAGAAGATTTCAGAGAGGCTGACAAGTACTACACCTTCAAGTAGAGCTCACAATACCACAAAAAACTCAATCTGAAGTATGACCAGACTCGCCGATCAATTCATGCGTGTGCACCTGGTATCGAGATGTGTACATTTTGCTCAACATCTTGCTACGCGTAGACTCGCACGAGGGGAGGAAACCTATATAGGTTCCACTGTTAATAGCAGCTTTCACGAAACAACAGAGAGCAGGCACAAGAGCCAGAGCCAGGTCGGGCGAGCCTCGTCCAAAGCGGGTGCAGCATCCGCATGTTCATACTCGATATACGTCTAATGCCGTATCATATCATATCATAGTATATACGTACGACGGTACGGGCAAAGGGTGAACTGCCAAGATCGGACAGACATGTTGGAGTGACAGAGAGAGTTATAGCACATTCGGTTTGGGCACGGTCAATGGGTCCACGGCGGTGTTATCCTGCCGAAGTGTTCCTCCGAAAAAGAGAATACCTGGTATCGCATCATATGATCGTACGAAGACCTCGCAGTAAGGTACTTCGCAGTATAATATTATACCGGTACATAATACCGGTATAATCGACAGCCAGGAAAGGGTTTCAAGAGAAAATCGCTGACGAGGTCAGCTGTAAACTTTCATCACTTACGGAGTGCTGCTATCCACGAGCTTCGTTTCACGACTTGAGGGATTGCTAACTTAACAACAAGCCTATACGATACAAAACTGATGTGATGATGGAGGAAAGAGGTCAATCATGGGTTGCTTGTTGTCGGTAGTCTCGGTTTTCGTCCAAGTCCAAGGTGAAAGCAAGAAGCAATTCTCATTTGTTTTTATACGTCAGCTGTGAGTTCTCCCGATCGGTCGACACTCGACTTTGCAATCTTCGTGAACATCCGTCGCGCGTTTCCAACAGGTTAAGTTCCTCGTGATTGATTACGTACATAATTGTCCAAAACATTTGCCCGCTTCAAGTGTAATCCATCCGAGAGCAACACATCTCTCAGTCGTTTGTAATCCATTCGAGGGCAACACATGCTTTTTCTTAACGCGGCTCAAAACGAAGCTCACCGGATGTATAAATATATTGCTTTGGAGGAGAAGGATGTTTCCAACCGCCAGCAAGGGGCATGGCCCATTCTCATTTTGACACAGGATAGGGACCTGTTCAAAAATACGTTCAAAATAAGGTACGAGGGCGGAAAACAGAAGTTAGTGTACGAGTTGAAAACAAACCAGCAGGTTGTTGGTTTATTGCAAACATGGCAAATCCGACCACCTCAAGTATCTTTAGAAGGCGCACCTTTCTCCCGAAGAACTGTACCCGCTTGATGCGGTAGCTGTCCACCGAAGACATTCGTACACTTGGCAGCAGTCGCAGTATCAAAAGCTGGAAAAACGCAACCTTGATGGCATGGAACTCCGATTTCTGGGCGAAACAGTCAGCGGGCACACAAGAAGTGTTCATCGGAGGCAGCATCAACAACACCGAAGGCGGGGACTGTGGAAGTTGTGACTAAACATGAACGCCTCTAGCACGGCCGCGGGATTTGCCAAGCGATACAGCGCCAAGTACATCCAGACCGGCAGGTAAGTGGCAGAGCATCGATTGTTTTTCGGTGGGTACTGCCCTTCTCCTTTGTTGTCTTGACGCCAAGGACAGCGTTTACTGGTCCGTGGTCGCGTGGGTTCCAAAGTTGACTACTCGTACTGGAGCTCCCGGAACACTAAGATGTTCAACGATCTCACTCATTCCCCCCTTTCTCTGAGCGCAACTCTTGAAATGTCTGTGGCAATTCGTCACTCAAATCACGACCTTTCCAGCTTTGTTCTCATCTGCAGCGCAACGCAACGCACCCCTTCCCAAAAGTACGTTCCAGGGTCACCGGTTCTGCGGGTAGTGTATGTGCTACGTACGATTTTTTAGTTGGTCTTCCCACTTTGCACATGCTTCGCTGCTTTATGCCTTTTCTAACTTGGGGCGTCTTTCACTGCTGTGAGAGGCTGTCGAATAATATTACAATACGTAGTTGAATGACAAACACCGGCTCCCTGGGATGCAGAATGTAACAAGGTATTCGCCAGCCCTCCGCCTCTTAGATGGCATATGAGAAGAGTACCACCGATTGAACGGTTGGAACTCAACTTTGAAAGCTGCGGAATTGTCAGACACGCTCACCGCTCATCGGGCGAGCTTGTTCGTATATTCCATGTAATAATATATATATCATACGTACCAGGTATGGTGTTTGTGAGTTAAACTAATTTAAAGTAGTGATATTAATATTAATAGTAGTTGATGATACTCAGTTCTGTACGTGTGATGGAAAATCGTTCGCGCGTGTTCTATAATCAATCCTCCTTTAGGGCGTGTGTCTTAGCTTCACTTCGCGGACATTGGAATGGAAGAACGTAATATTATTTGCGTGAAGAAGTGGTGCTGATTGAATTTGAGAAAACATCGAGCGAACAGGTTCCAAGCGTTCCCACCCTGTCCGTAAAATTGTAAAGAGGAAGCGTATCTGTCAAGACAGTAAATCCTTGTTCAGCAGGACCGAACGGCCCACTTGGAACGAGATTTATGGAAGTTGATTGGTGCTAGAAGTGTTGCGACTGGTTGCGACATTTGCTGGGAGGCCCACGAGGGTATGGGGCAAAATGATATGACATGGGAGCACGCGATGGAGCACGTGCAGACACCACAGGTCTCGCCTGCGGTACGAGCCACGCGATACGGCCATGGCCTGTACAGGAGGCTCACGAAGGAAAAAATCGGGTGGCGAACGAGACTGTGGCGATAGATATCTAGCAAAAATGCTGGACCGATGTTCACTAAAGCACCAGGATACCTCGTCGAGCCGCGACGGCGATATCATAACTTCTAGAGTTGTCCCGAGGGTGCCACTTGGACGGCTAGCACTGCTTGGTCTGAGACATGTCAGGCGCTTTATTTGCGTGTGAAGCTATCCTCTGTACCAGGAGCACTCGCTGCCTGCGTGACGGTACCCCTGTCCTAGAGTCCAGCTGCACAGTCCCGAGGCAAATTTCATGGATCACTTTCTGTTGCGGCCTGTTCCGGGATCGGGTGCCTAGAAAGTTGATCGGACACAAACCGCAAAAACAGCATGGAATGGAACGAACGAACGCGCATAATCTCGTTCCGTTCCAGTCAGTCAAAGCGGTCGAATGGAGTTAAGACACGCCCTTACAGATTGTTATTTTTGTCGAACGCCACCTTAACCTTGCCACAACTGTGAAAAGCTTTTGACTCTTGACCTGGCAGAGTTCCCAGTGTATTATTATGAAACAAGCATAACGACAGCCGCCGACGTAAAGTCAACTGACCTACGTAAGGTTTAGGTTTTTCCGGCGATCGCCCGCAACCAAAGTACAAGGCGCTTCGCTCGGCGGGCGGCTTCCGCTGCCCGCTACGCTCGTTCCCAAGGAAAAAAAACAAATGCGCATGAAGCGAACAGAGAGGTCCACGATTAGGTGCACACTGGCGATTTGCAAATGCCAAGAGGGCTAAAAACTTTGGTAGGCCGGTAACGCCGCATCAATTGTTACGAGTATTTGCGCCGGATTGTGTCCTCAATAATTTGTTGCTGGGGCTAACTACGCCGCGATTGTGCGCTCGGTTTGGTATTTACTCACGGTTCCCACGCACCGTCGTCCTCATCGTTTTTTTTGTCTTCAGCTTCGCACCAGTTCTCCATTTTATGGGAGTCAGTGCCCTGACCCACCTTTCGATCAAGTACGTCGTCGTGGGACAGTACAAGACTGCACAAAAGTGAGTACGTTATTCCTAGACATATTGTTATGGTTATCCCTAACTGTGTTATGTTACTGAACGGCATGGATACACAGCGCTACTTAATGTGTTTAATGTTGTTTTGTTGTATGGCCTTGCAAATATCGATAGAATATACCAGTACACCTGTTGCAGCTCTCCATTTTCGTCGCTATCGTCAGACGCTCAGAATGTGAGTTTTTGGACAGCGTAGTGCACCACAAAGTGCAAAGAGGAACCTGACCATGTGAAATAGCTTCCCGTCACCTTAGGACTGCGTTGAACAACGCTATTAAACAAGGCTCGTTATAACTACTAACCAGGTTGGGACCGCGCCTTGCCTAACGTAAATAAATCATGCCCATTTCCCTCCACCGGGGGTAGCAAGGCTACGCGACATGGAAAGTTGCGTCTTTACGGATGTTTGCTTGAACGACGGGTATCACATCATAGGCCTATGCTGGCTAGGGCCGTAGTGCGCTTTTGCAAGCCAACACCAAGTTTTGAGAATGCAGCAGTGTAAGTATGGAACGCGGCTGACCTCGCTTATGTCATTGCAAAAAAACATACCAGAGGGCAATGTTGGGAGCGATACTCTAAACCCTCTACTTATTATGGGTCCTCGAAACGCCGCCTGTGTATGACACTATGGTAACATCCTCTTCAATGAACCTTGAATGTCCACAGGCAAGAGGAAGCGAAGAAGGTGCACGACTATTACGAAGCCCATCACGTCGGGGCCCACCACTGATGCGTCCATCGGCGTCGTACGGGGAGGGGAGGCAGTTCTGTAAAATTGGCATCGCATGATAACTAGATTTTGACAGTCGTCCTTTGGATGTTGATCAACAGTGGCTTATTATAGGGAAACATAATTGAGCAACTCGTAAGCATCGCCCGCACAACATTGTGGCGTGGATAGCCGAGTACGTAGGTCAGCACATCGACGTTGAGCGAATGATGCAGGATTAATTTGAGTCGAAATTGGCTAGTCACCTCGACAAGAATTTGAATCAACGTTCAGTAATATGGAAGTGCTACTCGTACGGACGGTATGTCGGAATCGCTGCGACAGTGCATGAAAAGTTACACACAGTAACTATGAATAGCAGCACTATATGTTGCTTAGGTCAGCTCGCCAGCCGCGTGTCTTCTTCGGCATGTATCGAATGTGCTCGAGCAGTTTGAAATGTCTCAATTCGTGGTGAAATGTGTTTTTCCCCGTTCTACTGGATGAACATATTGTTCTGTCCGCAGTGGGCACATATTATACGACACAGCAGTACCCGTACCTCTATATGCATTTAGGATAAGTTCGGTATGGCCAGGGGAAAGCACAGGTGACAAGCGACCATCTTTCATTTTTTGAGCAACGTTGTTTATAAAACGTATATGGCGTAGCTTCCTTACACCCGTAAATTTGGTCTGTGCTGATATGCCCGTCTGTGGCTTCCGTGTCAGACCTTGTGAAGCAATACTGTAAGGACAGATGCAATCCGACCTTCGATATTGGGGTCAATGTCGCCGAAGCACCCGATGCACTACATCATGGTGGAGTCTATAATTCCCGCGGCGTCCTTGGAGTCTTGTTTTACCTTGTGCTGACCTTTGGCAAAGCTTTCACACCACGAAGAGCACGAGGAAATAAACAAAAACAGTGGTCCGGCGTGCCTCGCCTGTTGTCAGAGTTGACTCCGGCAGGTATATATAATTCGGACTACGTCAGGTTACGTGGCAGATCGTATCGTACGGTTCGTTGGAGTCGAGAATCCGGGGAGACCTTCAACGGCGACAGGCACTAATGAGCTGGCTGTATAGGGGCAACTCATACGGGTTGTTCGCTACCACTTACCTTGCCTTAAGGGTTGCCCTAATGGGCTGGCAATGTCAACAGCCCTTACACGCATAAACCATGTGGCCGGGACCTCCCCCTTGCACAATGTGGTCGTACAACAATTTTGGTTGGGAGACTTTGAATTATGTTCGTACCAGGTATATACGTAGCAATACGTACTTAGCTAACCCCACCACGTGTGGACATCCTCTCAACTCGGTACGCCTAATGGTGTGCTACATTGTTCAATGTCTCCACAGCGATTTTTTCACGCCCACATTGTGCGAGGGGGGAGTCCCGGCCACACCTGACACCTGGGGTATTTTATCATACTCGTACACGCTGGTTCAAGTTAAACAACGGAAATTTATTTCTCGACAAAAGTCCACACCGTTTTATTGAGCCAGACCGTTACATTTTGCACACGTCTTGTATGAGTATTTTCGAACACCGCACCCAACGGGGTGGGGGGTGTTTATTGTGTGTTTTTGCTGCCTGATTTTTCGTCGTTCGAGTTTTTTTTTGGGGAAATTTGGACCTCATTAGGATCTTTGTAATATGGGAGTGATTTTTATCACGATACGGAGGCATTCTGGCACAATTTATGAAATTTAACAGAGGGAAAAATATCAGGAAAATTAAATTTCACACATTTGGGAAAGAAAAACAGGAAAACTCTTTGATAACAACGACCCTTTTAGGCCATATCTCTTACAGTGAAAATATTTTTGAAACCTGAAAATGGAGGTTTCAACACTTTCACAGGTGTGTTTGACCCGGGAAACGGGCGAATCGAGCCCGCTTTTTTTTAATCCCCCCCGGCCATTTTGGGAGAGGCATCCAACGCCGCTTGGCATTTTTCTTTAGGGTATCCTATCATTTTGAGTCATTGTCGACATACTCCAGTTTTCTCAAAATCAGTTTCGGATGAGATTCATTCGAAAAACAGGCCTCATTATCAAATGGAACGTCGATGTACAGTTGGAAATCTGCTCCTGTTTTTTTTCTCCGAAAATACGTAGTAACACCGTAAATAATATGAACAACGCCCCTGGAGAAAATAAAGGCGGTGCTAGATACCTCTCACCAAACGATCCCAAGATTTCTGAGAAGAGCGAGCCCAATTCGGTTCGACTCCGGGTGTAAAACAGGTGAAAAAGCGTGTACAAAACAGTGTTGAGGCATTATTAGTCCGCTGGGCTACGAGTACTGGTAAAAGGTTAACCAATCACCCACCCACCCATTATATAACACTCTCCCCCCTCCAGAACCGCGGGGTCTTTGGTATTCGCATTGGGCCGTACGTGCCTAGTCCGAAGTTCTTAAAATTCCAAGCTTTCCAAATAAACCCTGTGTGGATACCAGGTCCCCTTCCCCTAGATAGTACCGCCTCATTACACACAAGTTCAAGGTCAACCAGAGGTTGCTCACTCCGTCCCGTGAAGACCCGAGACACCAACCCACCTCGGTGTGTCCTCCACACCACAACCACATAAGAGATAACCTGCCAGGGGCTCCGCCCCACATTGGCGTCGTCGGCAGGACTTCGTATAGTGTAAGTTTGTACATGCATGTTCTGTACATTATGTGCATTCCACACGAGAGTTGTTGTCTTCATTGACATCCTCTTTTCTACGCGTTGATTGGGTGTACACCAACAACGTGCGTTTGTACACCGGCTTAATCGTATTGAGACAGTCAGTGCTACGTCTCAATAATGCCGTCACACCATGATCCATTGAGGCAATCCCCATTGCTGTAGAGCAAAGTATGGATGCCAGACCCATGTAAACTCTTCATGAAGTCACTAGAAGTGCCAAGCTGTCCGCACTTCGTGAGAAGGTCTAATACACAGTTCGTACTACAGGTTATCCACACAGTTACTGGCCAGTTCCTAGTATATGATAACCCTGTTCTCAGCCACAAGTTTTATTTGGGCAGCAACACGTACGTGCACAGGTGATGACTATGTTGTATCACCCTGGCTCCAAATTGTATTGTTCATACCGAAGTACATGTATTACACATTCTACACCTATTATCATCAGTGTTAATCAGCATGTATTCACACGTGTTCTTCAACACGAGTTTGCGCTGTTGACGAGACTGTTAGTCGATAAATGGTAATTATGTGTGGTGTTAATGTTGCACATCTAGGAAGTTAACCTAAAAGTCGTCCTGTTACCCCAAGTCGACACCTTTTTATTTTAAGACGCGTAGTTGCACGTCTCAAAAAAAAAGAGGGGGTGATGTGGATACCAGGTCCCCTTCCCCTAGATAGTACCGCCTCATTACACACAAGTTCAAGGTCAACCAGAGGTTGCCCACTCCGTTCCGTGCAGACCCGAGACACCAACCCACCTCGGTGTGTCCTCCACACCACAACCACATAAGAGAGAACCTGCCAGGGGCTCCGCCCCACACCTGTTTTTCCTGCTTTTCCTGTTTTTTTTGGAAAAAAATATTGGAAACTTTGGAAGAAAGTTGCTCGATAAGAACGACCCTTAGACCAAAATTGGTTGGGCGAAAAAAAAAAATGGGAAAAAAATTGCAGGTCAAGCCTCGAAAAAGACATAAAGAACACGTGTACAAAGTTTCATGACCTACGAGTATACCAGGTACCTATCAAAAACGGCGTGGACTTTGTATTTTTGTGCGGAGAAATGTGTAATTTACGCCGTCGCTTTGTAACGTAACCGGGTTCTATTAATAGTAGTGTGTGTATTATACATTAAATCGATTTTTGGGGTTTTATTCTGCTTGATATTGAACATACGAAGTACTAGATACGCACGTCAAATCAACGATTTTTTTGCGAGAAATATTGTATAGATACGTATATAATATGCCTTTGGAGTGTACCTGGAACTGGACCGTTTTGGTGCGAAAAAAAATGAAAAAAACCGCATCGTTTCTTCCTACGGAAACGCCTGGCTGTTTTACTACTACACCAGTTCGTAGTGGGGCCATATTCGTATACGAGTTCGTACGAGTAGTCAGTTGTATTCAAAGTCACAGCCGTGCCAGCCGATTTTGACCGCCTTATCTCGAGTGGTCGCCTTATTCATGTCGCCTTATGTGGGCCCCACTACTACGTACCAGGTACTGTGTACGGCCTGTGCCCGTGTGGTTGGCCGGGGACACTTTTTTGCATTTTCGCCAGAGAGGACCTCAACTAAAAAACCGGCCACACCTTCTTCCGCTGTCCATGGCGGTCAGTATGACCCCAAGTATGTTCCATTCAAGTAGATGCTGCTGCCGGCATTCGTGGGGGGGAGCTTTTCTGTCGTTTAATATGAACCAGCTCGTACATGATTACGCTTGCTGCTTTTCGCTGCGTCTCGGAAGAACGAAGTATGATACGTCGTACGTACCACAGAGTTTCAAAATTCAAAAATTCAAAAGTTCGACGTTCCTGGTTCGTTTTCGTTTTCTGCCCTCATGAACATGTGAGATGAGTAAAATAATCCCAAAGTGATTTTTGTTCTCCTTCGACCCCTTCAGTAATATGGTATTTGCCACCGTTGAGGACGTGCTCAGCCACCACAGCAGTAGTACCTAGCACACGTGCTGCTACGTACACAGTCTGGGAGCTCTGCACTGACAGTTCACGCACAGCAGCCTCACGGCAAGATAAAAATCCCCCGTCCCCGCCACCTCATAATCCGCATATTCAATGTGGAACTCCCTGTGTTGCTCTCAGAGACTGGACTGTGGGTGAGGACCGTGCCAACGTGCTGTTGTGGTGCTGCTGTGCTGCTGTGCTGCTGTGCTTCTGTGCTGATAGCTAGCACCTGGGTGTTCGTTATTGTCCACAGCGCTTGGGTTTATCATACCTGGTGAACGAACCAGGTGTGGCAGCAAAAACCATGTGGAAAATTGGCCGCCATGCTCACCGTTTACATCGGACGGTTGTGGCTGGCAGCGGGCCAGCAGCAAGACATCGGCAGACGATGTGGAGGTACGTTCGATGGCGTCTTTTATTGAGTGCAACTTGCTAGCCGTGCTTCTTCTGCAATGCAGGCTGTCCTTCGTCGAGGGCGAACTGCTTTTTTTTTGTCACGTTCTCGACAGGTTTCGGTGTCATCTTTGAAAACGAGTACGTACCTGGTGCCTGTGGTACGTAACTATTCGTACTGCTGCCCTGTTTTGACGTTACCTGGTATAATCTACTGCTGTATCTATTATATACCAGGTAAGCTCTAGCGGCTAAGACACGCCAAAAACGTACCCTAAGGCCCGCTGCAGGCGAAAAAAATTGGGGTAAGACACGCTTTAAGACATTTGTCTTAAGCGCCTTTTATTGTCTTAAATGTCTTACTTGGATAAGGCATTTCCCTTAAAAAAATGTCTTAGACGTGTCTTAATGCGTTTTCTCGCCCTAGCAGGCGTTTCTATCAGGTATACTGAAATCCACAACCTTTGTCAAGCGGATTTCGCTCGAAATCGGTGTGCTATCCTTGAGGCAATACATAACGACGGATATCCTCACCATTGCCTAATTCGTCGTTCATAAATAAAGAGATATATATATTTAAAAAAATATAAAACAACCGCTGTGTGAGCTCGAGGATTTCGTCGAAGCTCATCTTTGCTACCTGAGTGTAATACTTCGATCGCGCGTACTTACGGCTTTTACATGTCCTCATGTAGGATGTACATCCTTTATCAGGGGGACGCAATCTGAGAGGCTGTAGAATTCAGGAAGTGTGTGTCTATTTGTGGGGGGAGAAATAATTAAAATAAATTAAAATTGAACAGTCTGAAATAAACGTACCAGGTATACTATAGTGTTCCGACGAGTTGACGTGATAGAGTGGGTCTACTATTTGTAGCGCAAGCCACCTGTCGTTCGTTATATATCTGTATGGGGTACAAGGGCTCCGCTCCGCGGGCGGCTGACGCCGCCCGCTACGCTCGCGCAAGGAACGGGGCAGAAGAGGCCCATGATGTATAGTGCAAGCAAAATCACCGACTTGAAAATGCCAAGAGGCTCATGGTAAGAGGTTCATGGTGCACAGGGAAGAAACGGCGGACTTGACATGCACGCAAAACATGCTCGGGATGCACACTAGCTCCATGCTCCAGGACAACAAAGAAGCTGTATGATCGAAAGAGAAAGCACAGCAACACGGCTCACAGCACGGACGGCGCTGCGCTGCCTTCTGTGGTGTGTGTGATTTGTGCCTTCGCGAGTATGTGTGGTAGTGCAACAACAACGAACGGTGGTATATATTATTTCGTACTTTGTATGTATGAAAGAGAAAGCACAGCACAGCTCGGTCGTCAAGTTGTGAAGTACGAAAAACAGGAAATCAACAAAACTGAGAAAGAAGAAAGACGTACACATTTGTACGTACGTACATACGAGTATACTCGTACGTACTCGTACTCGAAAAAAAGAAAAAAAAATCCATCGGACCCATTGCGCCGCAAAAAACAAAAAAAAGTTTTGACGTCTTTCGCGTTCTGTCAGCCTTGATGCTCCCCGTCCCTCCGCGATCACGTCGCCATCGATTCGGTCCGGGTCAAGCTCTACTGCCTCTCTGCCCCAGTGAGCCCCGTGGCCCGCCTCGCATGGAGCCCAGTGCTCACCGTGGCCCTCGTTCGCCCGCTACATCATGATGGTGTTCAAACTGCCGGGGTTTCTCTTTAAATCCTATTTGTTCCGATAAATAAGCAACGCTTGAATTTTATTTTACACGACCAAACGACACTTATATTTTCGGACATGCTGCAGCAGCAAGGCAGACAAAGCGCCTTCATGCTTCCCTCGTGTCTCGGTGGACACGCCACGCCTAGCCACGAAAAAGGCGACCGCGCTCCTTCTGACCCCCCCTCTACTGGCCAGCGCCCTCCCATACCCGCGATGACGCCGGGCTCGCCCGCGCTGCCGTGCTGTCTGGGCACACACACGAACCCAAAACTGAAAGAGGAAGAAGCCTCTCGCCAACTAAAGTATATAGGGAACAAAGAGAGAGAGAATGAGCAAGTAATGAACGGAGGCGGTGTTCGAAGTGGGAGCTCTGAGAGTGCAGGGATGAGGGATCCCTGGGCGAGATATCTGTAAGTGTGTCTATTTTTATCGTGCGTACTCTGGTTTTTATGTTTACCAATTATTTATGGTGTGCATACGATCCCCTACACACAAAAAAAATATTACGATGATAAAACACAAAGTCTGGGATTCTCACGCCGATTGATGTTTTGGGCTTGGGATTTGCCCACGTGTTCTCGAAGGGCAAACCAAGGGATTGATCACTGCTCCCTTTTTTTTCTTTTTTCCCCCGTCGGTTTTGGCCAAAAACAACAATAACCCTCAAAATGTGCCTATCCCCTAAAAAAAAATGAAAATAAAAAGCATTTATGAATGGCTTTGGGAGTCTTGGACGAAGCATATGTGCCTATTCTCGTATCTCACACGGGAAAAACGGTGTGAGAAAGCGGGGAGGCAATTGAAAAGTGCACTTCATAGTGGCTGGCCCAGCTCGTACATACTGTAGCATTGTACAGATTGTACATCACAATCCAATATCAAAGCTTGTATGTTAACACCTCCAACTGACGATAGCAAGCGGTAAAACAGCTCAGCATACACAAGCAGCAGTGCGGGTGCGTGCATGCACCAGCAGGAAGGAACATGAACAGCAGTACAATAACAGCGGACTGCATATATTCAGTGTACAGCAGTATATCGCTGTGTTGTGATCGATCTTAAGATATTCGTGGTTGTAGATATATTTGTAATATAACCGCTCTCTCCTCTCAGCTCAAGCAAAACCAAGGTAATTCGTACTCACATTCAGTGAAATCTAGAATTACACTGTTTGCCTTGGGGTCACGGGTAATTTTGGTGCGAAACAAATGAGTTATTGCATATTTTCGAGTGCAGGGACGCTGCCCTACGAAAATAAGACACGTAAGGGACGAAACAGCGTCTAAGACAAGCCCCTGCTGAAAAAGGGCTCTAAGACATTATTTAAGACATATCTTAGCCGCCCCGGACCCCGTTTTAAAGGATTTCTTATCTAACGGCGTTATTTTGGTGCTTAAAAACTGCCTTATTGCCCCTTTTCGAGCGCAGGGACGTTGCTTTACGAAAATAAGACACTTAAGGGACGAAACAGCGTCTAAGACAAGCCCCTGCTGAGAAGGGCCTCTAAGACATTCTTTAAGATATGTCTTAGCCGCTAGAGCTTAATACCAGGTATACTGTAGTTCGTCTGATGCCCAAAAAACAATACTTGAATCAAGTAATATTTGATGCCCACTTTATCATAGCAACTTAGAGTAGCGCTGATGGAAAAAAAATCCAGTTTGCTTTGATGCCCAATTTTTTCAAATCAACCACAAACAGAACATATATTCTGCATGCGACGGTTGACTTTCGATCTCGATATAGACTCAGTCCACGACTAACTAACTTCGTACCGGGCAAGGCCAGCAAATAAGTATAGCGGCCTTGAAGGTATCATTACGATTCGTAGTCTAGGGGGCGAGCGGTTGCTTGCGGCGTCCGACGGCCTTCGTCCAAAAACCTTCAAAAATTGTCTTTCTTGCGATCGGAGAGTTTTGGTATTCTGTTTTGAACTCATCATCAGCCAAATGTGTTTTCACCAGACGCCTGATCGGCGCCCTCCACATATCATCGACCGAGATGTGTGGACTGTTGTGACACTAAGGTGGGTCGGAGGTCCTAACCAGCGCGACGCGTTCAGAGTCCATGACGCAGTCGTTGGGTTTGTCGATCGATATGTCAAAATGTCAAACTTGAAAAATTGTGAGTTTTTTCTTGTGTGATACGTACCTGGTATATAAACCAAGTATCCCTGTCGTATATGCGTACGAATACGAGTACTTGACGTATGTACATACTCGTATGTGTTGTCTGGTATGTACGAACCAGGTATCAACTACGTGTCCCCGTCGTACATACCTACTCGTACGAGTATGAGTACGGGCTCAGGTTCTGCTTGAGCCTGTGGTACTTTCCTTTCTTGTCTGTGTAACGTCGAGGAGACGCCAGGTTGTTGGAGCATCCAGGCTCGACGACACAGTTTGTACGATAAGAGACGGAGATCTTATGACAGGGGGATTTAGTAATACTTGCATGGGAGATCCTTACGGTGATCTCCGGATATGTGCAGGTTGGACGAGTTCGGGACGGCTTTGAACACGAGCAGAGGAGGGGGTGTTGTTTAGGGGCCTTCAGAGACCCCGTCCGTTTCTAAAGCAGTGGTGCTTTCGTCGCGCACGGCGACAGGCGACGTACGTATCATATGATACGAGTACGACCAGAGCGAGGATGAACGGTACAATCTCAGCAAATATTAAAAGTAGCAACCGCACTGTTGCGATACTCGTACGTCGAGCAGCCGCGAATCACTGAGACAACCACGGCGCACGTACGAGTTGTACTAGAGTATGCCAACCTGCGACGTAAGAAGACGGTGCCGGGCATGCCGGCGTACGGAGAAGCGTACGTTTTGAATGCGTGTGTGGGAGAAAAAACTGGATTATTTTTGTTTGCATTTGCTCCACTCTAAGTTGCTATGATAAATTGGACAGAACACTAAGTCTAAATTAAGTGACCCATCAAAACCATGCAAGCACGCGCAATGGGGGACAAGGGGATCTATGGGTATGTCACTTCTGTTCGTCTTCCATCCATTATTCGATATTTGGGACTTACTGGTAGGGATTTTGTATATGGTATATTAAAAGTATTTTGTGAGGGTATTACCTACTGAGCTATAGGGGTAAAATATCGATTAACTACCCAGCCCAGGGTAATCCTTATAACACTCTCCCCCCCTCTGAACCGCGGAATCTTTGGGACGTCGGTACCGTATACGGCCGTACGTTGACCTACCCGCTTCGTTTCGATAGCTGGGGAACCAGGGAGACGTGTTTTTTAGGGAAGCACGCTCAAGCGTTTCTGTAAAAGAAACTTTCGAAGTGAGATTCGAACCCGTGTCATCGACGACGTCAAATGTGAGGGTATTCCCTACTTAGCTATAGGGGTAAAAGATCGATCAATTACCCAGCCCAGCGTAATCCTAACCCCACCCGACAATGTGTAGCGATATTATTAGTGAAAATTACTGCTGCTGTGCCAACATGATGAAATCTCACATATTTCATTCACCCAGGCCCCAATAACTCCACACCTAAAACGGTGATTTGCAACCGCCGATACTACGAAAACCAGGTGTCTTCAATTAGCCCTACACCTTCAACCTCCTCCCCGTTGACTTTCCGAGGAAGCATCGAACGACAACCCCCTCTCCATATAATGTCCTTGTTTGCAACTGCTACATTATGGTGATTATCCCGCCTTGAGACAGAAACAAGCAATCCTTCGATATTTTTGCCCAAATAATCGTAAGTATTCTTGACATCCGACAACAATGTGTAGCATGAGCTTCAACGTTCATCACTCATAAGCACCCGAAAAAATAAAACAGCGGAAATAAATAGTGTCCTTCCTATTGAGTTATTTTTTTTAATGCGAGCCGCTCACGCTTGTGGCCCTACCGCCGTGGGGGCGGGGGGGGCTCTTATTCCCTAGTATAATATAATACGTGCTTACGTGCAGACGTGCACCGGGGCCTGGCTGTGCCAAGTGCCCCGATGCCCCAAGACGATGGGCATCCGTTTTCACCGGTACTGTGTATAGATGTGTTGTCGTAAAGCGGATTGGCTTACTGCTTGTTCTGCACCATTGATGCAGGTCACTCTCTGCTCAGCCATCAGAATTGGCCGAGCGAGACACTTCGCGAGCTGGACACATCGCGACGACTCGCAACATTGGCATCTCCGCACATATCGACAGTGGCAAGACCACCCTCACCGAGCGCATTTTGTATTACACTGGCAGAATCAATTCGATCCACGACGTGCGGGGAAAGGTACGGGTGTAGTTGTAACTATGTACCACGTCGTATCGACGCTTCTACCGTTTGGCAAACCTATCCAGGTGGCAACACGCTCGTTCATTCACTTCCTTTTACTCGTATATACTATTACAGGGGGCCAACGCTGTAGTCGGCAAATTCAGTGGTAGTGGGAGGGGGGGGAGGGGGGCGATGCTGCTGTAGTCGAATGGAGATTGCGGGCGTGTAGTTCAGTTTTGAACACGCATAACATGATGTAGGGATTTTAGGTGTACCTCTTCGGGCTTGTGTATTATCCTTTCCCTACTAAGTGTGCGTGTTCTTTAGGATTCTCTGATGGCTCTAGCACTTTTGTGACCACAGGCTGTGATCTTGCTAGATTAGACTACAGGGATTAGCAACTGAAACGAGTTTAATGTGAAGACAACAACAACAACAACAATAGACATACATAGCTTTATCTTCTTTGGTTCGGAAGCTTTCCTCGGCATATCTTGGCACCTCACAGCCACTCTCAGCCTCTAATTGCCGAAGCAGAAGTAACTTGCTTCCCGAAGTTCTTTCTTTGCTTTCTTTTTTCTTCGCATGTTCGCGATTAATTGCTTGCTTTGCATCCAGCTTTTTTTCATGTTTTTGTGCTCGTGCTTGAACACGGCAACGGGGAGGAGCGCGGCCCTATCGCGGGTATCGGCGGGCGCTGCCCAGTAGAGGGAGGGTCGGCAGGAGCGCGGTCGCCGTTTTCGTGGCTAGGCTTCGCGTGTCCATCGAGAGGTGGTCGCGAGGGGGCAGGGAGCTTACGAGGCTGAAAGGACCTCAGACGTTCGAAGTTTTTTTCGCGTGATTTCTTCATGCTCCAGAGGCATGCTCCCATAAAAATACTGCTGTACGTTTGTTTTTCGTTCATGTTTGTGTATACTCCAGTACAATACATCAGTGAGTGGTAGGCGGGTACTATACGTTCGGTTGTACGTATGTACAGCAGTAGGTGTTGCAGCGCAGCGCTGTTGGGTGCCGTGCGGTTCCGTGGCCTACTGCCGTGCGGACAGTGCTGTACCGTGATGTGCCTTCTCTTCTTCAGTAAATCTTACAGCAGTAGTAGTACGAGTGTCGTTTCTTCCATAATGTGACATGTTCATATCGTGCATGAGTGAGTACGTTTTACGATACAGCGGTAGGCGGGTGCTATAACGTTCAGTTAGTTGCGTACAGCAGTAAAAAATAGTTGGCTGCATTGAACCAAGAATTTCTCTTGGCATTTTTAAGTCGGTCCTTGCACCACATCGTGGACATCTTTTGCCCCTTTCCTTTCGCGAGCGTAGCGGGTGGAGTGGAGTTTTTTGCTTTCTTCGCGATCTTTTTTCGTGTTGAAATATACTGTAGATATTCCCATTTTCGTTTCTGTCCTGTATTTGCCGTCATACATATATAGCGTCATACATATATAGGAGCTCTTGGCATTATCAAGTCGCCAGTTGCAGCCAGAATAATATTTGTTTCTGTTTTACGCTTTTCACATTCGGTTCCATTCTTCCTTCCGCGAGCGGAGCGGGCGGCGTTAGCCGCCCGCGCAGCGGAGCCCTTGTAGTAAATAGGATCTATGGGTCGCCCCGGTAGAGTAGTGGTCAGCTTCAAAGGCTACTATCATTGGTACCCAAGTTCGAATCTCACCGTGGTGAGATTTTTACTTTATTTGAAAAAATAAAAAGGAACCAATTGCTGAGAGCGCCTTCGTGGCGTGGGTAGGCGGAATCCGACGCGAGTCGACGAGGGAAGAAAGTGCTGAAAACTTCTCGCGATAAAAATGCAAGGCAAGAACCGTAGTGGGGGAGGAGGGAGAAGAGCCTACTTTGTGACCCCGGATCTGAGTTACGACCAGGAAGGAGAGAGAAAGGAAGGGCGAAGATAATAAATGGGATGGAAAAAAAAAAACGAAAATAAAAATGGTACACTCAAAAACCTATATATTTACCAATTTTACTAACAATATTTGGTCCTATTTACTATGGTCCCCCGTAATACCTGTACACCTGTACAGCTTTTATGAACGCCTTGAAGTGTATGAGGTATCACGCCGCACAGCAGTTGACAAGGTGCATCTCCACTATTAGTATGATACTACTCGTAGTGTTCTCTTGTTCGGTTTCTTGCGTCCGTTTGTGCACGCGGTTGTGAGTGCTTCGGAGCATGGCCTGGCGTCATCTCATTTGTGTGTGTTGTCTTCACATTAAACCGTTCTTTCTACGACCCAACATCAGTACATTTGGTGTGCTTCGGAATGTGGCCTGGCGTCAGTCATTTGTGTGTGTTGTCATCACGTTAAACCGTTCTTTCTACTCAACGACATCAGTACACCCGGTGCCCGTCCTGATTCTTCACCTTAGAGAGACACAAATTATGTGGTCACATACTGTGACACAGAAAAAACTACTGTGAAATAATCACGGTATGCAAATTAAATGCGAAACGTACCGGGTACGAAAATTTGTGGGCATACTATTAAAGATATTATTAGGCGAATTTTGTATAGGTGTCATTGATAGGCATCCCGACGACACTCCGTACTTTTTATTTTTCGAATGCCATACGTCCATATATACAAGCATGTACGAGTGACATTTCGTTGTGCTTACCGGTCGTATTTATCGCGAAGGATGGAGTGGGCGCGAAGATGGACTCAATGGAACTTGAAAGAGAAAAAGGCATCACGATTCAGTCCGCGGCTACCTTCTGTACTTGGGATGGACATCACATCAACATCATCGACACACCAGGGCACGTCGACTTCACCATAGAGGTGCGGTCTCTCATAGGGCCCCGGTATATTGAGAAGATATCGCGTGACAGGCGTTACCCGGCAGGAAGCCAGGAAGATCACTACCCTGTGGTCGAAGTGTGCAGTCAAAGCCCAGTGCAATTGGTTCAAATGTCAGCATCACTCGTAGACAACCCACCCGCCTCCAGGTGCGCACTCCTGTCCTGTGACTCCTGGGCTGGTGCGGCCCTTCACAGTGGCGCCGTTTGGATCATGTCCTCAACTTGTATACCCCGCACAAATCGATTTATTTTCAGAACTATGGTACCAGGAAGGGCGATCGAAGTTTGGGGTACCGTATTGTACCAGTATTGGGGAGGATGTCTGCCCCTGTTGCCTGCTTTGTCGCCGGGGTTTCCATCCAGCCATGCGGTCCTGCGTTCTGTTTCTTCTCGAAGTGTTGTGATACGTTGCGCTCGGCGATCACCCTCTTATAAAACTCTGCTCGTCGCCCTGTCAGGTTGAACGTGCACTTCGTGTCCTCGATGGCGCTGTGTTAGTTCTTTGCGGTGTGTCCGGGGTGCAGTCGCAGTCCCTTACCGTCGACCGTCAGATGAAACGATATTCCGTGCCTCGGGTAGCGTTCGTCAACAAGCTGGACCGAGCTGGAGCAAATCCACAGCGAGTCATCAACGATATGCGCAGCCAACTCAAGGTAAGAGCGCGCATAGCTTGCCGTGCTATATTTCGCCCCGTCTTCAACACACGCCTGCTCCCACTGATGCACTCCATACTCCATGTTCGGAGGTATTCATGTTGTCCCCGTTCCTCGACATTGCCATACGCAGCACTGCCACGTACTGATACCCGTTGTGACTCTTCGTATTCGAACATGTGTAACACCCCCCTTCCAGCTGAACACCGCTGCTGTTCAACTACCCATTGGCCTGGAGGACAACCACTCGGGAGTTGTGGACGTGGTGTGCGGAAGGGCTTTCGGATTTTCGGGCGTGAAAGGAGAAAATGTTGAGGAAATCGCGATGCCTGAAGACATGAAGGTACTCACACCCCATATCATATGTAGTCGCATTTATTGCCGACAGCGATGGGCTGCTATTGATCGACTATGACAACAGGGCCTTGCGAAACAAACGTTCATCGGCCGTTCATGGTAGGAAGGCTGTTTTAAGCATATACGGGGTAACTACTAGTGACTGGATGTTGAAGGGGAAGGCTTAATGGCGAACAGTTGGTACAGAATATCCACAGCATTGGTGCCCTTCGACATTCGGGGGAAATCTGCGCTTGCTGTAAGGGTTTTACTCGCTCGCCCCCAAGTGGCACAATGTAGGCCGTTCCCATACCCCGGACGATATCCCTTCGCTAAATCGCAGCTTGAGAAGACTGTTCTAGACACATGCCCAGAATCAAGTGACATCCACCGACAATTTGAAATATCACTATGTTGTACCTAATGGTGTTCACCACCATTGCGACTGTCTGGACAGGTTACCGACCTGCATTGGTATGGCTTTTTATTCAAGTTGCCGCATTAATTTCACACCGGCAAGGTGACACGATTATTGGATTGGACAGTCCTCTCAGATGCAAAGCGGGCACTCCTCCTGAGCAAGTGTCCAGTGTTGGTGTCCTCTGCACTCATACTCTTCTCCATGCTCGCTGCCAACGTTGCTTGTTCACATCAGGCTGATACCGCAGCAGCAAGGGCACTGCTCGTCGAAATGATGGCGGATTTGGACGAGGAGGTGGCCGAACTATTCCTCATGGAGGAGGAGGTAAGTTTGACCGACCCTTAATTTATATATTATCGTTGTATTGCAAGTACGCATGCTGGAGATTGCCTATCATAGAGCAAAAAACATCAATACAAAAGTTTCCGAAGGTGGCTTCATTTTTTTTTCCTGGACCTTTTGGATAGCTACGTACTGCATTCCTGAACAGCTTTATGCTCGTGACATGATAGCCTCTAATCGGATCAACCACTTTGTGGATACTGCATACCAGACTGGTATGTATATATTGAATCGAAGCACAAGATTGAAGGAAAAGGTGTCGTATTATGGTGAGACACGCATCCCCCAGAAAAAGTCTGCGTGTGAATGTTCTGCCTGCAGGTTTCGGGATCTCACACCCCCCGAGATTCGTGGGCACCTTCCACGCGTGGCGTACGTTCTTTGCTGCCTCTGTCACATCGTCTCAACATGTCTGCTCGTGGCGTGTTGTGTCGCCCGCGGTCCTCGTTATTTTCGCTACCCTAGGACTGATCGTTGGCAACACCACTACGAGTACTCATGGTGGGTCTATGTATCGCCGCGCCCCTGTGCCACGTCCCGTTCAATGATATTGGCATAACCCACGTGGTGCCGTCAGGTGCTGCGTCGTGGAAATTAAGCACAACGTCCTCGCGGTAGGGCGAGAAACAGTTAATGTGCCGATCGACGATGACCTCGTATAAGTAGACCTAGATCAGGGAAATATCTACTAGCCACGGTTGGACATGGCAACAATCAAATAGTCAAGACCGTGCTGTCGCAAAATCGGGCCCAGAGAAGTGTTCATCGACAGCAATAATCAAAATAGTGCTTAACGACACCAAGGTAACAAGAGGTATCATGTTGCAATCACTGCAGCCTCCTGCTGGAGTTTTCGGGTTAGTAGGTGATGGAACGTGAACACGCTACAAGGATAAGGCAATCATTTAACCGCACTAAATATAAGCCGTTTAGGTAATGCAGGATGCGGGTGTCCGCGCTGCGAATTACTTCTTGAAAACCAGCCTCGCCGTCTTCTTGTGTGGACGATTCAGCCAAATCGCAGCGCTCAGATACCCTGCAAAGTGAGTCATCTCTGGATTTCATGTACCGTTCTAACCATGGAGCCGCAACGTGGCTATTTGATGGCAGCATGCCTCACAAAGGTGCAGCCACGTCTAACGTGCCAGCTTCGTTTCCTATCTGTTCTTCCCTACTCCTACCAGGTGGACGACATGACGCTGAAAGCGTCTATCCGACGAGCGACTGTGTCGCTCAAGTTCGTTCCCGTATTCATGGGGTCGGCTTACAAGAACAAGGTAAGCAAGTGTTCGACATCACGACTGATCACAATGGGCAAAGCTCATTGGGCTGTCTTGGCGACTGTGTTCGTACTGAAAAACGCTGTATTCGGCTAATAATGTTAAACTGTGACTTGGGACTCGTTGACCCACCACGTGGTCTTCCTAGGGCAAGAATTCCCCAGAACGCCTTGGGTGCAGCGCGAGCCTGGTCCCACCATGTAGCAGTTGGGTAATCTAGCCGATAGACTATTTCCCTTGCTGGCTGAAGTTTTGGGGGTCGAACCTCGGTGATACAATATTGTTCTTCTGCCGCTAAAAGCACGATGGCATGAGTTGGCTAAATTTGATAAAACCCATGAGCAGTGGGAATGCTGAACCCTACAGGTGATGTTAAATCAAGGCACGTACATACCGGGAGGGAGCATGGAAGACACCTGTGACTACGGCTTGTCCAGGAAGTCGCCGAGCGTAAAAAGTCATGCGAGATGAGCCGGAAAATAAGGTTGATGATCAAAACAAAATAAACGCAACGATTGTCGTTTATAGTGAGAAATATCCCGGTGTCGCCGGCGGATGAAGCAATCACAGCAACGACAGGGACAGAGCCCTCACCCAAATAGCACATTACCATGAGGTCATTGCAGTAGTTGATGTACTGTAGTTGATGCACAGCACGATAACGATTAAGATAAGCAGTTCCACATTTGTCTTCGCTTTCGCATTCGCATGTTTTCTGCCTTTTTCGGATCGCCGGTTTATTTTTCCGCCATGGCCGTCAGGGAGTGCAATTGCTGCTTGATGGTGTGATCGACTACCTGCCAAACCCCTTGGAGGTGCCCAACTACGCTTTGGACACGGCCAAGGAAGAGGAAAAGGTACGCGCTCTCCCAAAATTCAATTTTCAAACAGCGAACGTGTCAGTACGGTTGCTTTTCGCTTCGCGCATTCTTGCGTAGATTGCGATTCTTCTGCATGACCCATACCTTCGCCTCTGCCCACCGTGTCTTGCGATATTTCTCTGCCAGGTGCTCGTCGAGTGCTGCCCAGACGCACCAACCCTGGCCTTGGCTTTCAAGTTGGAAGAAGGGAAATTCGGTCAACTCACATACATGCGAATTTACCAGGTAGGTACGGCTGCTGGGCGTACCGGGCAGGCATCCGTACTGAAAGGAAGGACTTTCCGTGGTTGCCTGCCCAGTTTGTGTTATGATATGATGGTGTGGGTCATGGTGCGACTCTGTTCCTGGTCTCCTCTCACGATACGGGCCTCGGCTGGGCCAACCCTGCCCCTTGCCTCGATGTTCTGTTATGCGGTTGATCAGGGAACCATCTCAAAGGGTGATATGCTGTTTAACCTGAACAGCGGGAAGAAGCTCAAGGTGCCGCGCCTTGTGCGTATGCACTCGGCAGAAATGGAGGTACGCCATACACATTATGTAGAGTGTAATCAAAGGTCATCTGGAGTATTACCAACTCCAAACCACAACGTCGTCTTACACGTGGCGGCATAGCGGATGTGTCAAGGCGGTGAATTTTCTAGATGGAAACGGATTTCCGTCACGCGATATACCTCATATGTCGTAAGTCATCGAAAGTGTAACGTTCTATTTTTGCATGCACTTTGCACCCTTTTTATCTGCCGCCTCTTTTTTATATCGAGCATAGGATGTGGAGTCAGTGGCGGCAGGAGACGTGGTGGCAATGTTTGGCGTCGACTGCTCGTCTATGGACACCTTCACAGACGGAAGGTACTCCGACATTTTGTTTGTTTTCGATAAGCAGCCTAGCCCTCAACGTTGTTCTCGGAGTACTGCCTTGAGCGCACTGTGTTCTCGCCAGCGGCCGTGGAATAAACGCTGCAAAATTGGTAGAACATTTGTGCTGCAATTCACCTGTTCGCACCATCTACCTAAATGCAGGGCTTGACGGGGCAACAGAGCCGTTCCTTCGACGAAAGCATGGCATGCTTGGGAGCATCTGCGGAAGTCTGCGAATTGGTTGCAAAATTTCGTATTTTATCAACACGCGCATTCCCTCGGCTAATCTGGTGTAATTTTTACCGCACGGTAAATATCGACGCTTGGTCATGGATGTGTCAGATCCCAGCACTGACCCTCCTTCGCGACCAAAAATCCAGTAGTGTACATACCAACAATTAAAATGGCAGCATTTGAAATTATGTTGATATGCGTTTGCGTAACTGGTTGTTTTTTTACGGTGAGCGCATGACAAACGAACTGATTAGACTGTCCATGATTAACTTACACTCCCTTCTTCGATGGCAGGACGAAATTGGCGATGACTTCGATGTTTGTGCCGGAACCGGTAATGTCGCTGGCGATCACCCCCAAGAAGAGCAAGAAGGGCGGGGGAACCGACGTTGCCGACAAGTTCAGCAAGGTGACAAATATACCAAGCCACCTTTTCGTTCTTCTAATGACCAATACCTGTGTTAGTGATACCTTACTGTCTAGACCTGCGCCACCGCCCCTTGTCCCAACTGTACATGTATTCGTTTGTAGGCTCTGGCACGATTCACCAAGGAGGACCCTACTCTTCGAGTACACACAGACGATGAGAGTAAGCAAACTATCGTCAGCGGTATGGGGGAGCTTCACCTAGAAGTGTACGTCGAGCGACTGAGGTGGGTGAAGCCCTATTGTTTATGGTAGAGGGGCCTTAGATATATGGTGGGGACTAAAATATTTCAAACCCCACTAAAAAAACATGTGCATGCAAGATCCTGGCTGATTAGCAGCGGTGCCATTGTTTTTTCTGTTTCGGAGCTGATGAGATTCATAGCGTCGGCGGGTGTGCAGTATTACTGTAGGACAGGCCCCCTACGCACAAGTTAAAGGCGCGTATTATAGTACCAGCAGACTTTAGTTTGCTTGTGCGGGATGACGCACACAGTGCCCCCCGTGAAATTAAGATGGGTGAATTTCTTGGCGCAGTATAATTTCTTCACGTTGCCCCATATGGCACGGTCATCTTCAACCGAGCTATAATGCTAAGGTACAGCAGTGGTCCAGCAATTAACCATGCGTTATATATCGCTACGCGACGTCCTTGTTGGGGTCCCTGTCTTCCGACCCTACCTTCCGTCGCCTGCTGAGCCAGGCGTGAGTACGATGTCGAGACCATCGTGGGACAACCGCAGGTGAACTACAGAGAAACCATCACCAAGAAAGTGCCGTTCAACTATCTGCACAAGAAGCAGACGGGAGGATCAGGCCAGTTCGCGCGCGTCATGGGGTTCATCGAGCCCATTCCTGAGGACACCCGAGATGACAACAACGAGCTTGTACAGTTCGAATTCCAAAATCGGGTCGTCGGGGCAAACATTCCACCCGAGTACATATCGTCGGTTGAAAAGGGTGAGATGTATGTGTGTGGGACACGGTCCGGAATCGAATGCTGCAGGCGATATCGAAATGGTTGCGCTGTTGAGCACTCGTGTTTGGCTGAATTGTTATCGTAGCGGGTGGACTGCCAGAGTCGTGGCTCCGCACATGGCAAAACTTCCAGTGAACGTGCTGGATGTACGCGCGGAAGGGCTCCTCTTGTACCCGTGTCTCGAACCTGTTACTTTTTGCCGAAATTGTGGAGAGGGCCTCCTTCACCGACAGTGCTACATACCAGCAGTTACGCATCCGACCGTATGGTGAGCGCCTACGTTGTGACAGCACCCGTCCAGCTATTCGTGAACCCCGATGACGTGGTCGGCACTGCTCGATGTCAGCGAATGTGCGATTTTGCAACTTACGTGTGGGCCGCTGTACTCGTGGTAACATGCCCTGCTGGCGTTTATGAGTAAGAGGCGACCACAGTCTAGCAAGTCTGATGTCGAAAATATATACCATCCTCAATACAGTGTAGCGGGCATGATACGTTAATAACTGCTCGTGGTTGTTGGACAAGTTATCTATTACTAATTGCTTAATTGCCTATCCCTTCCTGCGAAGAGGCATGTCTTTGCGTATTGCATCTTTGACGCGTCTGTGATCATTTTGGACCAAGTCTCCCGTATGCGCCAAGCCTAGCACCCAGCAAGAGACGCTTGAGCTTCTTTAACGGAATAAGATTGCGTCTGCAGTGTACATGGCGAGACTACTATGATACGACAAAGTGCTGTTATGGGAAGTTAGTCCGCACGCCCATACGACAGGGAGGTTGATTGGCAAGGGCTCGTTGCTGTGGCTTCAGTGAGCCAGCAATAACTATGGGCGATTAAACAGTCGCGGCGGATCACCACGTAAAAAACAGACAAAATCATCGTGCTATGCTAAATCTACACAAGATTTTCCACAAGAAACACCACATACACATAGCTTCGCCGAAACCATACATCTCAGGCAACAGAGACACCAGCATCCTTTCTACGCTCATACGATGCTTTCCTGTCCATGTTATGTGCCTGTTTTTATTCCCTTAGGAGGAAGGGACGCGATGGAGAAGGGGGCTTTGATTGGCCACCCGGTTCAGGGGGTGCGGGTCGTACTCGAAGACGGACAGACGCACACGGTGGATTCCAGTGACATGGCATTTCGCTTTGCGGCGTTGAGCGCGGTCCGAGAGACTATCATGAAGGCTGGAGCACAGGTTTTGGAGCCGGTCATGTCCGTTGAGGTAAGAGGAACCACACTTTGACCTCATTTGCTGTTCAGGCGAGTACTGCTATATATAATGTAGTTTACGTAGTTAACATGCTAGACTTTCGACGTGCACCCCGTGCTCTTCCGCAAACGGCACTACAACGTCATGACTCCCAAACAACAAGTGTTGTATTCGTAGTATATGGTGTAGGTGTACGGCAGGCGCGTTCGGACAAGACTGTATGCCCAAGTGTGTTTTTGTGGTGAGGCTCGGACTCCATTATTACGAGACTAGAGGGACGGCGGCGGCAAGGGCAGCCTTTTTCCTGCCACCGAGAAGATGCCTAACTGGTTGGAAGACGACACTTCGGAGGACGTGCCATATTTCGCACCTTGCACACAACCACCCTTCCAGCACACACGTCCAACGCATCACTGACTGGCTTGATAGCCTGATATGGTTGGTTGCGGTGTGTTGTGTTGTACCGAGTCGAAGCGGCCGCGTGGTGTCCGCGTATGGACAACTAAAATACTGCCGTCCGCGGCTTGAAATTGCGATCGCTTCGCCCCGTATGCTATCAGGTTATGGCGCCGAATGAATTCCAGGGGTCAGTGATCGGGGGCATCAACAGACGGACAGGAATAATCCAGAACACCGACATGAGTGATGACGGCTCTGGCTGCGTGGTCCAGGCAGATGTTCCGTTGGCCCAGGTGAGTGAGGTCTAGGCTACTGTACTCTTAGCGCGAGGTAAGGGCAGCTATTTACAGTACTGGTACCTTGCATTGGTTTTCGCATTGCACAGCCGGAAAGGTGTACGTACAACATTGAATGGCACAACTGGTACTGGTACACTTTAAAACACGGGAAGTCAGAGTATATCCTGAGTTCCCGCCATATCGGTTGGATAACACCCATCCCATTTAAAAATGAGGTGTGCGGTTTTACAGTCAAGATGCGTGGACATTATTTGATTGAGAACAGTAGACGTTTGGTAGGATATTTCCTTGTTGTGCGTTGCCCGGATATCGACGATGGTTCACGTACGCCAGCATTAAAAAAATGTGCTCGAGTGATGCAGTAATTGTAACACGTTCACGTCACGTTTTCGTTGCGTGTGCCAGATGTTTGGGTACTCGACAGACCTGCGGTCATCAACACAAGGAAAGGGAGAGTTTACGATGGAGTACAAAGAACACAACCCCGTCAACAGGTGAACCATATTGCCTGCCCTATCAGAGCGACGAGCGAAACAGTTTTTTTCAAATGATTTTTTTGTGACTGCCCCAATGGCGTGTGGTTTCGGAATCTGGCAGGGTGCAACCTTGAGAAGGAAAACGGACGCCTCTCTCCATCGCGGTACGATATTTCACACCAAGTTGGGCTTGGGGATAAAGCCCTCATGCAAGATAAACGGCGACTTCGGTTTCTTCATCTTGTTGTGGCCCGATCACAACTCCTGTGCCGACTACGGTAGCTAATCGCGGTATCACCAAGCTACTATTTATGTTGATTAGTTTAAAATGTTGCGAAAATGCGGACGTGGTCGGCCACCATTGCTGCGGGCCTGTTTTTCGTCCGCGCAAGGTTTATCGCAGCCTATCAGATTGCAATTGTCCCGCCACGCTGACAACGCACCCTATTTCGTTTTTTGCCGTTCTCGTTGTTCTCGTGCGGTGCTTGCTCCGTGGTTGACCAGGGACATCCAGCAAACCCTCATGGCTGAGTACCGTGAAAAGCTCGAAGAGGGAAGTTAGTGAGGTCTGCTCGCGGCAGCGCTTCTGCACGCCTTGAAGCTGTACGTTTCGTATCCGTAATGCTTCTGTGATACTTGGGTAGTCTAGACCGCTAGGCACGTGAGATGGAGTCAGGGTTTTCCTCTCTAGACCCCCTCTCACTGTAGTTGACCACGCCCATTGAGCATTATCATAGTGATAAAGCTGAATAACATGGGTGAGCTTCGGTGTAATCGGATGAACTACACTGCTGTGCAGATATACGTATTTGGTGCCCGCAGTTTCCCTATAGGTCAATTTTTTCGCAAGTACTTTTCTGATTGGTGGGAATTCCCTGGTCGACCGGGGTCATTGTCCAGGGTCGCGACGTCACTTTTCGGAATAAATGAAATGTATTTGGTGCCGACAGTTTTCCTATTGGTCAACTTTTTTTTACGCATAATGCTTTGATGTTTGTGACAACGTAACTACTGCAGACGAAGTGTATTGCACAGACGGATCTGTTCCCGGCCACGCAATCTGACGATTACTTATGTCTGAAACGGTCCCAGCTGCCGTCAGAAAGCCCTCCTACGCTGCGATTTGATCGCCACAATCGAGTAACTGAGCAAGCCTCGTAGGTTAGTGCCTGATACCTGGAAGAACTACACTGTCGAGATGGACGGAAGTCTAGGCCACCTCGAGTTACTGTAGTAACAGTGGTCCATTTCGAAGCAAACGCTCGAAGTCGGAGACGAACGAAATATGACAGCAGAGCGCGACACTACGTATACTTTTCTTGCGGTACACCGAGGAACTATTTAATACCTGGCACTACTTTTCCCATCATGCTTGGGGCTTCTTCCAACGAAAGACAGGCGATCGCTAGATCGAGAAGAAAAAAGGACGCACTGTTATCGCTGGATTTTGCCAGGTATCAGAATACTTCGAATGTACCGGTATCAGATAACGATTAGTAATAGTATGGACCAGGTACCACGTAACGCTCGAAGTACACTTCCACTCTCGTCAAAAATCGTACCAGGGTACGAGTACCAGTATACAACCTGGTTCAAGGATTTCACCCCAAATTTGCTCAGTATAATGGCCAAAGTCCACGCCATTTTTTGGAGATTGATCCTGAAATCTGGGATACATGTTCTGTGAGCCCCTGCCGACCCGTTACCGGTTGTTGTATTTTTTGTTTTCGGCAGATTTGGGGCGGGGGCATTTGGGTCTAATGGGATCCCGAATGTTCTAAATCCGTCAATCGTTCGGCAGGGGCGTATAGAACACGTGTGCAAAAGTACAGTTCATCTCTTTAAAACGGTGTGGAATGTAGACCTTTGTGCGGTACAACGTGCAAATTTCGGCATCGCCTCGTAATTAATGAGTTTCAGTTCAGTATATATTCGATTGTTGCCGTTAAATATGACATTGGATTGATCATACATACGCAGTCAGATATTTTAATATTTGCGGCTCGTTCAGGAAACAAAATGGGGGGGGGGGGTCTACGGAAACGCCTGACTATTAGTGGCCTCTCTGGAGGCCTGTGATTGTGGCCCGGTCACATTTTCGGTGGTAGCGCCAGCCCTAGGCCCTTTAAAAAAACTGGCGATGTCACCCTCTTCCACTGTTCATGGCGGTCAGTATGATACCCAATCTGTGACATTTTAGTTACTTTTGCATGCGGTATTCGTGGCTGACGAAATTTGGGGTGTTATGCTTGAACCAGCTCGTATCTCTGCTGCCACGGCAGCACGGTGCCATTTTTCTCATTATACTTGGAAGTATTTGATTACCACCGTATTGTTGTTGCGTTTGCCATCCGACAAAGTTCCTTTTTTTTTTGTTTACGAGTACTCGTAGGGTGGTTGTGTACTGTAGTGTACCAGGTATATACTGTTGTACTTGTAGTGTAACATACCTGGTACCCTGGTACATATTACGATGCGCGTACACTCCGCCCTTGCAATAACTGATGTCAACATCATCACTTTATTTGCCTCGCCTCGTCTCCCAAGTATTGCATTTAAGCGGACACACGCCTGATCTTGGCACCATACAAGTACGAGAAATACAGAAATACAGATTGTTGTATGATTGCAGATCAATCACGGGAACAGGCAAATCGAGAAGTATATACATCAGCATACGAACAACCAAACCACCACCCAAAAACTTTCGATCGTTATTATGCGGTAAAATCGTAACACAGAGCACACCAGGCAGGGCGATCCTCGGTTCTCGGACAAAAAAGAAAAATAAATGGAGGTGTAGCAGTAACTAACTGATCAATGTAAGCGTACGTACCTGGTATGTATATATACGAGTACTACTGAACTACGGTACGTACTATTAATATCTACTAGCTGTTGTATGGCGGGTATGATGGCCACAAGCTTATTATGTGGTCACGTTAGTTCGCATACAGAGCGAGGACCAGCTTGACTACGAGTACAGGCAGAGGACAACAAACAGTCCTTCCTTGTGAGTTGGCTGCACGGTTATTTGCTTCACGCGTCTCGGCCGTTACTATTATTACGTTCGTATTGTTGCGTGTTCTGCAGTTTGTTCTATTTAATAGCAGTACGTCGTAGTCTATACGTACATACTCTACGTACTACTCGTACGTACCACTGTTAATACTGCTGTAAGCATAAGATCATCATGTACTATTGTTGGCGACTGGCAGTACCGACGGATTATACTATTAATATCATACCGACGTTTCGAATCTTGAAACTGTCATGATTTCGTTTTTTTCGTCTTGGGTCTTTTCGGCGTTCCCATCTCCATCACGTACGAGTACATGATACGTGACACATCAAAATAGCCTACGAAGAGCGAAGTACCGGTACTACTGCTACTGTAGGTTCGTCCGCTTGTTTGTGATCTCGTGCACCCCCCTCCGCGGTTCCTTGGTGGGAGATCGAGACCGGATGAAACAGCATGACGGGGAATTATCGCAGGATCGAACTCGGCATCGTCCCCGAGAACGCGACTTATTGGATACGAGCACGGAGGTGGAAGTTGCCAAGGCAATCCTTCTGCGAGAAGAATATGTCGCTAGGGTCAAGTCAACTATTCGAAGGCAAGGGTCCAAGTTCGGCAAAGATCAAGGAGCCTTCGACGATCTAATCAGCCTTCTGGATCTCGTGCGCTCAGCAACCGTGGATGTAGTCGAGGCAATTCAGAACTGGAGGAAACTCCAAGGACACCCCAAACCGTTCACGTGGGGGGGGATTAACTATCTCCTCAAAATCCCTGTCGATCTTGACTTTTTGGACAACCACAAGGTACGATACGAACATGTGCGGAACTATTGCTTGCTGTGTAGTACTGTACGAACGCCAACCACGCTACGAGTACCACCAAGTAGAGTACATACTCTTACAGGCGTGCTCTCTGTCATGAGCCCAGTGTAAAGTAGCGACCAAATTTGAAGAGTCATTGGCTGGGACCTACTATTAATACTGTAGAACGATAAGATACCACGAGGCACCGCCGCCGTGTACGGTAACCGTGTATCATATACGTACTGGTACTGATTTGAATTTGAACTTGGACAGTGAAAGGAATCCATGCGCTAGTCGTACTTATTCGTATGTATAACTATCGGTACAGCCACGGCTCCGCCCGTGGCGCTTCGTAGCCCTGCGTTTCCCATACGAGTACTCATATAGTAGTGTGCAAGTTCCTGGTATCTTATTTATTTATTTATTTATTTATTTAAATGTTCCATCCCATTTATTATCTTCGCCCTTCATTTCTCTCTCCTTCCTAATAGTCGTCACTCAGATCCGGGGTCACAAAGTAAGCTATTCTTCCTTCTCCCCCACTACGTGCGGTTCTTGCCTTGCATTTTTATCGCGATAATATAGGGTTTCCCCGTCAACTTGTGCGTCTGCAGTTTGCACAATTTCAAATTGTACGTCGTCTGCAGTTTGCACGATTTTGACAAAACAAAAAAGCTTGCGAGTTTGGCGACGATTCGAAAAAAAATGTCAACGGCCAGACTGTTCAGCGAAATATGTGATAAATCCCGTGTCTGCCAGCAGCCAGCTTGTTTTGCTTCGCAACCCGACCCCGCCATTCGATGGCAGGGCCACCCCGTCTCCCAGGCGACGCCCACAGAGGCCGATTGCGGCGTTAACAACACGAAACAGCTTCCCTTGTGGGGCCGGCCTCCTGGTGGAAGCCGCTGCTGCTGCTGTATTCTCGTGACTCGTGACTCTACTTTTGAAACCGGTACCAGAAAAGGTTTTGAGACATATGAGGTACCTCGCGTACATGACAACGGTCTGCGTGTTGCTGCAACCACACAGCCACACGCAGAGGCGGTTGGAATTGAACCCGCCACCCGAGGGCAAGGCCACCCCCGTGTCCCAAGCGATGCCAACCCAGGCCTGGAGACGTGAACACGAAGCAGCAACTTCCCTTGTGGGGCCAGCCTCGTGAAAGCCGACTGCTGCTGTTGTGTTCTCGAGACCACGAGGTTGATTCGTCAAGCAACGAGTTGCCTCTGCTCGTCGTACTCGTATGATACGAGCCTGCTCGTACTCGTACCAGCCCAAACAATAACAAGCGCAGTTAACGAGCACAATGTAGACCGGACTACGTGCGCGGGCCGCCGACACCACTCGATGCGACGATGGAGCGGTACCAAAGCCGAATGCTGCTGCTGTGCTGCTGTGTTCTCGAGACCAAGCAGCAAGTTGCCTGTCTGTGCTCTTCGTACTCGTACAAGCCTCGTACGAGCCTGCTGGTACTCGTGCCAAGCCCGAACACAAACAAAGGCAGTTCACGAGCACGATGTAGACCGGACTACGTGCGCGGGCCGCCGACACCACTCGATGCGACGATGGAGCGGTACCGCTGAGCGACGACTGGTAGTTGGAGACTGCTGTAGGCAGTGTATTGATGGAACGACCTGGTGGTGTATGGTACCTACTCGTGTGCCTGTTCGCAATTGGTATACTTTGCGAAGACAAAACTAAGACACTTTCTTGAAAAACTTCCACAGTTTTTTTTTATGACAATTTCACGAAAAGGGCGGCTCAAAATGCGGCGTGATACCGAGCCGCCCAAAAATCACGAGCCGCCCAAAAAAACTGTCTAACTTGTGCTACGTGGAAACCCTCTAATATTTCAGCACTTTCTTCCCTCGTCAATTCTCGTCGAATTGTGCTTACCTACTGCGCATAATATGCGCTCTCGACAGCTCGTACGTACTGTAGTGTCATTTGAGAATAAAAATCTCCATATATACGAGTACGGAGACTCGAACCCTCGACCTCCAACCTAACAGGCTTCGTGGTTTCCTGTTAGACCACCGGGGCGACCGGCATGGTACATAGTACATAGTGACCCGTGCTACGATAGGGGTAGCACTTTTTGGCTAAACTATTTTCTGAATGACGGGGCTCCTTACTCCTTAACCCAAATCGTCGGGATGCTTTTTTTACAATACCGGTGTTCATTTTACCTGGGCCATGGGATTGTTCATCGGGTTGCACTTTTTTATTAAAATACTAGGGGCTTCGCCGGCGGCCTGGACGGCCGCCGGTCGCAGCCTTGCGTTACGCCGGAAATTTTAGCAGCATTGTTCTGAATAACGGGGGTCAGACGTAATGCCAAGAGTTACAAACGTTAGCAGCAGCGTCGCGTCGAAGGATGAAAATCAGACGTACTGCCAAGAGTTGAGAGCGCTCTGCACACTGCCCACGGAGAGTGACGACCGTACTACTGTAGAAATAAATGTGATGCTGCTGCTGTACTCATATACGCGTGTGCTCGAATGTATCTTGGTCACAAACCTGACACATGCGCATTGTATGCTGTACAGCTCTGCCTACTATGGTGTGGGCCTACACGCCTACACATCTTCGACACAAGCGAACAACGGCGACAACAGCAACAGCAACTGATCCGTGCGTGTATCTTTGATAGAGGTCATACATATCCAACCCACACACTTCGGACTGCTCACAGCTCGTGGTATGTACTGTTGTAGTACAGCAGCAGTAGTACTGGTACATATCATACATGTCTTCGATATATACCCGATGCACGTATACATCTACGCGCCTCCTCCGCCAGAGAACAAAAATCAAAAAAACTTTACAAACGACAAAAAAACGTGTTTCCCCATCCCCGTTTGCAAATGCCATTTTTTTTGTTGAAACCCTCAACAGCATGCAGCGTAGCCCGCTAAAAAGTAGGGTTGCACCCCGTCTGGCTGAGAACCGGGTACCCGGTGGCGGGTACCCGGAACCGTCGGAACCGGAATCGGACCGGAACAAATATATTTACCCCGGGTATTTGGACCCCGGGTACCCGTTGATTGTGCTATACGGAGCCCCCAAGACTGGGATATACGTTGATTTATACATACACTGTGCCCCTAGACTCTGGATTGTCATATATATGTCGGAATGTTACATCGAGGTCTGTTTTGATATTTATGTGTTTTTTTTTTTTTGCAGCAGTGTGGGCGAAGGTTTCTTACGTCCTCCTCTTCTCTGGTTACTGTTGCGCTGGTTCTGGGTGTCGAATTATGTCGCATGATTTGTTTGATGCAAGCAATAATATTCGAAGGAATTTCCTGATGACTTGACGAGCGAAATAAGGGGGGGGGGTAATTATTCTCCCTGAGGCCGCCTACTTCCTTTCTGCTGTGAAATACCGGTAAGGGACAAAAGAAGGGGATATACAGGGGGGGGGGGGGGTGTACTCATGTTGTGCACGGCCGTAGTCATATGACCATAGACCCTCGCATCCCTACAATGCCGGGACGGAGCGCGTTGGGTTTGCACCAACCAGGCAGACATTGCTTGCACCAAGCGCGAAACGCCGTGAGGTATTGGGCGAGTCGCATGGAGGGTGAGCTGCATCCTGCTAAGAACCGCCTCTGAGGCGGACTTGCATATGGACGACAGCTTCAATGAGTTAATTTAATTTCTGGTGTGGCCACTTCCGGAGACAGCAATGGGTTTTACTATGTAACTGCCTCGCGGACGCCTTACCATATTAACACTACGTGATACGACCATTCCCCTTGTGCGGAACAAAGGTTCTCCATCCCGCACAAATGATCTACTCGACCGCCAGCTTTGGTGACCGCCAAAAAAAATAACAAAAAAAAACGGCACCCTGGTTGTCTAGCTCACGCAGCGAGTGGCGTGTTTTACAGCGTCGTTGCCAACCGACGCCAACCCAACCTATAAATATATCATATATTTGCAGGGGGGGGGGGATATAAATCCAGCAGCCTGGCTGGTCTCTGTGTGAGTGGTGTATTTTAACACTTAACACACACACCTCTCTCTCAGCACACACTGCAAGAGGCAGCCTTCTGCCTTCCATATTATTTCTTTGGCATAATTCATCGAGAGAATAGACGAAATAAAGTCATTCCCTCCCACCGTCCGCCTTACCACGCCGCCTGCGGACCGTTTAGGCCCGCTGAAACGCTAAAAGGGGAGAAAACAGTGCATGGTAACCCGGGTACCCGGGTACCCGGGCTGAAAGAAGGCCGGGTACCCGGTTCCGGTTCCGTCTGAACCCCCCACAATCCGGTCCGGTTACCGGTTCCAAATTTTGAGGCCGGGGTGCAACCCTAATCGCTGGTTGGCTGTGGCTCAAAATAAATCCAGCGCCACCTGGGGACGATAGATCCCCATCCCCGAATCGGAAATACCTCCATACATCTACAAATCCGATAGCCCGGGGACGAAAACCGAGTCCCCCCCGGGTCGACACCGCCCCGTACGGTGTACAAGCCCCAGCCCCACCAGCCGATCGCTGATTGGCTGGGGCTCGAAAGTAAAGCCAGCGCCACCCGGAAACGATAGGGCCCCATCCCCAGATTGAAAATCCCTCCATACATCTACAACTTCAACAAAGCGGGGACCAAAAAACGAGGCCCCCCAGGTTGACACCGCCGCGCACGGTGTGGAAACCCCAGCCACACCGGTCGATCGCTAATTGACAGGGGTTCGTATCCAAAGCCAACGCCACCCGGGGACGATAATAGTGTATCATCCCCGGATCCAAAATCCCGTGATACATCTACAACTCCGCACCCGGGACCGATAGGGTCCCATCCCCGGATCGGAAAGCCCTCCATACGTCTTAAAATCAAACAACCCGGGAAAGAGAACCGAGCCCCCCCGGGTCGACACCGCCGCGTACGGGGTGGAAACCCCAGCCACACTGGCCAATCGCTGATTGGCTGGGGCTCGTATACAAAGCCAGCGCCACCCGGAGACGATAGGGTACCATCCCCGGATCGGAAATCCCTCTATACATCTAGAACTCCAACAACTCGGGGACGAACACCGAGATCTCCCGGATCGACACCGCCTTGCACGGTGTGGAAACCTCAACCCCACCGGTCGATCGCTGATTGGCGGTGGCTCGATAATAAACCCAGCGCAACCCGCGGACGTTAGCTCCCAGGATCAGAAATTCCTCCATACATCATTAACTCCAACGGCCCGGGGACGAAAAACGAGACCCCCTAGGTCGATACCGCCGCTCACGATGTGGAAACCCCAGCCCCACTGACGCTATCGCTGATTGACTGTGGCCTGTGGCTCGAAAATAGAACCAGCACAACCCGAGGACGATAGAGCCCCATCCCCAGATCGGCCATACTTCCACCAATCTACAACTCCAACAACCCGGGGACGGGGACGAAAACCGATTTCCCCCGGGTCAACACCGCTCCGCACGGTGTGGAAACCCCAACCTCACCGGTCGATCGCTGATTGTCTGGGGATCGAAAATAAAGCCAGCGCCACCGGGGGACGATAGAGCCCCATCCTCGGTTCGAAAGTCCCACCATACATCTTCAAATCCCACAACCCGGGGACTAAAACCGAGTTCCCCGGGGTGGACACCGCCCCGCATGGTGTGGAAATCCCAACCTCAATGGCTTTATCACTAATTGGCTGAGGTTCGGGGAGCCAGCGCCACCCGGGGAGGATAAAGTGTCATTCCTACATCATATTCACTTCCATACATACACCCTCCAGGTCGAAACCCCCTCACACGGTGTGCAAACCCCAACCTTACTGGCTCTGTCACTGTTTGGCTGAGGTTCGGGGAGCTAGCGCCAACCGGGGAGGATACATTTTATCCCCGCATCATAAACACTTCCATACATTCACAACTGCAACGCACCGGCAACAAAAAGAGAAAGTAGGGACTCCCCGGGTCGACACCGCCCCGCACGGTGTGGAAACCCCAACCCCACCGGTCGATCGCTGATTGGCTGGGGCTCGAAAAAACAGCCAGCGCCACCCGGGGACGATCCCCGGATCGGAAGGCTCTCCATACATCTACAATTCCAACAACCCGGGGACGAAAACCGAGTTCCCCCGGGTCGACACCGCCCTGCACGGTGTGATAACCCCAACCCCACTGACCCTATCACTGAGTGGCTGGGGTAGCTTTGAGGGTATGCCGCACGCGGGGAGGATAAGGTCCTATCGACGGATATTGAATTATTCTATACATTACCGCTCCGATTAACCGGGTATGAAATATGTGATCCCTAGGGTCGATACCGCCCCGCACGGTATTTAAACCTCAACCCCACTGGTTCCATCACTGAGTGGCTTGAGGTCGTGGAGCAAGCACCACCCGGGGAGGGTAAAGTGCCATATCGATACCGCCTTGCACGGTGTGGATGCCCAAACCCCACTGGTTCGTAGCTGATTGGCGCGGGTAGCTTTGAGGTTCCGCCGTACCCGGGTAGGATAAGAGCCCATCCCGGGAAAATCAACCCTTCCATACATCTACAACTCCGACAGACCGGGAACGAAAAAATGAAAAATGATCCCCCGGGTTGATACCGCCCCGCACGGTGTCGAAACCCCAACTCTGCTGGCTCTATTACTGATTGGCTGATGTTCGGGGAGCCAGCGCCACCCGGAGAGACTAAACTTTCATCCCCGCATCATAAACACTTCCATACCTTTACAAATCCAACACACCGCTGACGAAAATGGCGACCCCCCGGGTCGACACCGCTCCGCACGATGTGGAAACCTCAACCCCGCCGGCCGATCGCTAATTGGCTGGGGCTCGAAATTAAAGCCAGCGCCACTCGGGGAGAATACAGATGGTCCCGTCCCCAGATCCCACATCTACAACTCCAACAGACCGAGGACGAAAACGGTGACCCCCCCGGGTCGATATCGCTCTTTACGGTGTGGAAACCCCTGCTCCGGGTACACCATTAGTGGGCTGGAGTTCGTGAACCCGGCGTTCCTCACCATGGGGAGCAAAAAGGTTCAGCAAGTTCGTTAAACCCGATCTAATCTCGTAGACCCATTTTGTTTTGTTGAGTGGTTGTACATTCCACATGGATCACCATCAGCCTTTGCCGAACCCCAATAAGAAAACATATTTTTGCGCTTGTAGATATGACTAAATACGCACATACCTGTGTCGTGGGATTCATGGTATCTCCGTTTCCCCTCTGTTGTTGAAGTGGCGTGTTTTTTATCGCAACACGCCGAGAAAATAAATGTTATTCGCTTGCCCGCTCCTCCCAGATTTCTCTTTGATCAGGAACCAAAATATTAAAATATCATCGAAACATCAATCTTGTGAGTGACTGAGTGCGTCTCGTCTCAACCTTCTTCCGGTAGTAGGGCTCGCCCCATACCGCACACTTGTTATCCGGTACCTAACCTGCCCCAGGGAGCACCTCAAGACCTAGAATATATATTATGCGTGATACGCTCTATATCAATACTACAGCAGTACAACATGCTACTAGAGCAGCACAGCCACTACAACTGTAGTATACATATATATGTAGCTCGCCACAAACAAAGGTTACGTACATGAACACGCTCTTATGTTTAATACTAACTGCTTGTGTATATATCCCCATTGCCTTTAATTAATATGGGCAGGTGTTGCACTCATGGCTAGGCTTGTGCTTGCAGAGAAACCCTTTCTTGGTGCCCGTATCTCTCGAAAGGCTCGCCGGTATCTCAGGGTTGACACCCAGCTGTGGGCAGAACATTTTCTCCGTGGACAAAAAGGGCTTTACAGATGTCGGCGGAGTACCGCATCGTGCAAGCAAACGAAGTACGCCACTGCTGTATGATAGCAGTACCTGTGTAGGTGGGGATACAATTGGCGGGAGCGCAGTTTCCAATGGCGACATGTTGCGGATTCGAGCAGCCGCGGCATTAATTCTGCATGAAGAAAGCATTCACGGAAGGTGAGTCTGGGTCTTCGACCGCTTGTGTTTCACGATCTTGGAAACGACTATTAATAGTACTAAGATATACTACAGCTGTGTACCATCAAACGGCCGCCCGGGTTGTGCAAGCATTATTGGCTGGCGCATACCGGCACTAAAGAGGAACCACGTGTTTTTTTTTCTTGTAGAATCACAAAAGTACTCAACAGCCCAGGATGAAGATACATGAATACACCAAAGGCACTCTACCCCACCGACCAATTTGACGAAAGAGAAGGCCTGTTCGGTAACACAAGCACATGGTGTTCCCCTCTATCCACTGCCGGCGCCATCTGAGCCCTTGTGGCCGGCACACTGTCCTCCGATCTGCCGGCAAGGCGTGTCTCTCTGAACTGCCAAAAACACTGCAAGTCGGTTGCCCAGCTGCGTTCACCAGGAAAATGAATAGGGCAGTACGCAGTACGAGCAGTGTGGTGGTAGCAGAGTACGCAGCAGGCACAGAACAGAACCGTTGCAATATCTTACGTACGGTTGACCACACCAAAGTTTTTGTTGGTTTGGTTGCTCTCCTTTCTATCCCTTCTATCCCTTCTATCTTTCTATCCCTTCTATCCCTTCTATCCCTTACGTCCCTTCTATCCCTTACGTCCCTTACGTCCCTTATATCCCTTGTATCCCTTGTATCCCTTGTATCCCTTGTATCCCTTATTTCCCTTAAAAGAGGTCCCAAACGGGTTAAGCGCCGTTGCCAGTGTACGCTACAGTATTACTCGAATGCCTTGGTACCTGGTAGATTGAACGCATTTACGACCCCCCGTCTTTGGCCTCCAGGTTTACTGTGGATGGCTCTGCACGATTTGTACCTGTGAGCATTGCTGAGAACCACATGCACTCCCATAACCTTAGCCTGGACGACTACAGAGAAACGCCTTCTCCAGCTAAAGTTCCTCAGGGCATGGCCCCTTTCGTAGACATGGCCGGGAGAACACGAGGGGCCACAGCTCCGCCACCAGGTAAAAACTGGGCAGAAGATAGTGCCGATTCCATCGAACGCGCTGTGAATCGACGGGGTCCGTTGCCAAGCGGTGCTACTCCTGGGCTCCCTACCTCCGGCAAGGCGAACGCGAAACGGATCGGTGGAAAACTTGGTCCCGTTACGATCACGTCAACTCCATCAAGCAAACGAAAACCGGTCAGAAGGTGCGGGTTTGCTTGTTTAGGAAAACATACTACAGCAGTAACGAGTGTCGTGCTCGATCGGCAAATGACAGGCTGCCGCAGTACTTCGGAGGGTTTTGCTACTGTGGTGCAGGGTCGTACTCACGGTTGATGTTTTTCAATCCGGCAGCGTGAAAGTCACCGCCTTGCGTAACCACAAAATGAACAGTCATACAATACCAGGTACCTGGTACTTGACAAGCGCTTGATTCAACACCCGGTGTTTTTAACAAGTGCGCACATCCATCCTGAGTTTGCGGCAAAAATCAAGTGTATGTTTCTACGGTATGGCTATACACGATTGTGTCATAATTTATTGTATACGACACCGTCCCGAGCCCGCGGCACAAATATCGGATACGCAAATGACCCTACTGTGCCACGGGTGCATTAGCATGCTCTAGTCGTAGAGACATCATAGGAGATGTCCTGACACCGAAGCGGGCCAGAGCTCCAGGAGATACGTGCTCGTCTTCGAGATTGTTTACACACTTTTATGTGATAGTAACAGTAGCTTTGTTTTCACTGATATTTATAGAAATATATACCAAGTGTATATATGTATAGAGTACGTAGTGAGTCAAAGTGGGATTATCTTGTAGACTATGCTACACAAGCAGTGATCGTCTTGTTTTTCTCACGAGAACTGACTGAACAAAAAAATGGGACGCAATCACAGATATATCCTGGAGTACTGGCCCATTTCGACTACTCGTACAGGATAGTCCTAGAATACGATACACAATATACCTCTGGTCCTCGTATTAATAGTAGTTTTATCTGCCTATCCGTGATGTGTGCCCCAAACCCGGGGTGGGTCATGTGTGCGAAATTAGGACACTGGTGTGGTGTCATATATAACATAGCAGTACACATCTTTTAATAGCCAAACCGTCTCGATTGCGTTTGCCGTTCTATAATTGGGTTGCCCGAGTTGCAGGTCGGTTGGTGCAATCCTTGGCGCTGAGATGATGCACAGAAAATACCAGAACCAGCAACTGCAACAGGAGTTGCAACATCTTCGACAAAAACTCTTGGCAGCCCAAAAGCACTCATTGACTCTAGGAACGCCGAACGACGACGCTGTTGCCCCCTTCACTGACGACAACGGCAACAACCTTGCAATACCACCAGTGGCGCATGATGAGCTACACCAAACTGGGGCGCAGGATATAATTAAAAGGTTTGACGAGGAAGCGTTGGCAATGAAGTGCATGGCTGAGAAACTGGAGCGAAAGGCCTGCCAACAGGAAGCCTTGGAAGAGCAATACCATGTTCTCCGAGCCAAGGAGAGGGACTCACAAAACAGAAAACGGGCAATGGTTCTCGAACGCAAGAGAAGGTTGCTTGAACGAAATCCCGATGTTGTTCAGTCTGGGGACAACGATGAGTACACTCTAGAAGATCAAGCAGCTACAGAAGTGCAACGCATTGCGCGTGGCATCCAAGGACGTGCACGCATGAGAAGGCTCCGCCCCATTCTCAATAATGCTGCAACGAGTATCCAAGGCATCATGCGGGGTCACCTTGATCGTTCGTATGCCGCCCGAAAAAGAACCGGCAAGCGCGCTGTCACAAACATTCAGCGTGTGTGGCGTGGGCATATTGGTCGTTGCGCTCTAAAGTCCAATCTCTGGAAGCGAGAAAGAAGCACGAATGCAAGAGACATTCAAAGGATTGTACGAGGACGCCAAGGCCGGCGGCGTGTGGCCCATAAACGAGGTCTTCGCGAGAGTGGAAAACGAGGGTCGGAGGTGGTCGGGGTCAAGCAACTGTTCCGTCAAGATATAATCGAACTTGCAGACGCCATTGGCACACCACTTGAGGACGCCGTCGTCACGTCGCTCCCCAGTATCGTGCTGGGGCTTCTGAAAGTTGTCGGGCTCATGCTGGAGGAGGAAGAGGACTCCGGAACGATTACCCGGTACAGTGCTTTAGGGGTGCAATCCATCGAAAAGGTGCAGCCTGAAGTGCGATTTTCGTGGCGAGACGCTCTTAGTCTGCTACGGAGGTCCTCTAAGCTTCTTCGTCGCCTACGCCAAGTGGCTGAGGCACCCGCCAGCAAACGACCGCGAATAGTGCACTTTTCTCAGTCCGCAGTACAGGCATACCTCGCTGTAAGGTGCGATCATGGCTGGAACGTGAATGCGATGGGTCTTGTGGGCGCTGGAGCCAAAGCCTGCCAACACCTTATGATGTGGGTAGATGCACTGCAAGAAGTATTCGCGTGCCAATGTGACTTCGCTGGGGATTTCGGTAGCGATCGTGCACTCTGGATTGCCCGAGCTCAGCAAAGTATGCGTTCCATGCGTCACCTAGAATTATCTCGCATGGTGTCCGAGCATGCTGTGACATGCTTGCAGGATATCATCTGTGAATCACGTGAGGTGGCGCCAAAATCAAGTCAGTCTGCGCTTCACGAAAGCAACACAAACATCAGGAGGGGTGACCTACGTTTGTGCGTGGCGCAGAGTGCTTTGGAGATAATGAAGGAGCGCGAAACACATGCGAGGGACGCGTTGGAGGGGCTGAAACGCGAAGAAGACAAAGCTCAGAGGAACGACGCAGCTCGAGAGCAGTTAACCATTGACGCGCTTGTTGCAGACCTCAACAACGCTCAAGCGGATCTAGAACGTCAGCGCATAGCACACGAAGAAGCAAGCAAAGAGGCCGAAGCCGGCACCGAAACTGACCAGGCACGGCTACAACTATATTACGACAAACAAACAACGTGTGAAATAATTCGGAGGGAGCGTTGGACGTCCTTGGAGATGTTACGAATACAAGGGATACGCAACTCCAAATGGAGGGGAGTGGAGGTAGAGGTGTGGGGGGATCTTTGCCAGCAATTGGGAGTGGTGGGCGAGATGGAAGCTGCGTCTATTCTAGCCTCCGAAGACCTGCGATTCGTCCGCGACAAGTGCGAGCCAGCTAAAGATGGAGGGTCCGCAGAAATTTCCGTCCATGAAATGGAGTCACTTCAAATGAGGGCGAAAGAAGCTCAATCGATGGCGGCTGCGGCGCAAATGCGACTACGTATCATGGAGGAAGAGAAAGAAAGCGCGTACGCCACCGCAAGTGAAACAGAGGTGAGTTCCAGCTGCTATACTGTACCTAGACCTAGACCATACCTTCTGTGCCTGATTCGGCAACACAAGAACATGGTTGAGGCAATGTGACTCACATTGTTTCTCCCCTCGCCTTTTGCAGCTGCAGAAGGAGGAGACTGTTTTTCCTCGTGAGTGGGACATTCCCACAGAAGAAGAGCGCGAGGAGGATCTTCGAGAAGACGAAAAGATCGCTAGATGGGAGGCTCAGACGGCCGCACAGTTCTTACCGCCTGCATTGATCTTGCGACCCTTTCAACGTCCACGGCCCGTGATCGTCTGCTTGAGCCGGGATGTACCGGCCGCCGCGAAGCTCAACATTGTGAGCCGACTGCAACACGACCTCTCAGGCGCGATACTTAACATCGACAACTCAACAGACATGGGCCTTCACGTTCGCGACCTGCAGCAAGCTCTATCGGCCAGGTGTGGAGGAATACTGCAATATTTGTGTGTATGTGATTGAGGCTTTCCCGTGCCCGGTGTGAGCGTGATTTGTACCATGGCCATCTGTAACAGCGTACAGGTAGTCGTTGCTGACGAGATTTGGACGAAAACGAGGGCGACCGCGTGAACGCAAGTCACTCTTTTTTTCGTTTGCGTCATCGAACTCATAACGCTCTATGCACAGTGGTATATCGTAAAATTGCAAGACCGTGACCGTTGTTCGGTTTATCGCGGACCGGGAGAGCAGCTGGGGTCCTATCCCAGTGCCCTTAGGATAGAGTTTTAATCTTTACCGTCTGCTATATGTTCATCCTTCAATATTGATGGCAGGTTTAGCGCAGTATGCCACGTGGACATAGGTATTGGTGAGCGATGCAGGAAAGCTTTTCTTCAACGCTTGGCGACAGTCAAAGATGCACTTATACCCACGCCAACTTTTGTGTTGGTGATGGGCGACAAGAATAATCGCTCTGGAGGTCCGCTGGACACCAGCATAGGTTGCAGTGGCCGCGACTTGACTATGATGGGAGATGGTGGGATGAAAAGGCGCCTCGAGGATATAGCCCGGATCGTCGAAGAGCTCCGGGGTCCCGTGTTTCTTACAAACCTAGCGAGTATGGGCCTGGAAGTTACGCCACCATCAGACTCCCACATTATTGTTTTGGAGGCGGTCATCATTTTGCTCACGCCACAAGTAGCTTTCGAAAATCATGTTCCGATGTCACCATTAAAAGGAGTCACTTGGACGGAGGTCAGGCACATCTTAGGGTTTCCGGACAAGATGTGGGCTGCTATCGCACGAGTAGATGCCTACAGCATCCCGCCGGCGAAGATTTCTACGCTTCAGGTATGTCAAGTTGTCATGCCGCGGGAGGTAGCAGACCGAGCAAGATTTTTCACTCACGTGACTTTTCAGACGATTGAAAATAGTGAAATGTCTTCTGCCTGTCAGACCACCCAACGTTGTACACCTGCTGATAAAGCTATGTTTCCACCAGATCGCGCGTGCAGATCGTGCGTGGTGCTCCGCCTGTCAAATTTTCATTGTACGGGGAAGCCTTGCACACCGAGACTAACCGCACGATCGCTTCCAGCCTGAACAAGGTACCGTTTTTGTCGCTAACAGGCATACCTCAGGCATGACCGATGGCCCTGCAAAGTTGGTGCATCCTGCGACGATGTTACGCTCAACAGCCTGGCTGCATGGGCGCGCTCAACCATCGAATTTTCTACCCTCTTGGCCAATGCCGGAGGATGCCCCGCGGTTTTGTGCCCTTATTCGACCGCTTCTCTTGGATTGTTGGCGGCGGTCGTGCCGGTGCACGATGAAGACTTCCGTGCTCATGAAGAGTGCAGTGTCAACGTCAAGCGAGGGTGAGTTGATATCGGGTTCATAAGCTTCTTGCAATAATACTGATTCCCGGCTGATGTCTGTTCGGCCGCGACCGTCTTCGGAACCATATAGGCGACTAAATTCCGATAATACCGAATCCTCAGCTTTGGCGATTGATACATTCTCGGGTCATACACTTCTCGCCGGCGAGCGAGCGCGAAAAAGTGCGTTCCGGGGCTGCAACCTGTCTACAGAGTGGAATGCACACATCCTATCGTGTGAGCGAGCAAACGGGCTTGATGGGCCGCGAGCAGACTTGTTGCGAAGCCGTCGAATATTTCTCGAGATATGTTGCATCGAAAAAACAACGAGAAGCAAGGTATAGTTGTTAGATGAAACCATTGCGTACACTATTCCAGTCTTAATTGAGGTATACGACCGGCAAGCACCGATATTTCCGATTTTTTATTTTGACCAGACCAAGCACTAGCCGCGAAGATGATCGAGCGAGTGCGCCAGCGTGTCGGAGGCGCAGCAAACCTGAAGAGCGTACTGCCATACACATCCCATCGTGTGAGCGAAAACATGAGCTTGATCGGCCACGAACAGCCTTGTTGCGAGTCTGTCCAAGATTTATCGAGAGTTGGTCGCTCGAAAAAACAAGTCCCACCCAGCTCGGAACTGTTCAATGCATACTGGTATGGTATAACGCACGTTTTTCCGTGGCCTGGAGGTCTTTTTTCGAAAGCACAGTCAACGTGAGGCGCGCGAAGGGTGTACGGGCGGGGGCATGTACCAGTACTACCCTCAGGAGTGGCCTAACACATTCCCCACGTGCTGTCTAACTGAAGGCTGGGCTTGCACGCCGAGCAGTCGTCGCGGGAGCCATGATAGCCAACAAGCTTTGCGAGGACTGACTCATTCGAAAAAATACCCAAGAAACAAAGGCACTACCGTTCGATAAAACTACTGCTGTACGCTGTTGTAGTATAAAAAGTTAGCATCTTTGTTGGTGGGCCTTGTTTCGAACGAAGACTTCCTCGCAACGCCTGTTGGCTACCTCGTATGCATGACCCGCGTGGCGACTGCTGGGATTGCAAGCCCAGTCTTCGGTTAGACGTCACGTGAGGAGTGCGTTGAGCCACTCCTGAGGGTATTACTGGTACCTGCCCCCGCCCGTACAACCTTCGTGCGCCTCACCTTGGCTGTGCTTTCGAAAAATGACCTCCAGTACACGGAAAAAAGCGTGTTTTATACCATTCCAGTATGCATTGAACAGCTCCGAGCTGGCTTGTTTTTTCGAGCGAACGACTCTCGACAAATCTTGGACAGACTCGCAACAAGGCTGTTTGTGGCCGATCAAGCTCATTTGTTTGTTCGTACGATGGGATGTGTACAGTCTACGCTCTCCGTGGGTTGCCGCGTCCCGCGCGCTCTCTCTCGTGCGCTGGCGGTACTACATGTTTTGACCTCCATCGCATAGGCTGCAAAACCGCGATTTGTTGAGAACGCTGTTTCACATCGTCAGATCGCAGCTCACAAGGAGGCCCGAGTGCTTCGGCCTTCAATTTTAAAATCGAGAAAGTAGCTCCAATCTTTGGCAGGCTCGTTACAAAGCTGATCATGTCCGATCAAGCTGATTGTTTCGCTCGCATGATGGGGGGTGGTACACTCCACGCTCCCCGTGGGTTGCCTCGCCGCCGCTCTCTCTCTCTCGTGCGCTGGCGGTAACAACTGTTTTGACCTTCAGCGCATAGGCTGTAAAAACTTGATTTTGTTGAGAATGCTGTTTGACATCGTCAGATCGAACGGAGCTCACAAGGAGGCCCGAGTTCTTCAGCCTTCAATTTTAAAAATCGAGAAAGTAGCTCCAATCTTTGGCAGGCTCGTTACAAGGATGACCATGTTCGATCAAGCCGATTGTTTTGCTCGCACAATGGGGTGTGTAGTCCACGCTCACCGTGGGTTGCCGCGCCGCCGCGCGCTCTCTCTCGTGCGCTAGCGGTACCAACTGTTTCGACCTGCAGCGCATAGTCTACCAAACCGTGGTTTAGGTGATAATGGTGTTTTATATCGTCATACCAGCAGCTCACAAAAGGCCCGAGGGCTTCAGCGTTGATCGATACAGTAGCTGCAGTTTTTGGCAGCCTCCCAACAAGGCTTTTCGTGGCCGATCAAATTTAGTTTTTCGCACTCACACGATGGGATGTGTACAGCCCACTCTGTAGGCGGGTTGAAGCCCCGCCACGCGCTCTTTCGCGCTCGCTTACGGGCGAGAAGTGTACAGCCGAGGATGCCTCATTCGCCAAAGCTGAGGATTCGGTGATTATCCGGAATCTAGTCGCCTATACGGTTCCGAAAACGGCGGCGGCGGCCAAACAGTCGTCAGGTGATTATCGGTCTTATTTTAGGAAGCATAGTGCTGCTGATTAAGAAGATAAAAACCGTGATAGTAACCTCGATTTTTACTTTTCTGTGTACCAGGTACCTGGCACCTTTTTTTTTTTCGTTTCCATCCCATGAATTATCTTCGCCCTTCCTTTCTCTTTGCTTCCTAGTCGCAACTCAGATCCGGGGTCACACAGTAGGAGCTACTCCCTCCTCCCCACTACGGTTCGTGCCTTGATTTTTTATCGCGAAAAGACTCCAGCCCTTTCTTTCCCTCGTCGACTCGCATCGAATTGCGCCTACTCACGCTGCTAAGCGCTCTCAGCAGTTGATTCCGTTTTGGTTTTTGGTAATGAACTCAAATTTTTGACCCACGGGGGATTAGAACTCACGAAATCAACTCTAACAGCATTCGAAGGTACCACTAGCCCACCGGGGCGACCGGCTTACTTGTGTTTCGATAACAAAATAAACTGAATGTGTTGCACTATTTATCGCATTATTTATCGCTCGAAGATCCTTCGCCTAAATAGGCCCAGGCGCTCCAGTGCCTTGATGCAGTTGGAGGAAAGTTGGCAACATTAAGATCCCTTCTCAAGAATGTCTTACAGTATGCATCTCGGTCACCGGCAGGTGGAGAGCAGCGTACAACCGGATTCTGCTTGCCGTCTTGGAGGATGTTCGGGTTTTTCGAGTGGCCAAGAATGTGCTGGGTGCTAGTCGTCCCGGTGTTCATTTGATTGAGGCAAGTATGTATCACCCATATTGTTGTTTGGTTGGTTGCACAATCTCGGGGGGCGGTGGCCGGCTTGCAATCTTTTAGCAGTGCTATGTTGATAAAACGTTGTCTACGCACGAAGAAACTGTTTCAAGTTCCCAACGTGTCCGGAAAAGGAAAACGTTCCTACGCATGATTAAGCCTCTCCCCCCCCCCACAACAGATTTACCAGGAATGCGGGCGACTCTTTTTTCACGTCTACGACCCGGAATCTTGTGCGAGCAGCTTTTGCGACATTGAAGAGTGGCAGGTATGTTTACCGTGCGGCCAAAAGAGTGCTCAAACTACCGGATGTGAGGAGTTTCCAGTTATGGCCATTGCTCCCACTATTTCGTCATTCGCCAACTGCATCCCCCAGACAAACCAAATATCTTCTTAGAGGCTGCCGAAAATCCCCGTGCGACGTGGTTACCTGGTACCTGGTACTGTATGTGTTCGTAGTGAATTGACACACTTTCCCTACGTTGCCGGCTTCGTTCAGATTAGCCCCCTGTTGGCACCTGCCCTCGATCAACCGCCCGAGTTCGGATCAAGCACGGTGCCATGCGATCGGCAAGATCTCTTTGCACGCTTGGTGGCTCTCCTCAGCTTCGAGACGAATTCACACGATACGGTGAGCTATGACATGTACTGCTATCGAGCAAAATAATTGACATCAAACGACCTATCGCGGTATTGGTGCATTACGCAGACATTAATTGCCTTTGAGGTACAAGTATGGGACAGTATGAATCCCATGCCACACCATTCAAACATGAGCTCCAACGCACCACTTACCCCTTGCACGTCGAATAATGACGATGAACTCGCGCCAAGCAGGCGGGGGTACAGCACCTGACGTGCAAACGACGCCTTCGACGCCTTCTTCGCGACACACGACGTATATCGGGACATCTCGCGCAAGTTGTCGTGTATGAAGAGGCGAAGGGCCAACTAAGGTGTACTGTTTATCTTGCAGATCACGCTGCCAGGATACAGCTCAAAGTGAACCCTGAATCACTAGAAAAGGTGCTCCAAGACTGTGGCAACAAGACAGGAGAGCGACAGGCAATCCAGAGCGAAGACAGTGATCGCTTACTCGTCCCGATTACTGATCGCCTAGAAATATCTCCCTCTCGTACGGTGGTTGCTACCATGGGTGCTGGACACAGTGCTAGTGAGAGGAAGGCATGTGGCCAAGGTTTCAGCTTAAAGCTCCGTTGTAAGGTGGGTACTTGACTACATACGGTAAATACGAAGAAGAGACAGCCAGTGACTGAAGTACAGAGCTATAACGTGCACTTCCTGGTCTTGCATTCTGTAAATGGTAACTTCCACACTGTCCGATTTCTCTTTGTCCTCAAGGGCGGCCCAGGAAGGCGAGTGCTCCAGACCGTGTGCTGTATTTCCGGTTCATCTCACGTTGTCACAGCATGGGAGCTTGGACGGGGGGGCACCCTGAGATTGGCTGCCTACAACCCAGTCACGAGCATGACATACGGAGCACAACTTTCAAAGAATGAGCGCGTTTGTTGTGGATTTGACGGGGAGGACTGCAAATCATGGAGCAGGCATCTCGGCCGACGTTTGAGCTTGCGGAGAGCAGTGGAGGCTGCTGACTTGAAGAGCGCGGAACACTGGAGAAGCAATCTACCGGCAAAGCGAACGATGATGTTGGACAAAACAGTCTTTTCAACCGCCTGTCGCATTGCTTCGGGGAGGATGGCTTCTCGGCTGATTCGAATGCGAGCAATACTCGTCGATGATGGGCAAACCCTGGAGCTCGATCTTTACCAAAGTAACCCATCAAAGAGTTGCACTTTTCTACTTACAGTAAATGATCTCGTCGGGGTGGGGCTCGGGCCGCGCGACATCATTTCGGCACATGCTGGAAATGCCATCTCGAATACAAGGCAAGCGGAGGGTAGTGACGTCTACGCCGAGCGAGGATGTTCGATGGCAAGCATTCTCACGGATGCCGCAAGCAGGGAAGCCGCTATACGCCACCTCGCGCGCCAGCTGCGTTTTGCTTCAGATTCTGATAGCGTTACCTTGTCGATTGAAGGCGGTTCAAGAAGGGCAACGATGGTTCCCTCTGAGACTGCAGAACAGCGACGGCCTCAGTGCAGAGTGAGTGTCGCCCGCTTACATGCTACAACCCAGCCAGGGTCTCACGCCACCAGGCGCCGTGGGTTAGCCGAGGAATACTCCGAGATGCGCCGCCAGCCTGCTGTTTTATTGCACGCTGGTGAGGCAGCTCGCCCTAGTTCTTCCCCAGAGGCAGGTGGAAGAAATATGGCGCCCGACTCCGTCCCCAGGTATTTGTGTTTTGTGTTTTGTATTTCTGTCAACATTTTATCTCAGGTACAGGTACGACGTACCTGGTATGTTATGGCAGTGTTTCACGATCAAATTGCTGCGTTGGCGGGCACGTGTTCATTTCGCCAACGACATTGGTAAGGTCGTATGCACCAAGTAGTCAACGTAATATGGTGATCGTTCCTTTGTGGGCGCTGGTGGAGGCTTTACTCAGTTTCATAAACAGCCTGCCGGGTGTATATATACCCTACCATCAGATCGTCGTTCGGCATTTACTACAGTGTTTGCTGTGATGTATTTTTTTTCATTATTCAACAAGTACGAACTTGATTCTTAGGGAGGGTGAGCATGCCAGTTCCAAACTATGTCGTATGTCGGGATGGTTGAAGCACCGAAACGATGCCGTTCGGTCCGTTGGTAGCCACACTTTGTAAAAAGGGAGTCACAGGCATAACGTTGGACTTTGTTTGCGGGGTTGATGGTGGACTTCGTTGTAATGTATCTCCTTTCAGGCATTCGTCCAAGCGGGACAAAAGCAAGCAGAAGCGGGCGAAGAAATCCCCAAAGAAGCTTGCGAAAACAGATCAGAATGATATAGCCCACATCTCAGAGATTGACGAAGGAGGCCAGCCAGCATTTTGCGGATCAGGAGGAGGGATTAAAACGGACGATAGCATCCTGTTACAGGTATTTCGCCGCGAAACCACATTTTACTGGTACATTCAGGATTCTAGTCTGGTGTTAAATCCTTGCGAGAAAGTGGGAGACCCATAGCTGTGCATTTCCTCGCAAGCATCCACGGTGCGCGTTTTCTCGTGTTACTACGTACGATCAACGTGTTTCTCACTTGCCAGGTACCAGGTACCAGGTACCAGGTAGTTTGCAACGAAGTGTTTGCGGAACGGCTCATTATTCCCCTTATATTCATAGCGTACTTTACGGTCGAGGATTTCATGCGAACGATTAAATCTTCGCGTCCATTAATCGCAGGAGCAGTCCAGCGGACACGGCACCGACACATATCGAAAATTCCCCATTGGCGGGACCGCGGCAGTATGCTTACCACGACACGATGAATGCAAAATCTTCGAAAGAGCTGTTTCGATACGAAGAGACGACTGGGAAAGTCACCAGCCTGTGTGTCATACGGTGGTCACCGTGTACGCATCATCTCCATCAGTCCCATCAGGGGTAGGAGACGGGTTGGCCAATGACGACGGCGTGGGTCTACGAGCCGCGGTGTACTACGCGAAAATGGGGGCGTACGCGGAAGTAACGATTAAGGGTTTCCTCGACCTTCGCCAGGTGAGCTGTGCAGCGGGGATATTGATCTGTCCTCGCGCTATTTCGCTGTCGTTTTGTACATACAACGTTTGTGAACGTTTGTTTAGTTGCCTTCTTTATATCATCTCTGTACGGTGCTCTATTCTACAGATGTTGACGACCCGTTCGGTGGTCTCGCACTTTGCAGGTTGTTGGTGCGTTGCACCAGCCCCTCGCACACGACTGGAGGCATCAAAGACAGCAAGGTGACAACGATGGAGCGGCGGCAGAAGCTCTTTTTAACTTTATATTCCATCATCGAGCCATAATTGTTTTAGGTGTATGGGACGGTGAGCTCGATGGGTATGTTGAGCATGGGGCGGACTTTACAGTCGTCCTCAAACGAAGCCGTCTATATAGTTCGGTGAAACAAACACCTATTCACCTTCGAGGAGAACAAGACGCCCAGGCAAACGCTGGACGGCTCATCGACAACAAAAGCCGCCGAGGAACAAAGGTAAGCATTTTAGCAACATTATTTTTTGTGTGTCCCGTCATCGATGTCGGCAAAAAAGACGCCGAAGCGAAAAAAACAAACTGTCATTGCTTATAGACACGCCTAAGGTCAGGCAGGGTTTATGACCAAAGGCTACCATCCCCCTTCGCCTAGGGGAGATACATGTATTGAATTATTTAAACAACAAGCGAATTATGATATCGTTGGATCCGCCACAAACATCTCGGATCCTAAACCGTCAATCACCACTAACAAGGTCAGGTATCATCAATTATCATCAGTAATACCTAAGCCGGTCGCCCCGGTAGAGTAGTGGTCAGCTTCAAAGACTACTATCATTGGTATCCGAGTTCAAATCCCACCGTGGTGAGAGATTTTGACTTTATTTGAAAAAATAAAAAGAAACCAATTGCTGAGAGCTTCTTCGTGGCGTGGGTAGGCGAAATCCGACGCAAGTCGACGAGGGAAGAAAGTGCTGAAACCTTCTCGCGATAAAAATGCAAGGCAAGAACCGTAGTGGGGGAGGAGGGAGAATAGCCTACTTTGTGACCCCGGATCTGAGTTACGACTAGGAAGGAGAGAGAAAGGAAGGGTGAAGATAATAAGTGGGATGGACAAAAATGTATAAAAATAAAAAATACCTAGGATACCTACTCTCTGGTGCTCTATCCACATGCTGTACAAATGTTAGTTAGATCCACCATGCATACGTGGAGCCCATGTCGCATAATTGTAAGGTCTAGTAGGATATTTCGTGCATTATATGGACACGCCTGAGCCAGACAGGGTCTTTGACCAGAGACTATCCCTCCTCTAGCCTTGAAGGGGAGAACAGGTCATACACCAATCCAAGATGCTTGGTAGAGACAAAGTTGTTGTTATTATTTAAACCAAAGAGAAGATTATATTCCCGGACCCCACACCAATATCCATATAGGTACGAGTGGAAACCCCTGATATATTTGAATCCACTAGGCCCTGACCCATTCGGTGTTTTTTATTTTTTTTTCGTGCCCACTTTTCCGGAATGGCACGAGTCCAAACACGCCAACTATGGCACCAGGGTTTTGGTAGCCATAAGCCACCTTTTTGAGGACCGTTCACGTTTTTTTGGTCGGTTTCGCGCAAAAGAGCGAATTATGGCACCAGGGTTTGGCCATTTTTCCAGAGGATGACTTCTTCGTGTTTTAGGGTTTAAACACATAAGCGGGGAGTGTGAACATAAACCAACTGCTGAAATGCTGAATCGTATGCATATAAGTCAATCACTTCAATGCTGTTTAAGTATTCAGCGAAGTTCCCGATGCCGACTGGGCATCTAGCCCGGGCTTTCAACGAGCCCAGCGCCAAAAATAGGGGTGGCATAGGCTGCCTATGGTATGTTTTCTCTTGTTTTGCCAACCCTTGTGCCCACAATCCTAATGGCACGTGCCCACTCCAGCTTATGGCTTTGCTTATGGTACATAGAGCCAATTATGTCAATCGCTATGCCCACCAAATGGGTCAGGGCCTAGAATCCACCGCAGATGATCAGATCCTTCATCACACTAAGAAGGTCAGTAATACCTACACCTCCGGTGCTCTACTGTCCACAAGTACGTTTGTCGTGCGGTCGCAAGCACACGTGGTCCGAAGATATACGGATAAACAGGAGGCGCACTACACGCTCTCCGTTCCCCGAGAAACAGACCTGCTCCGCGTCTTTGCTTCGCATATAGTTCGTCCGGGACAATACTTCCAATTACGTTTTCAGTCATAACTTGTAAAAACAAACGTTAGAAATTCAACCCAGGGATGATCGTGACGGCGGCGTCGAGGTACGTCGATAGCCGTGGAGTTTTGTTTTTAGGAAAAAATGCAACTTTTTCGGCCGAAAACACGCCAAAACTATCTCGAAACGACCGGAAATTACTCCCGTATCGTCTCGAAGTGACCCGGCATCCCTCCTTTATTTGAGGTTGCCGTTCGTAAATTTACGAGACCTGGCCAGTGGTGTTTGTTTTACACCGGGCAATAAAAATTTAATTATGGGCATCTCGCCACAAAATACAGGCCTTAAGACCAAACGTTATCGTACTACTGTACTTTGTGGCTCGTTCATAATCTTATCAGCAACATATTGCCAAATAAATGGGTGTACCCCTCGTATGGAGACCAAAGGTGGTCCACTATGTTCCCAAGATCGGAAAATTCAACAAAAAGGGGTGCCTCGCCACTACCTGATCTCTGAGATGGTGCCAGGCACAATACGCCATTATCTTGTTGTCTCTTTTATTGTTCCGCAAATATATACGATAATACATGCCCTAGCACTATATACGATAAAGATACGTATAATACGTACGTATGACGTACACCGGGTACTGTATACGAGAACGGTACGTACAATACTTTGAATACATACGAGTACTATGTTGTTTTGGCCATAGGAGCTGCTGCTGCACAGCCTTTATCTTTGGTTGGCGAAATAAAAGTCTGGAAGACAAAATAGCCACAAAGTGGTACGGTAACGTTTGGTCTAAAACCGTATACGAAGAGTACCTCGTTCTCATGTTATATATAATACACCAGGCTGTGTGGTGTGTGCAGTTGTGGTGGCTGACAACCAGTTATTTGTGCAGCAAACAAAATGCGATATATCTCCAGCAATATCTATGGGTGTAAAGCAAACGTGATGACTCCCTGACCGAGTCGACGAGACGAGTCGTTTGCCGTCATCTATTAAAAAAGGGCAGCGGCCAAAAACAGGTACACCTGGTCCGTTCGGGGCCAAAAACAGGTACATACTAAAATCAAGTTAAAAACGCACCCCACGAACCTGCCGTTCCTTGCAATGCAAAGTAGAGTTGTTTTCATGCTCTTCGTGCTCGCCCGGTGGCTACGTATACGAGTAGCTGCTATTTATAGTACGAGGAACGAACGCCTGCTGCTGTATTCTCCCTTCTCAACTTTTGTGACACCCCTGGTATTCCAAGTCAAACCACGATCTCGAAGGGGAGCCTTCTATCTCGGATTATTTCGGCGGAGGTATGCAGGCAGATATTATGTGTGTCGCTCGAGTGGCGTGTAGTGCGAGGTGCGAAGGGAGAAGGGGGTCTCCGCGTACGTCGGCATTTGTATAGGGGGCATAGGGTGGAACTATGAAGGGCCTCTGATTGGCTTAAAAACGACAAAAAAAAGGTGAAAGTCAAGTAGAGTAGACAAAATCAGGTATACCTGGGTTTTGAAGAGGCAAAAACCGGTACAACGAGTTTTGGACCAATGGCAGCGCACGTGGAGTGCGTTTTTGACTTGGTTTAAAGTATGTACCTGCTTTTGGCCGCAAAAGGACGAGGTATACCTTTTTTTGGCCGCTGCCCATTAAAAAACGTACGAGCTGGGCCAGCATTAAAACGGATTTTCTGTTGTGAGGTTGTTCTAGCGCCACCAATTTTGCGAGAGTAAGAATTCATAAATTGGCAGAGCTGATCCTGACATATTATTGGAGATGCGAAAAGAAAGTATATGAACTTTTCTGAATTTTTATGAAAACCGACTGCATTTCGAGGAGATATCCGCGAAAAGCCAAAAGTACCAAAATTTATGATTTGTTATATATTTGGCTCAATAATTGTGGAATTAATTTACGCAGTAAAATGATGCGTAGAAGGCAACCACATAGTACAATGGGATAACCTGCTCCCAGAAAACTAAACACAGAAAAACACCCTTCGGGCTAACCCGCTACGTTTACGTTTCGGCCCCGTACCGCCGAGAAAAACGGAAACCCTGGCCACACTTTTCTGCTACTATGTTACACTAATATTATACTAAAACCTCCTCCCCCCCTTCTCTTGAGCGTTAGGGTGGGACGGTGGGGAAAAAACGATCAAACCAATACAAAACCTCTGCTCGCTGCACCTCCCCTTGCGCTCTGCGTGTTGCTCTGCTGTCCGCTTCGCTGCGCACCAGCACGTGTCCAGCTTCCACAACACTTTCCCATAAAGCCTTCCACTTTATTACAACCCCTCTCCCGTCCCACATTCTTGCCTTTTTAAATTGCACAAACTCCATATTCGAAATTAATTTGAATATATTATTTTTATGCCAGATTTTGACACTAAATTCACAAGACAGCTGAAAAAATCTTCATTCCTGATCAAGCTGAAATTTGGTGTAGACAGTGCTTGAGACACAAGGAGACGATCGATGTAAGTTGCATTGCCTAGTTCATCACCCATCAAGAGATATAACAAAATCACGATTCCATACTAAAAACAAGTAATAACGAAAACGGCAGTTTTGCTGCGATGCCCCGCTCAATTTTGCAAATTTCGGACTCAAATTTTAACCTCGTATTTCAATCATACGTGTCGAAATATTCCATACCATCCCTTTTTATTTTTCGTTTTTTCCCACTAGGAGTAGTTGAGAGGCCGTTTTTATTTTCACGGGTGTTTGGATCGGTCATACATCCTGGGGAAAAACATAAAAACTGTGTCAAAACTTCACGTTGAAATTCACATTATTGAGCGGGGCATAGCCAATCAACCGTTCTGGCAGCGCCTTGGCTAGCCCAGCTCGTACCATGGGTATCCGTAACTAAAGCGAACAGTATAGCCTCAAGATCCAGTTTTTCGCCTATAGCTCCGTCATTTTTTCAACAATTTAACCTTTAAATACGTTTCCCTGACCGGAAGTACAAGGGCTGTCCGAATCCGTCTCCGTCCTCTATGTTGTCTTCTTAAAACTGTGACACCCATACTAAAGCGAACAGAGAATACGTGTTTTTTCGATATAACAGATAATTCTTCGACTTCGGGATAAAGAATATGTGCGGGATCACATTCTGTCGAAATCAAGAAATAATTTGATTTTTAGTTCTCTCTGTGAAATTCAGACCAGCTTCAAATCGAACACCTCAACCCGACAACGCATTGCTGGTGACTATGAACGAATGCGCTTGGGAGCCTCTAGCCGGACGCGCGCGTGGTCGACGCTAGGCGTAAACACTCGGCATATATTTCTCACATCCTGGGGTGTTTCTATGCGCAGTTCGGAGGTCGACAGGCTTCTTCGGTTCTTCGCTGTGTGCTCCCAGAATACTGCTGCAACCAACCTCATACTCGTGTAATAGTACATAAAGATCCATACGCGCCGAGTTACCTACTCTCGTGTGCTGATGCTTTGAGATACCTCACCCGGCGAGGTCGTGTGTGGGCCTATAGGTCTAGCCAAAGGGGGATACACGCGTGACCCACGCCAGGTGGAAGCATCTACTGTATCTCTCTGGCTGTGGTGGCGACCCTTCTGGGCACATAACCACACCTTATCTATCCCATCGCATCTCTGCTCTCGTCGATCTCCTTGTTGGTATCAACATATACGTAGCAGTATCCTGTCTCTATTCTACGAGTATCTCTGTGTTGTCTGTAGTATGCTGTGAGATACCAGGTACCTGGTAGGTGGTACGCAGCAATAAATATACAGCTAGCCAAGGACTGCGCCTCGCACACGCCTAGCACCTGGATGCAAGGACATGCCGTGGGCTGGAACTACCGTGTCGTGTTTGAAACAACACGAGCTGAATAGAGTAGTGGCACTACTGCTGTAGACACGCATGTACTCGTACAGCATTCAGGTCTGGCTGATGTTTCCTGCTCATCCAAACTAGGTTTTTCACGTCCAAAGTCTTCAGGAGCAACAGGAGTAGACAGGGGCGCGGGTGGAGCTGCGTACCCGCGTTAATCCTTTACGTATGCGCTGCTAGCTCCTTTTATTTTGCCGAAAAGAAAGGAAGCCCTCATAGTCTAGGCTTCTACTTGCTATCAAGAAGCTATCATAAGACAACCTAATTCCGAAGCGCAGCGCTGTGGGTTGAAATGTAAATCGTGCTGTGGTTGCTGCCGATGTGTTTTTTATTTACACAACTGACCAGAAGGCGAGCCGTCGAATAAATTTGAACTTGAAGAGAGTACGGGCGATGCAGATATGTTATACACCCAGAGCAGTGCAAAATTGCGGTTGGGAGTAAGATACAGATTTTTTAAAACCTAGACAAACTGTTCCATTGTTGTGAAGAATTTCTCCAACTCTTTGTCCTGAATCTGAGGTGGAAGATAGTTTCAGCACCCAGCGCTGTGCCTTCTTGTTTGCTTTTGCCTCCACGCCAGCCTAGCTCTAATTTCCAACATAGCATAGATACACCAGCTATCCCGTTTGGTTGTGGTGGGAGTACTAAAGAAGACATCCCGAGAGACGACGCGAGTTCATGCGCCGTAGAGCACGTGAATTTTCCTTCCGCGCCCGGCCTCCGCGCCCAGGAATAAAGTTTCAGGGTTTTATGATTTTATCCTTTTCTATACAACAACAAACAGCACAGCAGCACACACAGCACAGCAGCACACACAGCACAGCAGCACACACAGCACAGCAGCACACACAGCACAGCAGCACACACAGCACAGCAACACACACAGCACGGCAAGAAACTCGTCTAGACGTAGAGCCCTTTCTCTACAGCAGCAGCGGTAGCCATATTGACAGTGACGAGCGTAGGCTTGGAGGCAGGAGGATGACATATACGCTCACACTCACTCGTGGCGCTTCAAGGATTTTTATGATGCTCATGACGAACAAAGAGAAAACATGCATGCAAAAACACATGATTCGTACTCGTATGTACTCGTAGCGTGGTTCTCGAAAAAATACATGCGGTTCTCTCACATACCGACCCACAAAACTATTGTGCGACACCATATATGCGACACACGCTTGCGCTAAGCGTCGGTACAACGCGCTTGACCATACCGAGAGGCTCAACCGCGCTTTTGTTCGCCAGTCTCGTGACTGCCGATTTTCGATTTTTACTCCGTTATCGGGCTGTTTCAATTTCAAAGTCAAAATTCAGAACCAAATTATTTCTTGATTTCGTCAGAAAGTGATCACGCACTTTTTCTTCATCCCGAAGTCGAAGAATTATCTGTTATATAAGGCCGTCTCTTATGGGTTTCTTTTTGAGGTTCATAAATGGACCCCTTTTGACCAAGGGCAAAAAAACAGCATCTTATGGAACTCAAAACGACAAAGTTTGACCACAAAAAAATATGAACATCAGTTTGACGAGGCCACCTCCTCATTCTGCGCCCCAGAATGAACAGGGTCAGAGGTTACAAAATAGAGTTCAAATTTGAGACTTCGTATAGGTTTTTGTGTGCATACTATATATATGTTTGGTATAACAGCAGTGTGTACTCGTATTATATTGTACGACGTACATCTACCCGGCACACCGCCAGTAGAGCTGCTGTATATACAGGCTGAAGAAGCGGTCGCGCACAAGCCCACACTTGCCCGGCCCTCAGTCGGGAATGTTAAAGATATTAGGCGCGAACACCTACATCTCTGATCAATGTTCATCGCCACTGCTGTTGCCTGGGGCAGCAGTAGTTAGCACCAGTACTGCTGTAGCAAAGGAGAGCAGTAGGTAGCTGTAGCCGGGGGAAGCAGTACGTAGCACTACTACTGTAATACTGCTGTAAAACAGGAGCAGCAGTCATAATACGTAACCAAGTACCACTCGGTAGATTCGGGATCGCGACGAGTCAAGAAGCAAGTTTACCCGAGCTACGACCGGCCAGAACTGGGATCGGCTAACCACTATTCGTCGGCCAACGTAGGTAGCATCGTAGTGTGTTGCAGTAGCTGAGCACAACAGCAGTAGCATCGGTGATGTTATAGGCAGCAATAGAAAAACACGGTGCGTTACGTTACGGTTCGACTAAGTAAGGTGCGGCGTAACTACGAGGACCCCGACGAGTTGTGTTTGTTGTTGTTTGTTTGTTTTTTAGTACACGGGGTCCTCCCAAGTATTATTGTTGTAGCGAACGAAGGATCAGGGTCTGAGTAGCTACGAGAGAGAGCGTGGGCGTGCCCCACCCTCTGTCACTCCTCTCACCACCACCTCTAGACTCAGATGTCTATTGTTCTCTAAGTTTTTCTTTGCCCACCTAAGCGGCCCACTACACAACATCAATCTTCTGGGGTTTTGTCATCGGTGGATCATCTTTGTCCAACATCAGCATGGCAGCATGCTGCTGCCTGTGCCCGCCTGTGCGACCACCTGTCAAGGGTGTAACAACTACACCTGAATAAGGAACTCTCACTACGGCATGGGGGAGGGACGATGAGGTGGATGTGAGCCAACGATCGTCTTGGTTGGGGAACTGTCGACGAACGAGAGCTCTCGCTGGGCAGCTCGTATCCTACCACTGCTGCAGCAGCATCTTGGTGTGAGCGTGCGTTTTGTCCCTATACAGAGCCGACACGATGCTCGACTCGCCGAGCACGCTCGGCATCTGGGTGCCGTCATCGCTCTCTTGGGGTCGAAAGAGCTTCGCGCGCAGAGGCGGCACGTGCTGGGCGATGTTGGGGTGGCTCGATGCTAACTTTTTCTTTGAACGAGTACGATCTGGATGGTACCTGCTTTGTACGGTGTGAGCACTGCTGCTGTATGCATGACTGGTATCATATACCATGTACCTGGTATCATACCGGTACAGGAGTACTTGGCAGTACTTGGTTTATGTGTGGTCTCTCGTCTTTCGTGGTCTCCGCCTCATACGAAAAAAATGAAATACGTTTTTTTGTCATACGCTTCCATAAGAAACTTCACTTGACGAGTGGACTTCAAAAATGAACTCACAAACAGACGAGTCAAAAGGGGTCCATTTTTGAACCTCTAAAAAAATCCCATAAGAAACGGTCTAAAGTGGCAAACATATATATATACAAGGTTCCCCTCCGGGACATGCCTAGGGGAGTGGCGCAAGAACGAATTGAAATCCAAACTCGTACATAATTCGATATTGTATCCTACGCAAGCATATTACATCATAGTACGACGTGATTATGAATTATCTGCATATTACCGTACATGCAGGGTATATGCATACTATTTTTTAGAACTAACTGTATCAGATGACCTGCGCATTTTTGGGGATCAAAAGACTTGGAAATAGTGTGGAACCCTTACTATTGACTGCATATTTTTAATAGATTTTCCTAACGATTCCGCCAAACATTATATTATGTTCGCCAGTGTGTTTATGTATTATATGTCTTTGTTGTGTGGAGAGGCACCACGGTTGACTTGGTTCTAGAAGGGGATCAAAATAGACTCGATTTCAGTGTTAGGGTCGAAATCATCATGGTTTTATGTGGGGGATCAAACATGACTTGGTTTTTGTGTTGGGTTCGAAATTGGCCTGGTTTTGGTGCGGAGGGTCGAAATTGGCTTATTTTTTGTGTCAGGGCCGAAAATGACTGTTTATTTTTCACTTTGGTTTGTTTTATGTTTGTATTATGTACGTGCGTAACCCAGACACCACAGACAGCACACGAGCAGTGCAGAGCAATAAAACAGCATGAAGCGTGTGCGGTAGTTTTGTCCGCCCTGTATTTCGAGTCTCGTCACCTCGGGCGTCTTTCGAACAGTGGGTGGGATAACAATGCACGGTGCGCTTTTTCACCCCCCATACCAAGGTCAAGTCATTTTCGGCCCGCAGACAAATAGCAAGTAAATTTCTATCCCCCACTAAAAAGGAAAAACTTATGAACGAGAGTCTCGAACTGACGACTTCAAACAAATAACCGGGCATCGCACTCATTTGACCATATTACCAAAGAGTCAAAATACTTTTTATACTGGCGTGCGTGTCCACAGCAGTGAGTGCGTGACGCACCGCACATACACATGCTCAGCAGCAGCGCAGCAGAAGGAGAGAGATAGAGATGACCGATGACGGATCATAGCCTCCGAGAAAGCAACTACTGCTGCTGGATCCACAGCAGTACAGCGCGGACCTGCCACATGCGCGTGATGTTGCCTGCTGCTGCTTGTGCTGCTGGGCGGGGTTGCAACGTGTTGTTTGTGTTCTCTTTGCATGTTATCTGATGTCTAAAAGTTTGGTGGTGTGCTTGGGGCAAGAACCCGCAACATCAGAAATATAATATTAGTTGCCGTACTCACACGTAATAAAAACGGCCCTTACATTTCGGTCCAAAGTGACCCTGGATATGTCATAAACACACAGCACAACAGCAAAGAATGCAAGACAGGTGGCGGACTACGGACAACAGCCTTGGATAAAACAACTACCTACAGCAGCAGTACAGCCCAGATGGATGTGCCACTCACGCACGATGTTCCCTACTGGTGTTGGCGGCAAAACGCTGTAACGCCGTGCTCTGTGCATATTGTCTGTTGTCTACTGGTATCTGGTACATGTTTCTGGCCTGTGTGCATGTGAGAGCAAAAAACAGACAACATCTAAAAACAGAACATCGTTATTTACTGGCACGTACGTACGAAACACGGCCTCATGCAGAAAGCCCGGGAAATCGGCTTATCCACTCCCGCGGGAAAAAAAACTTCGAGCGCCCGCCACGCGAGCCACAGAGCTCGGATCGAGCCCAAACCTCGACCAATGTGTCCGGCCGGGCTTGCTGTGTCGGGGTACTTAACGTTTTGCCGAAAAGTGCTCGTACGAAGAGAAAAGTTGCGAAAAGTGCGAAAATTTCACAAACATAACTATACATACAAGGCTCCCCTTCGGGGAGTGGGGTGTTCCCCGCGGGGTGACGCAAGCTGGCATGACACAGCAGAAAACCGACCAATCTCGTCATCCAGTGGTAACCGTAAACAACGGTTGTTGCTAACGTACGCATTTAAGGTTAGAAGCAAACTTGCGCTATGTCACATGAAAAAGAAACACGTTGTTTTTCTCAAAATTCACGACGTCAACTTTTCTTGCGTTTGTCAAACCTTGTAATTTTCACACATTGTGGGAAATGTCAGTATTGGCAAAATTGTCATGGTTTGTCACGTTATGTGGCATTTTTTGTTCGCTAGGTATGGCCATCATTCTCGTGAAATACGGATAGCAAACGGCAGCAAGACGTAATCGCATCATGTATATCAGGCAGTATACAGCAGTGATAGTAGCAGCGAGCAGTGTAGCAAGCATCAGCAGCACAGGAAGCACCACAATTGAGATTAATAGTACCTACAGCAAGAACCACCACCAACAATTGCTACTACGAGATACCTGGTAGTAGTTTGCGTTCAGCAGTAACCGCAGCACAATTGCTGAATGCAGCGTACAGAAAAGCAGTACAGACAGCAGGTGAAGTATCACAAATTATCTTTACTAATTGTACGGCTGAGGGTTGTTATTGTAAGCATGTATGGCGTGTCTGTATCTGGTACGTGCATACGCGTACGTACACACTTACGTATACAGCAATAAATATAGGTATGTTCGTCACCGCCCAAGGGAAAAATAATCGATGTACTTCAGGTACGTTCGTACAATACTTCATACATACCATGGTATGTAATTGCGTACCTGGTATACGATGGGTGCACGCACAGTCGATCGATCTTACGGCAGTAGTAACAACAGCAGTATACAGTACACAGCAAGAATAACTATTAATAATTGTCTTCCTACCACTTGAAGCAAGAAGCAGCAGTAACACTGCTGTAATAATATTGATGGTGTGTATACTACGTAGTGTGTGCGCACGTAACTACGTATGCATGCTGATACAACAGCTCTAAAACAGTCGCTTCGGTGTGTGTTTAACCACATCCAGCAGCTTTGACTCATGGTCGACTGGGATGACGAAAACAATCGAACAATAGGTAAATACGCCGCGACCATATCCCAAGGGAAATTCGCAAAATACTTCATTCACTGAAGCAAGACGGGCGGGGGTATTCCACGACACAACGAGTGCACGCGCGAGTCCCTGTCCGCTGCAAAAGTACTACGGCAGCAAGCAGCAGGGGAAACAGCAACATCATGTAGTCGTATATACCACGTCAAGTATCGTACTGTCGCTGCTGTCGTTGTATCATATCTGGTACCTGTTACGTATGATATGATAGTTATCGAGGATGTACGTACGTACTACCTGGTAGTATTACGTATATAGTGGATACGTTTCATAGTGTACGTACCTATCTGTTCGGCAATGTTACGACCGTTTGGATATTGACATAACTACCGAACGGTTCTTATATTTCCGGGCAAAGTGGTACATGATTGCAGTTTTGCACTTGGTGGCGCAGCAAGCAGCATCCTCATGCCTCCCCGTCACCACCATACGACTGCACACGCCGTTGACCCAACAGCAAGTTGACCCCCAAAAATAACAGAAAACAGTTATGCACTGGAAACCCGACATCATGTTGTTAAAAAATGACTTTCGCAAAAAAAAACGACGAATCGAAGCCAGAGGGGACGCGAGCAGCGCCTGGCTTGAGGGCACACGTGAGTCGCTGTCCGGTGCAAATTCACAAAAGGAAGCAAACGCAGAATATACTGTCCCTGCGGTTGTTGCTGTATCTATCATAGTCTGGCTCGTACATACAGGAGTACAGTACAGGACACCTACAGTAAAAAGAAACAGGAAATCTGGTCCAGGCTGGATTTCTTATTTGAGACAGGGTGCTTTGTACACTAATTTCTAATTTCAAGATAACGACTCCCGAATTTCTTATTAGGGCACTAAATCTCAGCCTGGCTTTCTTATTACCCTGTTTCTTATTTGGTGTCCCGTACTGTAGATGTTTACCAGGTACGACGTACGTAGCAGATCAGTATTTATTGCGTACATGTGACAGTAGTATAATCATGGCCGGAAAAAATGTAAATAACGTTTGGAGTTTGGATACATGAATGTGAAACCGCTTCTTGTATTTCCGAACATGCAAGAACATGCGGTACTTGGAAAATCCGAGTATCGCACGTAAGAGTGCAATGCGTATGAGTTCGTAGTACGTTGATCGTTTCGTGCAGCTAGACCTGTGGTGAACCAGTACGCGAGCCACATGTCCTACATATATGTAAACCTATGATATCACACAGCAGCAAGCAGCAGCATAGGACTACGAGTACTGCTGCTGTTGTCTGTCGCTGCTGTATCACGACCTGGAACGTACGAAGACTGTACATGATACTTGAACACGTGCTTGCATTTCGAAAATTCCAAGGTACGAGTAAAGCAGTACCGGCCCACGGAAAAGAGTGTTACACCATATATATGCAGACCTGGCGGCGCAGCAGCAGCGTGTCATGATAAACCCATCAGACCACCCTGTTCCACGAGGGCAGATATACCCCGACGCTGCCACGCTGCTGCTGTTGCATGATGAGCGCACGTTCGAAGTTTGCTCGATGTGTAGTCCAATCGATTGTGTGTGCTCTTGCTGCATGCTCTCTTCAAATTTCGGCATGAACAACAAACAGTCGACACGCAGGCGAAACAACCACGATTGCTCGTTATTCATAGGGCTACAGACTGTGGCGAAGGCGGGGCATTTTCCACGAGCACGTACGCAGGATATTTTTTAAAGCGACTTTTGCGCACGAATTCGCAAAGAAGCGGGTTTCACGTTGCCCTGCTCGGCTCGCCCGAGTGGGACGGGGTACCCCGCAAAACCGTCTCTATTTTTTCGGCTTCGCGAGCGCCCCGCGCGGGCCACGGGCCACGGTCGAGGGCGAGGCCCGGGGGGCACGCTCCCCGGTCGGCCCCCCGCGGGTCGCGCCCGGCGCCGGCGAGCTCGGCCGCGAGGGGCGAGAGCGAAAACGCGCCGCCGGGCAAAAAAATCACAATTATACTTTGTTATATACATATTTTAATTAACCGCTCGGTAGTGGAAGTGTGCAAACTGGTCTTCACGAATAGGCCAGTTCGATATGCCCCGCATGGCTCCGCCTCTATCGTGCGCCACCTGGCCCCGATAGTCGCTGCACGCATGCTAGGGCCGCCTCATGCATAAGCCCTCGGTGACCACGCCGAAAGGACGGGTGCTACCGCTTAGCGCAGCGAGGGGCGGGCGGGGTGAGGCACCGTCCCGGGACCGCCCACTGTCACTCTTTTTCGCCTGGGTGGAGGAGAATCGTATAAAAAACTAAATTCCAGTACCATAGATGAACAAACACTGCCTTAAACCAAGACACGTGCTGCTGTACATATTGCTGTACTGCTGTTTCACGTGGTGGGTCTGTCAGCGAGCGTGTGGGTCGGTGTGTATGGATGGTTGACCTATTTCCCAGTTTAATTTTATTGGCTGCCGCTGCTGTGTACGGACTGGCGCCTAATCTATTGCTGCTGTAGGAAAATGGTGCTCAACTGTTGCCATACTGTTGCTGCTGCTGCTGCTGCTGCTGCTGCTGCTGCTGCTGCTGCTGCTGTATACGTAGTACATGGTAGGTGGGTGGATCAGTTCGTGCGTGCGTCGATGGGTTGGTGCGTGGGCGGGTGTTTGGGTTGGTGGGTCGGTGTGTCTGCAGTTTGATAGGTAGTGTCTTCTTGGATGGGTGGGTCGGTTTGTACTTGGACGACTGCTTTGTTAGAACCTGTGCGTGGTGACACTGTTTTGGTTGGGGGGTTTAGCTTAAGTGTTTCTTTCTGTTTGCTACAAGGGATCCGCAGGGCTGCCGATGCTTCGTGAGACTGCTGATTCGCTTATTAAGGGTGTGTATCATGAGCCTGTCCTGTTTTATTTCTGTTTTTGTTCCCCATTAAATCGGCCCCGCCGTGCCGTAGTCCGACGTACTACTGGTTTACCAGGTATGTTTTAACTGGACGACCTACCTGTTGGCACCTCTTCTAGTTGTTTTATAATGTATTGAGTACACGTCAGCACCACAAAGGGAAAACGAGAAGTTGAAGGGAAAATCAACCATTTGGGGTAATTAAAGTCATATATTAATGTTGGAAAACTCATTCATGGTGTAATAACTAAAAAATAACGCTATATAGCACCGATTTACATAAATACTTCAGATCGAAGAGTACGCCAGCAATCAAATTACCATCTGGCCCCAGTCCAAGCACACAAGCTTGACGCACTCAGCGTTTCTGTTCGAGATCAAAAGGAAGCTACAGTAGGAAGGTGAGAACAACTCGTACGTGCGCCTTGTGTACTGTGCAGCACTTGTACAGATTGGCAGGCCCATGGGAGGATGTTGCGCGTCGAGTAGCCGACGGGCACAGCAGCAGTGTTCCGTTTCGTAGACCCTGAAATTGTAGTCTACGCCTGAACCCAGAATTTTGGACACGCGACGGACGTTGGTTTTGCAGCAGCAGCAACAACAACAAGCTTGTATTTATTATGTAGGAGTTCATGCAGCTGCGGCTGCTGATCGCGTGGTAGACTCCACGCAGCGCCCGAGGTTCGACGGCAATACATTTGACACTTTCAACGAAGCCAGGGGCGTCGATCCACTGCAGTTTGTTGTTGTTCCGATGCGTACATACGTTGAAGTATCAAGTCTTCGGGTAAGAAGTATGCTGTTATATGGGTAGCTGCAGCAACAACCAGTGCGGAGCCCACAAGGGTAGAACATAACATCCGCACAAAAACACACAGCACGACAACAGAAGAAACAGCAGCGATTTGCGCATGGCGCACTGCTGGTGGTGTGGTTTCCCACTGCGGCCGACGTGCCGCTGAAATATTGTAGACGGCGTTTGGGATATATGCCCCTACAACGTAGGTCTACGTGCCACCGCTGCAAACAAAAGGCAAGCAAATTTATTGTGCGCCGAAAACTAAAATCCAATCCTCATCGAAAAGGCAATCCTCAAAGACAATTTTCGTGTGTTTCTTGGTTACTCTTGCTGATCGACTCCGCTTGGCCACTATTAATATATTATAGGTATAACTTTTCCAAGTGATTGGAGAACCCCTGTAGGTAAATTCTGGCTGGCGTATGACAGCAGTAATCCACTGCTTTAGGCATGAACGAAAACACGGTTGTATCTGACCAGCGAAGAAAAACTTGTTTCGCATTTTTACCTTCGAAATGCTGTTACCATCACTATGACAGTAACCATTAGAGAGCGTGGTCACGCCAGACGTCACCGTCGGCGTTTCCCCCCAAGTGTTCTCATCCAGAACCATGGAGAAACAACCTGTAATCGCGGTCGTCGCCCATAGAAGCACCTGCACTGTGCGCGTGTAACCCGAAGGCCGCATTCACTGCTGCTGCTGCTGCTGCTGCTGCTGCATATACGATCGAAACTGGCGCTTATTATGTAATTTGTTTGATGGAGGGCAGGAGAACGACTCATATTATACAGTAGTCATTAATCGTCGAGTATTAACGTGTTTACATTCTGCAACCCGGCAAAAGGAACGCCTTCGCCCTTGGTATGAACAAACAGCTTCACCCATAGTAGTGTGACGGCCCCCCAAACAAAGGACATCAAAACCCCAGACCTGGGGAATACGTATGGGGTCTGGCGAGCGCTCAAACCTGACCATAGCTTTGTCTCCCATGAAACGCTCATCATCCTCCTCACAAATGTATAAGGCTCAAACAGGCTACCTGTTTGGTTAAGTTCTTGTTACGTCCTTGTTATAGACCACAACTGTAGTGTATACTGCTGTAGTCTACATTGACGGCACAAGTAAGACAACACGTGGCCACCTTGACCATACTTGCGCCCAAAAGCACAGATCTCGATTTTATTCGTGGTCATTATGTCGTTAGTATGTCGTGCCAACAAGTTAGTGGTGTACTGCGAGTGACATGAACGAGGTTTAAGTACGTAATTCACACAGGTTAATGTCGTTCGGGGGGTGTTCAGTACGAAGCATAAAACATGCTATATCACCAACTTTTATTTTATGTTTACTGACCAAAGAGACGCATATTACGATGAGTAGGTGCCACCCCCACTGTCTGAGGTTCACCACTAACTGTCAAGTACACAAAGCAGTTTGGAGCCCCGTTCCTGGCATACAAACGTGGCTTGAGCTCTATGCCCGATCCAACTTCTAATGGCCATGTCCAATGGGTTGCTTTGGTATATATATCCCAGGTAAGGCTGACCGTATCCTCGACCACAAACAAATATGGTTTACGTCTCTATCGATAGCATGAAGAAAACAGCATGGACACGGTTTATGCTGGATGACGAACGGTGGAAACACAAATTCATTGTGAGCAACACACGCTCACTTTACCCGCCGTAGATTTGATCGCTCACGTGAACTCCTTCAGGTTTCACCGATTATTTGCTTAACGTATATGTGAAATAGAACGCTGCTGTATCGGTTAGATAGGGTAATAGTTTCGCCAGACTTGCGCGTAATAACATTTCCCCTATCCACGCTGTTTTTGATAGACTTCGACAATTATTTCGCCTGCGGGAAACACCGCCATAATCACCACACGGAATGCTAACCCTAACAGACTCGCCCGAACAGTAGGAACCGACGACACATGACGTTGAGCAGGATGCGGGTCAAATTTATTCAGGCCTGCTCTTTCGCTCACGAGGAGTGTGATTTTAAAAACGGCACCATAACATGTGGACGAATGGCGTGACTGGTCCCACTGACAACGAGGCCCTTAAACAGTAGGGGTTCGCGACGAGGCTGTGGTCAGCGTTCTGATTCGGTTGGGGATAGTTTGGGTCGACGTGCAAGTTTGAGATTGAACTAGGCCCAGGCCTTTAAGGCATGCCTGAAAAAATGCCTGAATGACCGTTTCTGAAAACAGCGTGCCTGAACGCGATTTTCGTGCCTATGTTGCCAATCTTTTCTCAGGCACGGCCAGGCAGGTCGGTATGACAAAAAAAGGCATGAAAAATAACGCCATTACATTTGAACTCCCAAATTTAGGGGAAATGGGGTTATTTGTTGTGGTTTTTTTTGCGCGGTCACACAGTCCAGTAGTGCATCAGTGCACGCACAGACGCACAGCGCACAGCCAAGGCATCCCGCACAGCCAAGGCATCCCGCACGGCCACAGCTCTGCTAACAGCCAGGGATGGTGTCGTCCCAGAGTATCACGATACCACCTTCTGGGTGGCAGGCACCATGTCCGGTAAAGAAGGAAGTACGCACACACCACCAGCAGTTTCGTAGATTGCGGTAGAGAGGGGACAAACGGTCAACACCAATCGTAACGTGCCGTCAAGTGAGGGTGATTGGGTGACGTAGAACAACACTCTTGCTTGGCGTCTTCTGATACACAGGCTTTTCACGGAGCGATGTAGACTAAGCAACGGGCTTTCAATGATTTGGATGGTGATTTCTTGTGGTTTTTGTGTCCGATGAATCGACCGATCATATCGCTGAAGGGTGATGGGGCAGAACAGAACCAACGCTGGGGCTTGATGATTTGCTCGCCCGCGCATGCACAAGCTTTGGATTCGAAATTGATGATTTATTTTTATTAACAGTCCGAATCAAAGCTCGTTTTGTTTCATACATATTGCATGAGTTATGGCTTTAGAGAGCGTCCCCTGTTCCATTATTAATACGGTATACGCAACACTTCGCGGAAGCCAAAAAACACAAGCTGGAGTGTAGCTTTCCCAAACCGTACACAACGATGAATGATGGCATAACCGTACGATGGTCCACGTTGAGCCAGTACAAAATACCTATTAATAGTCGAGTCTCGAGGAATTTTGCGTAGCGCCGTACACCATTATTCTTGAGTATATTTGCTACAGTAGGTAACGCGCACACCTGCAGCCTTGTTTGCTGTTGTATATACATATTATATGTTTTTAAGCTATTAATCGTATTCTTAGCTATTTTTTGCCATTTCGTTGCTCCGAAACTTCAATCATCATAGGAAAAATGCAGGTGTGCAGTTCCAAAGGAAAAATGCTAACTAATTCCAAGTACCAGGTAGTTCGTCTAGTGGTTCGTCTCTGAAGACGAATGTGCAGTTCAAAATGTGTTACACAGTCGCGTGATCTTGCGAGGCATTTATGTCCGAAGCCCTAAACTACTTGAAATTAGTTTTGGGTTGAGCAAGATGGGCATTTATGCCTGAAACCCGTAACTACTTGAAATTAGTGTGGACTAAGCAAGATAGGCATTTATGCCTAAAACCCTAAACTACTTGAAATTAGTGTGCATTGAGCAAGATAGGCATTTATGCCTGAAACCCAAAACTACTTGAAATTAGTCTGGGATTGAGCAAGATATGAAGTAAGATAGGCATTTATGACTGAAACCCAAAACTACTTAAAACTAGTATGGGATTGAGCAAGATAGGCATTTATGCCTGAAACCCTAAAACTACTCGAAATTAGTGTGGGATGTGCCTTGACGGTTTCAGGCACGTTCGAGGCATTATTTCAGGCATAGATAGGCACGTTTAAGGCATTTCAGGCATTTGCCTATCTACGTGCCTATTTTAAAAAAAATCGCCTGCGGCGGGCCTATCTCCATATTATATGCCTATTTGCGCCTGCGGCGTGCCTTAAAGGCCTGGGCCTAGATTGAACACACGCATCTTGCCCAGTTTTGTTGTGCCGACCAATCCTGCACTTAAAAAAACCCATCCTGACACGAACCAGACGGTTGCCCTGCGGGTGTGCCTTCGGGTCGTTGTGCTTGGAAAGTGGTTGTTCGAGCACATATATAAGAAAGATCGCTGCGCCCGAAGTGCGCATTTGTTTTCGACATATTCCAGAGCAAGGACCCAATAACAGGGGGAGTTTGTTGTGTAGCGGCATCAGTTGCAATGGTTAAGGGGGTCCTTCCGAGATAAATACCTCACACCTACGAGCTGGGCCAGCCAAGAAACCTACAAAGCTTCCTAAAGTAGTATCTCGTGAACCACTGCGAATTAGGCTACAAAATTTTGAAGCGCCAACCCTGACATAGCAGTGCTTGTGCAATTTTTTTTTGTATCTTAAATATTATATACATTTGTTTTTCTCGACTCGATCTCGCCGAGATATCCGCGAAAACTCGAAAACAACATTTTTTTCATTCTAATTTCGTATAAAAAATGTCATTTTCGATCAACATGAAATTTGGTGGGGACAATGCTGAAGACACAAGGAGAAGATCGATGTAAGTCTCGTTGCCCAATTCGCCACCCATCAAGAGATATGACCAAAACTCGATTCCATATATAAGTCAAGTAATTACGGAAAAAATGGTAATTCCGTCATGCCCCGACCAATTTCGAGAGTTTTACTCTGAAATTTTCACCACGTCTTTGAACGGTGCGTGCAAAAATACCTGCCGCCTGCCCTCTTTGATTTTTTTTTTTTCCAAGTAGTTTTGATCGCTTTTGCATTTTTTTCGATTTTTGGATCGTCTTATCTCTCTCGAGGGGAAAAAAAAAAGGGCAGGCGGCAAGTGTGTTGATTAGTACATGATCTACACTGTGTCCAAATTCCAGGTCCTAATTCGTTAAATTGGTCGGGGCATGGCTAATCTGCTTTAAAAACATTTTTTTGGCTGGCCCAGCTCGTACGAGCTGGTTCCAGGAAAAAGTGTAACATTTCACCTTCGGGGAATAAAACAACGAATACACGAAAACTCGCAAAACAAAGGATATCCACGACACCGCATCAACAAGGCGAACACATCGGTGAAGCCGTTTTTGGCAAGGGTACGCGCGGTAAAGGTCGGGACGGGAAAATGTGGTCGGGACGGGAACGGTACGGTACGGGAATGGGAAACCGTCAGATTTTTCGTTCCCGACCGCGATTTCCCGACCTTTACCATCGTCATTTTCTGTTCCCGAGCTCTACCGTCCCGCGGTAATGGCCGTGTTCCCGTTCCCGACTGTTTCCCATCCCACTGTCTGCCCATTCCCGACTATTCCCGTCCCGCTGTCCGCCTAATCCCGATTATACCCATCCCACTGCCATATAAGTGATTCCCGTCCCATCCCGACCATGGGGCACAGCTTCTCCCATCCCGCATCTCACTATTGGGGCAGATATTCCCATTCCATTTACCGCCGGTTTTTTCATTTTCCCATCGCATGACCATGGATGGATGCAAGTGCGGATACTGCTGTACGAGTAGACTGGAGGAGACTGCAGATATTCGTGCGTCTATGTACGATTTGTTCATATTTCTGAACTATAAACAAATCGTATAATACCCGCGAATGAATACTCGTTTGTTTATATTTTATATTTTAGTTTTTTTGCTCTCTCTTTTTTTTTTTTAAATTTGCACACGAAGTCAAACTTTGTATCAACCATTCAACCACCCCGACTCACACTTCGCTATATGAATTAATGAAATAATGGTACGACGTAGTATATATAATAAATCGGTCGATATATTAAGCTTGCGTTTCGTTTGGTGTTTCTGGTGCAGATTCGTCCCAAGTGGGTGTGTGGGCATTGTGGAAAAAGGGGAAGCGGGGGGTGGTCGTAACAATAATACTGATGCGGTTTTCGTCCCTGCAACCCCTTGTTTCTTTTTTGTTTTCTAGATTTGACTTATTCGGGAGGGGGGGAGTCGGGTTTTGAACACCATGATATCGGTTCGTTCATAAGGAGACCAACAAAGCGTTCGGGTAAAAAATTCGTACCAGGTATGTATACACTTCCTGTCAAGAGAGGCGATAGTACGAAAATAACACCCTGTCTGTGCTCTATTAGACTCGATACTCGGAGTATGCCAAGCATGATATTCAAAATGCAAACAAAGCGTGATGTTGTGTTGTACCAGGTATGTATGTACGTACCATACTTTTTTTGTTTTGTTCCTGTTTTACATTATTGCGAATGTTATACTCGTACTCGTCTATCGTAGCATATCAATACGTCGAAGTCACAAGTCGGTGATATAACTACATTATATCAAAGCTACGAGGAATACTCGTACTCGAAGAAGACTTTTGATTCTAATTCGCTCTTTTCAGCCGTTGTCGCCAGCGTGTGTTGTTCCCGACCGTGTTCCCAACCATTCCCGACTGCGTTTCCCGACCGTATTCCCGACCGTATTCCCGACTCGGTTCCCGACCTATTCCCGACCTATTCCCGACCCGTTCACCGATCATTTCCCGTACCGCCGAAAAATGGTTCCCGTACCGTACCGTACCGTACCGCCAAAAATCGGTTCCCGTCCCGTCCCGTACCGCCAAAGAATCGTGTCCTCCCGTCCTTTCCCGTAAACCAAATGGTTTCCCACCTTCCCGTCCCATTCCCGTCCCGCGGTAAACAGACGGGAATTTTTTCCCATACCGCCCCTCGGGAAGACTCAAAAAAAATCAGCCTGCGGCGGGCAAAACGGTCCCATCCCGTACCGCGCGGTGCCTTCGGCACCGCCAGTACCCTTGGTTTTTGGCGTCCGAGCTGAAGTTCTTGAGATATGGGAATTGTTTGTATTACATGGGAAGGCGTTGTTGTATATATTTTTATGCAGTCAAATACTAAAATCGATATGATTCTTCTCTCGGCCATAATTCGGCCAACACATGGAATAATTAGGCGCTACGCAGACGTGTTGATATGACCGCACCCACAAGGGGAAGACGTCGATATCACTTATTTTGTATGCGATCAGCGTACAAGTGTGTACAAGTGTGTAACAAAAAACGCCTGCTAAAGTACTAGAACAATGTATTGAGCTCTTTCGAAACCCTAGGGAAACTATTTACTTTCACCTAAATCACTATAGCGCCCGGACCCAAGAAGATATGGAAGACGAAATTTTGCAGGGTTGGTCTTCACAAACAAGAATACAAAAACACTGCATGATGGTTTTATATTATCGTTTTCGTTCGTCGGTAATTTTGGGTCAAAGTTGCCGAAAATATAAAACAAATGTTTAAATGTACCTTATTCACCCAAAAAACATTTATTCGTTCAAAAGAGGCCATCAAATCGTTCTTTTCGTATGGTTATGAAGACCAACCCTGCCAAATTTCGTCTTCCAACTCGTTTTTATTTGGGGCGCAAAAGTCTGAAAACAATATTTTTCCTGCTCTCGCTGGAACCAGCTCGTAATCATTTTTAGGCTATTCATAAGAATGCGATGCAACGTCGCAGTGCGAAACTTTCAACCGCGCGTTTCAGATATAGGTGAACCGCAGGTATAGCCGACCCCCGTACACGCAATCCCCTGCGGGAGTAATAGTCTCCTTCACCTCCCGGCCAATATTCTAGTGCCACGTCGCCTGTTACATTAACTGGTTTCCTGCCATACATCGTTTGTTTTTTTCCAGCCATACATCACGAATTTTTGATGTTTACACGTCTCCGTAGTTCCGTTCGCGTCACAGGTATGGCATAACCTACTATTCCGGGCACTGCTCCCCCCTCGCCATCCCGACTGCTGTGGTCGTGTCGGTCGCGAGAAGAGTTAAGCATTTTCTTCTCTCGTTGTCTCGCGTCGAATAGTCCATACACACACCTTGGTGGGCTCATATGTGCAGGCACCCCTACTGTCTTGTGTGGCTCTTTTGCTGAACCCCATTATTTGTAGTACATTTTCATCCATGGATCTGTGTCCCTGTCTGCGGTCTTTATCAGACGCATTTAGAGCTGTTTCCCTTCAATTTTTCAGGCATAAGTTGTGGTAGGTTTCCCGTCGTCTCGATACGACCCCTTTCCCCGCCATACATATTCGCATGCTGGAAGCGTTGTATTCTTTACCACCGCGCCATATGCCACGTGAAGCGTGTGGATGATACGTTTTATTATGATAATTTCAATCCTTATATCGTATCGTTCGTTCAGTCTACCCATCCATCGAGCCCATGGTGCGAGATGTCCAGATGCTAGCACGACGATTGTGCTTTGCATTCGCTCATAGTAAATTTGTCTGGGCACGGACACCCTTCCAGTAGCCGCCAATACTAAACCTATGGGCTCCCTTTTATTGATGGGCGTCGTCAGACGCAAAAGCTTGGTGTGTAATTAAATGTGAAGAGTTCATCTTGAACATATCCCCGCACTCTAAGTTGGCCTACTTATATTTTCATGTATGTATTCGGTGTTTGTTTGCTCTCGAAAAGAACCCGGTATTTGTCTATCTACCCCGTAGTCACCTTGTTGGAACGCCTTCAAACGGTGCAATCGTTCTTTAAACACGTCGACACCTACAGTAGCAACAAGTGCTTGTCTGCGCCGATTTATCATCCTTCGTATGATATATATATAGGTAAATATATATAATATGTATACGTATATATTTCCCCCTGCCCGGTGTCGGTTATCAATGAATCGATGGTCAGATATCAGTCACCAGATATCGGCCATGCATGTAGTGGTCCTCAGTATCGGTAATCGTTGTCAGTCATGAACGCATTCTTCGACAATATCTATATGTTACTATTACGGGGGAGCATAGTAAACACTAGTAAATAGGACCTACGGTACACCCTAAAACCTATACATTTCCTTATTTTTACCAACAAGATTGGGTCCTATTTACTATGGTCCCCCGAAATATCAACATCGCTTATCAAGGTATTGGTCCATAATATCGATGGTTAATATCGGTCGGCACCTGGTACGTGCGATGTGATACAAATGTGTAAAACCACACGCTTGGTAATTCCTCCTTCAATAGTCTACTGCTGTGTCACCAATAGAGTTTGGGTGCTGTATGCTAAGAGTCGCCTTTACCGCAATTCTGAATTATTATATAGGATACAGTATAGAAATCGGGGACTTGGTTGTGGCCCGCGTGTGGTTCCAGTGTTATGTGACCGAATATTTAGAAAAACGCCGAAAACACTACTTTAGACCCTAACCCTAACCCTAACCCTAACCCCAACCCCGTCCCCGCCCCGACCCTTATGAGCTTTGTCTCGAAACAATCAGGCGTTTTTTTTTTTTTTATAATATGCTAACTAGAACTGTGCGGACAATTGGTTTAAGAGACTGCCTATTGATATAATTTTGTTTCGATAATTCGTTTCGGTGATTGTCCATACATCGGAATTTTCCAGGCATTTGAGTTTGGCGACCGTCCAATAAATAAAGTTATTACAGTAAATAAGTTTCGGCGGTTGTCTATTTTTATTGGAACGCTCCAGACAATTAATTATGTTATTTTATATTACTTGGAATTAACCATACAACTGCTTTCGGTTGTGGTCCATCAATTAGAAGCGTACACACTGTCAATAGTAATATTTGGGTGGTGCGTACTATATCGATTAGTTCGAACAAAAGGTTAAGGATGCTGTCAATCGAAGTAGTTTACCCTACAATTTATGTCGGCGATTGGAAACAAGTTGAGATTCTCCAAACGATACTATTCAGAGGCCGCACACAAATCACTTCATCCCGAAATGTCACGATATTGTACCTATTAAATGTACAGTAGGAGGTACGAGTATGTGATTACTAGCAGACCCCTATCTTTGTGTTGATACCAGTCACAATCAAGCACAATACAGTATCTTGTGCGTCATGTTACACAGGCGATGCTACCGTGGCGTTGGAGTGAGCTGATAACATAAGCTACTGATGTAGCTCTACAAACAGCTGCAGATTTTAACATAACAGAGCTCTCTGAAACTCGTTTGTCGGGGCAGTTCAAATTAATGAGTCCTTCCGGTATTTCTCGTAATCGAAACAGTGGACATCTATCGAAGACAGACATCCCGATACGTCCAATTCACGTACACCACATGAAATCAGTGGTTCAGACGATTTCAACTAGTAGACATCCTGTGAAATCAGTTGTCCAGAAACGTTTGAATTCGGTTTCCGAGATGAGAAGTCTTGACAATATAAACATATACAAAGTACTCGTAAACATAGTTTGTTCAGACAGTTGGACCGAATGGACAGCAGTCTCTGAATTTAAAATTCAGGACAATTCCAATGAAGAGAGACTTACAAAACTCTTTGCCTGGAAACATTTTATATGTGTTAGAAATCACCTTTCAAACAATCGAAAGCTGCAAACAATTACGGTTGATGGGCCGTAGCTAAACTAAATTGCCAGAAACATTCCCGGGTTTATCGTGTGCCAACGGTGACGGGCCGGTCCATCAATGTTTGATATGATGGGCCACAGCCCGGCCCGGCCCATCAAATTGTGTTCCGGTGGGCCGCGGCTCAGCCCGGCCTGGCCCGACCCACCGAATTGTTTAGAAATTGGGCAGACACCCGGCCCAGCCTATAACAGTTTTAACCATTCACGGCGCAGCCCGGCCCGGCTCATACTTGCTTCTTAAGTCTCAGCCGGGGCCGTCCCGGCCCATCACATGGGAGTGAGGCCCATGCGACACGGGCTGTATATGGTCGACACTATGATTGTTTTGAGCCGGCCCGTGAATTTGACTGGCCGACCTATGGACCGACCAATGTCTTGTCCCGCACTACACGGGAGGATTACACGCTGACGTGATTGTCTAAAAGTTGATTGATGTTTCGTTGTTTTTTCCCGTCCGGAGTCCGATGTACACCCGTTTCCAACCCATGAGACAAACATTGCCAGTATCACTACTCACGCAGTTATTCTCCATCAACGACTCCGTTGGAGGATTCCCGTTCCGACTGTAGAACACCACCTCCTCGTGCTGTTGCAACACCCGTAGCACCAGCAACAGCAGCAGGGCGTGCTGCTGCAACACCCGGTACTACTGCTGTTGTAATAAATGCTGCTGCGACACCAGGTAGTACTCTCGTCAAAGCAGTGTCGGTAGCACACCACACTTCATGGTCAGTGGTCCAGGCGGTCCGTCCAAATACATGGGCTATCTCAAGAGCCGGGCGGAGCAGCCCATGTAGAGCCCACTTCTCATCAGACGGCGCCCGGGCAGGATCATGAATGTTAGAGCGAATGGGCCGCGGCCCGGCCCTGACCAACTAAGTTTCAGAATATGGACCGCGGCCCGGGCCAGTCCATCATATTGTTTCAAATGTATACGCACCGGCCCGGCCCGGCACGGCACGAGCCATCGATATTAAAAACAGTCTCGGCCTGGTCCGCACCGGCGTATCACATTTCAAAAGTATCGGCCCGGCCCGGCATGTCACAATTTCCAGATCTGCCCGGCCCGGGCCGGCACGGACAAATGGCCCATGGCAAGACCCGAGAAATTCCATCCAATCGGCAGTCTTCAAAAACAAATGTCCGGCTAATTTCGATTTGTTAAAATACGTCGGACACCAAATGTACACCAAATTAGAACTTGTAGACACTAGTCTAAATAAGTTGTCCAACCAAATTCAATCGATGGGCAGGCAGTCCGCAATACGTATGTATTGTCTAAACGATTCCAATGTTTCGAGTCTCTGACATCACCTACTGGAAAATTGAAGTTTGTAGAGAACTTGGTGATCCTGCTGTTGGAGCAATTGACTGTCAATGGGTCAATTGTCCTGTGCATAAGCACGAAGGATCCAAGCACATCAGTTTTACGTATGCCTGGATTACAATGTGATTCATACAACGTTTGCATACCGCGTACTCGTAGCCCATGTGTCCAGATGTGGAGCCAAAAAACGTATTTTAGATAACAGAGAAATTTGTATGCAATATTATTTTGAAATCCACGGTTTAATTGGTTTAGCTTACTGTGTACCAATTGTCATTGGCTGAACAATATATTTTGGAGATGCTTTTGAAGTATAATTGACCAGAACAATTGGTGTTAACGGCGTCTTTTATTCGACTGTCCTGACAATGGACCTTGGAGAGTATATATTAATTGTAATTGCCCGGACAAATAGCTTAGGCGATTGTCCATGAATTAGAGAGGTCGGGACTTGTCGGGACAACTCATCTTGGTGAGTGTCCATCGATTGGAACTGGTCGGACGATTGATTCAAGAGACGGTCTATGAATTGAAATAGCCCTGGTAAATGATTTAAGAGATTGCCCGTAAATTTAATTGCCCGGAACAATGACTACCGAGACTGCCTATGTATGAGATGGAGTTGTCTTGATAATATGTTGCTGGCAATATCAATCGATAAAATTTCAAACTTGTCTATACAATTGGGCTAAGTAAAATATCTGGACTATGGAGATCGTAGTAAATTAATTGATAACGTAATCGGTACTCGTAGAAAGAGAGACAACGGTATAGTCAATTGCAATACAATACTATATATTGGCAATTAACTGAACTTGTCTATACTGTCCGGTATTATGTAATCTATTTTTCACGACTCATACTGAGACGCAGCGTTCCGTACGAACATCTTGACCGCGCGTTCTGAATGAGCTCACCCCCTGCACACCCCACTCCTGTACGCACATTCCCTGCATTACTAGCGATTATTAATATGTCACGTGCCCTTTCTCTGTTCCGTGTTCCCGTCATAAGTCATGTCATTTTCCCAGTTATATCATACGTAATTGGTGTTTCCTACTTCATTTTACCTGTAGGCTTATGTATACCTTATCCTCCATCTCCCTCGCTTCCATATCATATATCCACTCGTAGAGTCAAAAATATTAACAGACACGCATCTCCTCTCCCTACAACGTACGGTTAATGTAATTGTGTCGTCGATACATTTTGTTGAACATGTATATTTTTGCCTTTGACTTACTACGTCGAATGAATGGTCCATACGCACGCCTGGGCGGTCTGTTATCATGTGCAGGTTTTTGTACAGTCCGTTGTTTTGCTGTTTTATTTCTGTAGTTTTATCGAAACGTGTGTGTACAGGCTGGCCCGAGATGAATCCGGCTGAAACGTCCAGGGTCGGAAGTTCTCGTGTTTTTTAGGATTTTAGACTCGTGTTTTATGCACCCCTCTTCACCCTTGAGCGGACATTGTTTTGTTGACATAACATTTGTTGGAGTTGAAGTCGAATATTTATGCCCAAAAATAAATATTTTTCCCAGTGAAATAAACACCTAACAAAAACACAACGACGGTCAACGCATCCATCGGCAGGAGCTTACAGAACATGTGTGTCAAATATTTAAGTCCAAGCTGCAAACGACAACGTTAATACTTACATGGGTTTTTGTGCGGAAGGAGTTCGTATTATGGAGTTGTCTGGGACTCACTTAGTTTCAGTGTTGGATGAGCCTTTTGCCTTGAAATCGATATAGTGGTAGCCCTACACAGAAATATGGTCCAATTTGTTCGCCATAGTTTTACAGAATGCTTCGAAGTGCCGTAACTGGCTCGTTCAGAAAGAAAAGCAATACAATATAATCAATTAGGGTAACACCTGACTGTTTGCAGCCTTTCATATATCCTCTGGTCGGTCGGTACATGTATTTTCCGCTACCGCCAGCCCAAGAATAATAACAAAAACAACTGGCTATATGTCACCCTCTTCCACTGTTCATGGTGGGCAGCATGACACCAAGTGTATGGCATTCAAGTCGATATACGAGCTTGTTCAGGCTTATCACCCGAAATTTCGTCAGTCACGAATGCCGCATGCAATAGCAACTCCAATGTCACATATTTGGTATACTACTGACCGCCATGAACAGTGGAAGAGGGTGATATCGCCAGTTTATGGCTCAAGGACCTAGAACTGGCGCTACCGCCGAAATGTTGTCCGACCAATCACAGGGCTTCAAAGTGGTCAACAATAGTCAGGCGTTTCCGTAGGAAAACGTGTCTTCCCCCATTTTTGTTTTTTGAACGAGCCGCTTCCATGTGGTCCAAGGCATGTTTGTACTAAGTTTCACGCAAATTTCCGAAGATCTGACTGCGTATGATCATATTAAGTCGTATTTAACGCCCAAAATCGATTACATACTGAAACTAAGTAATTTCGAGGCAACGCCTACTTTTGCACTTTTACCGCACAAAAGTCCAAATTTCCACGCCGTTTTTTTGGAGATAGACCCTGAAATTTGATACACGTGCTTTATACGCTCTACCCGAGCCTTACGAAGGGGTTTTGTTTTTGTCTTTCATCGGAATTTTTGGATGTCATAAGACCCAAATTTCCCAATAAATTACAAAGTAAACAATATCTGACGGAACAATATAAGAAACACACACGTTAAAGTCTCGGGTAGGGCGCATAAAACACGTGTGCCAAATATCAGGGTCTATCTCCAAAAAACGGCGTGGACATTGGCCACTGAACGAATTTTCCGCTGTATACTTGAACCAGCCTGTAGCAAGCCGTATTCGTGTCTGACGAGATCTGGGTGGTTCAACTTGAACCATTCGCCTGGTTGTCTTCATTCGTTCCAGTTCCCCGGCAAATTGGTCCGACGCGTGTTGACAAATACAGTGTTTCTGTTTCCCTTTACAGTCATGCGTTATGCGTGTTTACCGTCATGTTGATACGCCTCATTTTCCCACGATAGTTTTCCGCATGACTAAGACCTTCTATTCTAGCTGCGCCATGTGCCCTGTTCAGCATATGAATGATACGCACCATGTTGATTTCAGCCTTTTCAATAAGTAAGTGTCCGTTCATAGTATACATCCAGCACGTACACGGCGCGCCCTCTTCGTACGATGAACAAAGGCAGAAACGGTGATGGCTATTTACATGCGCTCATTGATAACGTGCTTGCGCACGGACATCCATACACTATCCTTCAATGCCACGGCCTTTACCTCGCTTCCACGAGCTGGGCTTATCGAATAAAACACTTATAATATATATATATTATATAGTCGATACATTAATATGTACTGGCCGATTGATATCGTTCTTGTATTTACCCTCTGAAGATGTTTGGCGTGTATATGTACCAAGCATATCAAACCCGCCACGTATACAAGGGGGCCCATTATACGCTGACTCCGCACATAGCCTTTACGAATGGGACCAACAAACCTAGCCAGACCAGCAAGGTCACAACGACCGACGAGTATAAACCTACTAGCTGCACCTACTCTGTAAAAATATCTACCTATTATCGGAGATGAGCGAAGCTTACCACTTATTCGATAAAATGGTTGACTGTCGGCAGTGTCGCGATGTGACTGTTATTTATATTATAACTACACTCTGCCTAAGCCAAACGAACGCAATCAACCATTGGTCATCAACCCTTTTGTATTTTCTTTAGTCCCCTGGAGTGTGCCAATATTGCACAGATGTTCCGACTAAACATCGAGTATACTCGATACTCCATGTATACTCGCAGTATCGAGTAGTTTGCGTACTCTGACTACTGAGAGCATGAGAGGATTGACGGCCAGAATACTCGCAGTACTTGGAGTATGAGCAGTGCTGAAAGACCAAATGAAGACGTACGGTCGTTATAAGCCCCCGAGTACACGCAGTACATACAGACAGTATCGAGTTGAGAAGTCCTCGGAGTACAGGCAGTATCCACAGTGCAAACCCCAGAAATACTGCGAGTACGTAATACAAATTTACGTGAAGTACTTGTTTTTCGAAAATATGCTAATTATACTTGCAGGTAATATGAGCATCTGTGAAATGTGAAAGGGTATAAACGCCAGTCCCATGCTTCCACAACATGCGGAAAATGACGACCGAGTAATTGTAATGACACACATATATGCCGCTAAACTACTCCAGACTCCGAGTATATCCGGAGTATCGAGTAGGTTTCGTAGTCCGAGTAATGAGAGTATTTGAGTACTGGCGGCCTGAATTATGCGAGTATCTGGGAGTATAAGCAGTACTGAAGGCCAAAATAGTGCTACTACAAAGAGTATGAACGGTATCGAGCCCCGCAATGCTCGAAGTATGACAGTAGCTGCGGTACCGAATCCCTAAATACTCCGAGTACGAACACTATCCCGAGGTACATAAAGCCCAAATTCTGCGAGTACACAAAGTTCGTGAAGCTTCAAATGTCGAATGCTGCCTACTTTACTCCAAGCTACTACGAGCGTCTTTTGCTAAATTGGTCTCCGGCAGGAGCTCATCGTAACCGTCCTTTTCTGCATATATAGGATTACAACAAATATGAGGATACAAGCCATATGGCCATACAGCAATACGACACGGACATACCTCTACTATTCTTACATCACATTGCGACAGTGAGGACAATATACAAGGGGGTGCCATGTCGTATTGCTGGAGTCGCCTTTACCGCAATTCTGAATTATTATATAGGATACAGTATAGAAATCTGGGACTTGGTTGTGGCCCGCGTGTGGTTCCAGTGTTATGAGACCGAATATTGAGAAAAACGCCGAAAACACTACTTTAGACCCTAACCCTAACCCTAACCCTAACCCTAACCCTAACCCTAACCCCAACCCCGTCCCCGCCCCGACCCTTACGAGCTTTGTCTCGAAAAAATCAGGCGTTTTTTTTTTTTTTTTAAATTGGTCGACCACACTAAAAGGTATATAATAAAATATTCCCCGATTTCCATACTTTATCCTAGATAATAATTCAGTGGTGCGGTAAAGGCTACTGTATTGCTGGGTGCTGTCACGGAGACAAAGGTAATTCGCATGCAAGTTACGGCGACCCCTGTTTTGTTACGCCTAAGTTTTTGTGCCCCGTTACACGCATATCTCATGTACGGTTGTCTGCATTTAGAGTCATCCCACGGTAGAGCAGCCAGATATTCTGAGCTCCTTACATGAGGAGCTGAACATATCACCCGAAACATGACTTCGGAAACATTCGTTCGCGCAATCTTACCAAACCTTCCACTGTCGTAGTCCAAAAACAAATAGAACAGGAAAATTATAATAGTATCCGGTGGTCACTCACGCGAGGAGCACAACCAGTCGGAAACTAAAAAACCTACAACTGGTACCCCAACCGTGAGATTGCAATATATCTACCGCAGTTGCTCCCTTATAAAATCCAAATTTTCAGGGCTTTCGTCTGAATGGTTCGAGCGGCATTTACTCTGCCATTTAGTGCGGGAGTAGGGGTGATCCCGCCGTCGGGTGATAAATGTGAGTATCCCTGTTCACGCACAAACACGCCCCCCACATATGGCGTCCCTCTTGTGTCACAAGCATGTTTTTTCTTGAAATTATATGGATTATGAAATGCCCATATCGCCCAACAATACATATGATCGATCAAGGATCGATCCACAAACCCGTGGAAATAAGAAACGGCCTTACCTAGTGTGAAACAAGTAATACATTCGACAGTTTCAGGGTGGAAATCTGAAAACCAGTCTTCCTCCTGAACTTCTTTGGTCAAAGGCTGGCAAATTTTCGCCGCATGAAATAATTTGACGGCAATGTGTTCGTTGGAGTATATACTGACCTTTTTTACAGCAGACTTTTATCATGTTGTTGGCACGCAAATCATATCAAATGAAGCCCTAACTATGTAGGTGGCATAGCCGCGCTGGGGTCAAGCCTTAGCCTGTACTAGGGCTGGGACTTGGGTTGGGGTCGGGTAGAGTCGAAACCTTCTCGTGAGTTGGCTAAAACAAACAACACACGTAAAACCAGAGCTTGCCATTGACCCACGCTGACGGGCCCGTCCATCCCATCAAGTTTCGATACGATGGGCCGGGCATATTTGATAGGCCGCGCCTCGGCCCAGCCCACTCATGTTTGAGAGGATCAGCTGCGACTCGGCCCAGCCAATCACACCTCCATACACGCAGGTTATACCCGGCCTAGCGCTTCATTTTCTCAGAAAGCTCGGGGCCTTCCCAGCCTTGGCGATCACATGCCAACCAGGGCCTTGAGCTCTATATGAACCACCCGATCATGCCCACAAGCCGACCCGTCGACGTGACGGCTCAGCCCATGGGCCGGCCCATCTCTTTGGTCCCGTGCTAGATGATGCATGAGTGTACGCTAACATGCGTTTCCTACGAGAATGGTGCATTTTTCGTCGTTTTATTATAGTCTGGATTAATGAGGGACACAGCTGTTTTCCGCCCATGGGACACACGTCACCAGTGCCGTCTACTCGCAACAATAATGTTCTATAAACGGCTCGGTCGAATGGCTTCCGTCGGACTATGAACTACACCCTCGTCGTCTTGCTGCAACACCCGCAGTAACAGCAAACTCTGTAGCACGTGCTGCTGCAACACATGGTACTGCTGCAATAAATGTGGTGCATCAACTAAAACAAATTAGCGAATATTTCCCAAGTATAAACAGCGATTGTTTGTGGCATTTTCCCATGCTACAGCCGCAGCAGTTCTGATCCCGGGATCGACATAGACAAACATGAAAGTGAACATCCTGTAGATGCAACGTTGGGGCTGGAGATCTCCGCTGTCTCCTTCACGAAGTAGCACCGGCGGCTCCGTCCGCGTGACGAACCAGGGCACAAACGAAATGCTGCCTGCGTCGCGGAGTGTCGTCGGAACACCTTCATCCTAACCAAGGCCTAATTCGAATATTTGCACACATCTTCGTACTGTATACACCCGAGGCGATTTGCAAGCATTGAACGTGGCTGCTAAAAGCAAATAGCGACCTAAGGACACCCAAACAGTCGTAGATGTGGGAAGACTCCACCACGTGCCAAGGGCAGTGGCCCGGGCGGGCCCGTCAAACCAAGCGAACTGCCTCGTGGGCGCGATATACGTCGTAGTAGAAGTATCGGCAGCCCGCTACATATTATCAGCAGTGGTTCGGGCCAGCCTGTCAAAACACACAGGCCATATTATGGGTCGCGCGGAGCGGTCCATATGAAGCCCACATATAATGGACCGTGGCCCGGCCTGGCTCATCGGTTTATCAGATTTCGGGCCTCGGCACGGCTCAGGCCAACACGCTTACGAACGTCCGGTCCGGTCCCGGCCCGGCCCGGCCAATCACTGTTTCAGTAGCCTCGGCCCGGCCCGGCCTGGCCCATCACGTTTTGGAAAGTCTCAGTCTGGCTTCGCCTGGCCTGTCAGCATTGTCAGATCGGCCCGGCCTGGGAAAACGGCCCACGACAAGCCCTGCAAGAAACATTGAATAGGTTGCACTTTACCTGGTACGGTTTGCTGGTAAAAACACCACAAGAGGGCCAGACAAACATTGCTGAGGCATGAGCAGTCGAATTGTAAAGAGGTTGCGGTGATGGAACATAGTACATGCGGTAGCACGGTGTTTGCAACGTCACTCGACCAGGTTCGGATGAATAACGCGCTGCCACCACGTAGGACGATAAGGTGCTCCATATAGTTGAGCGCGTTACCGGCTGGTGATGCCTCAGGGGCGAAGCAAAAGGTTCTGCAAAAAAGAGGAATGGATACTCGTACGAGATTAAATAAGTACCCGCACGAAAACTTCGAGCTCAGCGACCGCCAGGTCGATAGTCGAGTAGAAATCACACTCGCTGCATAATTGTAGATCGTCAGGGCTCGCCACTTTTCCAAGCCAGTCGAGGCTTGGAGATACTGCTGCCGTGGTGGCGAAACAATCACAGCCGCAGGTGGGTTTGACAACAGGATCGGCCAGCAAGACGGGGTAGGGATGCGGAGGATGTACCCCCGATGGTGGATATGCAAAGGACAAACGTGAAAGGACCCGCACGCACTCAACTCGATGAACGCACACAACCTTGACGACTCGGGCGAATGAAAAGAGGCCGGCGAAGACGTTCGAATTATTGTTACAGGTGCAGCCTCAGATGGAGCAGGTCACGGCCAAAGGTGGTGAAGCACTCCTGTATGGTCAACCAGAGGCTCGTGGCATGTCGTGCAGTAGTCACATGTTTCTCACTCCAATTTGTGCTTCGCCTGCCGTATAAGTGGTGTCGTTCATGACAGTTTGACATGGTGATCACCTACTCTTCAAACCCGAGTACGACGTTAACTTCCAGGACAAGTACCCCCCCACCTTCCACTCTTAAGAACGAAGCGCCTTAGGATCGGTGTTAGCATTATTTTCCGTAGACATAAGATACCGTTGCCGAAGAAACACGACTCGCACAACTCAGGATACCCGGAATGCTGTGACTAGGGTAAAACAAACTTCCATTACCTCGCCAATGCTCTTGGGGGTAACCGAGTATGAACACGTGTCAGTTTCAGGCGTCACATATGGCGTGCAGTATATACATTTGGGTAGATTTATTTCAGTTTCATTTTCGGAAAATAATGTTCTAGCTTTTAGCTGGTGTTGTTGAGTATCTGGCACATTACTCCGAATCGTAGTCGCCGTTTAAGGTATGATATAAGAGGGGCATCTTAGTTTTGGAGGATTTTTGTGCATCAAATCAGTTTCGGATGTCGTGCGTTAATGCGTCTCCATCTTCTACAATAAATTGTTACATAATTTGCCTAAAACAAATGGCACGCCCGCAATATCGCGACTGCAAGGGGGACCCTAGTTTTCGACGGTGGGTACCCAGGCCCATGCTCTCTGTGGAATGGACGCGACATCAAAACCTAATCCGTTTAGCAATATCCCCCCCCTCCCCTAGCCATGTACGGTGCTTAGTTTTGTTTTATGTGTGTGTATCGGTTGGTCGAGAGCCATCAAAAACGGGGTGCGAGTATACTCCCGACTTTGACATGCCAAGCCCAGGGTATACTCAGTGGGCTCAACAACAGTAGGTGTGAAAATGTTCTCTTGTGGCCACCATTTTACCCCTTTTTGACCGGCGGGCGGTATATGCACCCCTAGCTGGGTCTCAAAACCAACCAACCAGTGACCACTCATTCTTTTGATCTTTGTGGCACGAGTAACAGCCGGCGTCATTAAACGTCGACAAGACCAACGGAACGGGCGATTCCCGGTCAAACGTGGTCAGCATATCAGCAAGTGTTTGAATAATAATTGTGCATACCACCCCGTCTGGTTTCGTGAGCACTGCATACGATCACGAGACCAGGTCCTCTTGTGACTATCACATCTGGGTTCGAGGAAGGCACAATTGCTGCTTGTTTATAACTACATGTATCTACAGCGTATGCGTGGTTATAATTTGAAGATTGTACATACACTACTCTATATCCGTACAGTACATTAGTATCGTAAGGGTCAAGCGAAGAACATCTTGCACCTCAAAGAAGAACAACTTGAATCAGGGCCTATGCGTACCAGCATACATAGACACCAACATAATGCTGCTCCTGTATACCATGCCACAGTATATATACGAATATATCAGGTACATGCACATGGTGTACAGGAGAATAGAGTTCAATTTGTACCAGGCCAATAACTGTTGGGCTGTTCAGCAACAGTAACGTGAATATACCAATATACGTGTAACATGATTGGGCACACGACGTGCTGGGTAGTTGAATTGATGTCGACGATAACCTGTGTGGCAAGAACCTCGCCATTGATGCCCGGCGGTGTCCCATTTAACGTCATCCATTCGGGGTGGTGTTCCCCTGTCTGTCGTGTTCCCTACAAGTAACATGCCGGCGGATGGAAGGCATGTATCAGTCATCACTCAAAGCGACGGTCCAAGGAATGGGCATGCGTGCAAGAGAATGCCATTAGGTTCCAACAAGTATGGGCTCAGGGTGGACTTCGTTCCATCCTCCATATATCCTCTATGGCTCGAAAATATGTCGTATGATATCGAAGAAGCTCTTTGTAGGCCGCAGTGTTTTTCGTGAAGTATGCAATAAGTGCAGGACACCCTTTTGATCAGCCGAAACATATTGCCGGCCAAACTTGTGGGCGACCTGCACCTGCTCCCCCCACGTGTTCCTGCGAACAAAGAAATCATCCCCTGGCTTCCTCCCGAAACTTCTCGTTCATCGGTTCGACATGCGATTCAAGAGTAATGATTGGTGCATATTTCGTTGATCATTGTGCTGCCACGTACACTATTTTTCTAGATCAGTGTTCTGGCGTGGTATTGAGAATATCGTATCAGCCACCTGAGACAGTAAAGGTGGCATTAGGTGTATGAGGAGCTCGACATATCTATACTGAAACGATACGTCCAAGAAGATTGTTCACGGAGCCGGGCCCAACGTTTCTATGGGCCTGTGCTACCACAAACCTATTTTATGCTTTACCCTACGTAATACGGAGGACCACCGTAAATAGGACCAAATATAGTTAGTAAAAAATGGTAAATATATTGGTAAATATATTGGTGTTTGTGTGTACCGTATGTCCAATTTACTATGGTCCCCCACAATAGCATCCGGTAGTTGCTCGCTTGACGAGCACGAAGAGCCAGATAATACTGATGTCACCAACCCAACGTAATCGGTGGCATGTGCTCGAGGTCCCTCACTCATCCATCGCGGCAGGACTGCCGACTTGCTCCAGGTACCGCCGCCGCCGCCGCTCTCGTCCCCCCATCCTCCCAAACAATCAATTCCTTTTTTCGATATCTATCTGCAAGCACTTACAATCGTGATTTGTCTTCCGGTTGATCGTACACTGTTTCTAAAGCCCGTTCTTGTAGGTGCCCTACTGCGCTCGGCAACATGTATGGTACGTGGGTAGATATGGCCGTCGTCTCTGCAAAGGGCACGACTCGCGAATTGTTCATGCTGAGAATACTCATAGCGCTTCGTCCCATCAATAATTGCTTTCTTCGGTCCTTTCTTCCTTCCCTCTTTCCTCCCTTCACGGATTTTCCCGTTTTCTTGCTCTGCTTGTAGGCGCACATCGGGGTTTCAACCTTTACGGCATGGGTTTTGTGTGGTTTGGGGCAACCGCCTTTGCGCTCCTGCCGATCACAGAAACCTTTGGCGCTCTACCCGATTTTCCGCTAGATAACAGAGAGATGGAGGTCCGCGCCGGCTACTTCACAGAGGATGGCAAGTACCTAGGAGGGTTTCCAAGTTTCGTTGATGGCTCGCTGTTATACGAGTGTACAGAGTTCCAATCGAGCAGCAGCAGCAGCAGTGCCGTTACCGTCGACAACACGGTGTGGAACGCGACGGTGTGCACGACCTGGACAGCGGATGTGACCGGTTCGGATGTTTACGACAGTTGTTCTTGTAAGTCCGTCGCACACGCGGCTTACTGCGAGGAGTGGACGTGCAGCCAGCGGGGAGTCGAGAACGCGCTGTGCAGCTGCGACACAACAGACGACGACCCAACAACGTCATTTTGTTCGTCCTGGGAGTGCTTCGAGACAGGTTCTGACGGCGCCCAAGGGGTCGGGAAGTACCAGTGTCTGACCTCGTCGTCAACCGCCGGAGTCTGTGAGGCCTGGACCGGGGTGACTGAAAGACCAGAGGAATGGAAAGCATCAAGCTGTGCCTGCGCCGAGCAGTTGGATGATGCCGACGTTTGCTCGTCGTGGGAGTGCAAAGAGCGAAGGATTGGAAAGTGTTCTCATGGCGGGGGAAGCTGGTGCAATATCGGCGTGTCTATAGGGGTGGGATGTTTCTTCGGATCCTTCGGCGCCATGTTGGTTGCATTCGGCGTGAACTCTGGAGACATCATCATTGCAGGCTGTTCATTGAAAGATTGTATAGTTACCGGGTTCTTCTGGATGCTGGGTTGGTTCGGTGGTGTTATCGTCTGGGGCGGGCAGGATGGAGCGGCGTGCGCGGGAATATGGTGGGGGGCGATCATCGTATTGGGCTTGCTCTACCGTCTCCTGTGTAACCATCGCTACCGCGGCAAAGCAGGCCTCGATACATTCCGTGGTCGAGCACCAAAACCCGTCGCTGAACAGGATACCCAATTCGCAAGCTAAGTTACAGTGCCCTTCAACGCGATGTATACGCTCGGCACATGTACGATACATAGCTTTATTTCTAGACGACTATGTTCTCTTTGCGCTTTTGTGAACGAAAGCAGGTACAGTTTCAGCCGGCGACGCCTTACCACCAATACCCTATAATGGCTGACGCGCGTTACGGTGAGAGGAGAAGCACCCAACGTGTATGATGTTCCACGAACCGTGAAGACAGCCCTATACGGGGGCTTTAAAATTTCCCAGGCACCAGCCATATCCGCGAAATGGTTCGATAAGCCCGACGCGCAACTCATACGCTATACCAGGGTATAGATTTCGATGTGCATCGAAGTTGTGTGGACAACGTACTTTGCGGAACGACAGGTGCTACGGTAGAGGGGTCATGTACAGATGCTGACGCGTACTACGATAGAAGTAGCACTTTTTGCTGATTTTGGTTTTGAATGATCGGGCTCCTTAACCCAAATTGGTCGGACTTTCATTCTCGTGTTGCCATATTTTCCATAGTATACCTAGCTCATGGGATGGTTGGTCGGGTAGCACTTTTGTTTCCTCCAAAAATCTTTTTTCGGGTGAGGTATGGAGCTCCTTAAGTGAGGAGCTCAGAAAAAAACACGGTGCACATCTATCGTTGCATTCGTCTGCTTGGTTTTTACTTGCACAGAGCCCCTCGGCCGAGTGACTGCTTTACTGCGTTGTACTCACAAGCTTTTTTTGTATTTTTGTTGTTGTGCTATATGCACCGCCATTAACGGTTTGCTTACGCAACGCCAACAAACTATGTTTAGGTCCAATTTCAGTTAGATTCGAAGCCACTCGTCCGAGTGGCCAAAACCCGGTGGTGAGAATGTGGGTACCAACCCCCCCTATCGTAGCACCAGTCGGACGCAAACAAAAGGAGGCACTCCCCAAGTCTAAGCCCGATACGGTATATCCAATGTAGCCTGGATGCCTAGGATGGTGGCTTTCGAGTACGGCCAACACAAACAATGTATGGTTGAAGGGCGATGGGGGTGCGGTCGATGCGCGTGGAAACAATACGCTGGAAGGACATCAGGCCTTCGTTGGTGTATCACGTTTAGTGCAGCAAGGTCTGCGTAAAACTCGAGTACGCCATATGACGACCGTAACTTCAACCGGCGGTGAATGCTCTAGTCTGGTAGGCCCGGCAAAGCACGAATTTAGGTGCAGGACGGAAGCAGTAGGGATGGTAGCGCGGGGAATTGGGCTAGTGTCTATTTGTTGTTGAAATGGAGAACAGTCCTAGCTCATATAATTGGATCGTGTTCTTCCAACTCCCTGGTGGAGATGAGTTAAACACAGTTAGTGGCCCACTTCTCGCATACTGCCTCAACGGCAGTGCCTCGAAGACAGGCTCTATGGACGAACAGGTTTTTTCGAGTAAGAAGCCGAAACTTCAACGACTTCCATAGTGTGGCCATTTTTTGTTGACGCGCTGCGTGTCGAGGATATTGGTTTGCAAAGAACGCACGCAGGCCAAGCTGTACCAGACCGATGGATACGCGGGACATTAGCTATGTTGGTTAGATAGTTCTACATACGAACGACGGAAATGTGAAGTATCATTGGTTTTATATTGTTTGGACGGACATGTCGTCATCTAAGGCAAAACAGGTTGATGCATTTTTCGTAGTATTACAGTCGGTTTGAGATTTTGGTGTGTATGATGCAATTGCCGATGACGGAATTATGGATCACATGTTACACCTTTTGCACACCACTGACGCTGAAGTTCTGGGACCCTAGTCCCCGTTTGGAGGATGCAGCGTATATTATTATGCAGGTCTTGGTGGATGGAAAGTGCCTTTCAACACAGCGGAAGGCCAGTAGTTGACACGTATGGTACTCGAATACACTAAATGTAGAATATATTCCCTAGCCAATTGAGTGTCACTACAGACGAGAAGTACGAGTACGGGTAAAGCAGGAACTAGCTGCTCTTCGTCTACACAGTTGGCCTGAGTATGCCATATGTATCAGTTCTCAGGGACATTGCCCAACGGTTTTGTTAGGTCGAAGTCTGGTTGCATTGGGGGATATGGTGAAGGAGTGGTGCATGCTACGGTAGAGGTGCACCGTGTTGTTTCTGAAAGGGGTCACTTGGTAACCTCTAAACCTCACCCAAAAAAGGATTTTGGAGGGGGGGGGGGGGGGGGGGGGGGGGGTGCTGGCCGATGATCAATACCATGGCCTGAGTATACAATGAACAATATGGAAATATATAAATATATGAAAGTCAGACGGTTTGGGGTCAAGGAGTCGTATCATTGAGAAAATATTGCATCCAAAAGGCGTTACCTCCATCGTAGCACGCGTCGAGGGATCCATCGTCATGAGCCACGAGACGGACAATGGTCAGCTGGCGAAAAAGGGCTGGAGATTGGGAGTTTTGGTCTCTGAAGAATGCCCTGGTACGGTTGGTGCCTTAATATCTGACCTATTCACGTGATTATTTTTATGAAAAATTCTGGACAACGCAAACCAAAGATAATACTGGAAAAACGTTTTTAAATCATTTATCACGACACGTATCCTAACCGTAAACGGAAGTGTCGCTCACGAGCCATATATTTCATCCCTCACTAAGCAAGACGTATCATAATTGAAAAAACGCCAGCACTACCGTAGCAAAGCAGTCCGCCGTGTCCTGGAAATAGCACGGGTGAGGACACCCCAGGCACTGTCGCGGACAAATCGCATCGAACTTTTGACCTGGTATCGGAGAAACTCTAAATGGCTTAGAAGTTGTACACAAAATTGCACGTCAAGATCTCAGAGTGCACTTTCGACATAACCGCGCCGATAGCAAATTTCCCCCGCACTATAACAAAGCTCAGTATTAAAGTACTCGCATCCCGCCCGCCAATGTCAAGTCAACAATGATAGTTCGGGCTGCAACTTGCCAAAATTGATTGTACTCCAATGTTGAAAACATCAATGGAACCCAGCACACAACTCGTGGTATTAAATCAGCCAAGGCCTCTTCGGCCATAACTCATGCGTTGCCATAAACGGTGGCGGAAATACCGTACATCCTTGCCTCGGCTAGCGTACGAGGGACGGCGCCTATGGTGGTCGATAGTCAAACATCTCGACATAATAAGTACCTACGTTAGATGGAGAACTATGATCGAAAATCGATAACTCTTTGACTTTGGTACAGCCGTATTATTATTTTGTCTACTTACATCGACGTGCTCAAATATTGCTGCTGCGGCCGCGAGCGCTGTATCTCTTGATTTCCGGAATTGTTCCGCAATCGTGAACGATACCGTTAGGTATAAATAGAGGTCAACGCTGAGGGTCGTGCCGTACACTGTTCCCATCTGCAGTCGCTTTACCGCCAGGTTTTCGCCCAGGGCTACATGGGTGGGCGGGTGGTTGGGTTGCATCCACCGGCGCCGTTAGTCGTCATTTATGTATTTCAGCCGCCAGGCTGTGCCGTGGCCGCTTATGAATACACCGTCGATGGGCTTGACCACATTTTCTCTACAAAATACGGCGGCGCCTAAACGCGTATCGAACATGTGCGATTGCCCAGGAAAGTACGATTCGTCGGCCCCCATATCGTTGAGGGCGAGGCTTAAATTCTCGCCACATGGGTCTGCATGAAAACAAAGACGGTCGGCATCGGAAAGCTCCGAACGCTCCCGCACGAATTTAAGCTGCCCAACTGAAACAGATCGTAACCGTGTAACGACTGTAGCCGCCACCGAATCTATGGCACAGTGTCTGGAATGTACTGTACCCCAGCAGATATTGCAAACCCTTGGCATATGCTGCTGATCTTTCTGATAGCTTGCTTGTCATTGGAGAATTACATGCATTTGGGGGGCTTCACAAACTCCGTGTGTTTACCATGTATGCATTCGGGAGGAAACGGTTATTATTACGGCGCAACCGAATGAATTTCCGTCAGATGTTTTCCCCTGTCCTCCACCGCTCGGTTGCCTATGTTTAGCAGATATCATATTTGGGCAGAAACATTGCGACGTTGGCCTGTCGTTTCCTTGAGTCGCTTTGACACCTTGGCGAACGCCCGTTAAACCGGTGATTTAAACCTTTCAATTGGCGGCGAACCTTATGTCAGCAATTTTCCGTGGTGGGTATACAGTTTTCCTTCTCACCATATTGGTTTGCTGCACTCCCTGCATGATGCCATTATTCCACGCCGTCTCCTCGCAGCACTCCCCTATCTTCGCTAAAAACAATTCCATTCCACCTCGTTCTCGGCATGCCGTCTCGTCAATATTAAAAGATAATCATTCTACTTAACCATATGTAGTCTTGTGGGTTTCAGCGCGTCAAGCTCAGGTGATCGTGGCCTGTTCGTTTAGGCTACCCTCGACAGCCCTGTGGCCGTGTTTGTTGTAAACATGTGCGTATACCCCACCCGTAAAATTACGATGCTGCTCGCGACAGGACGATCGTGGTCATGGATGATCGTGATGAAGACACATCTACGAGCTGGTTCAGGCATATCACCGCAAATTTCGTCAGTCATGAATGTCGCATGCAATAGCAACTCCAATGTCACATATTTGGTCTTATACTGGCTGCCATGAACAGTAGAAGGCGGTGACATCGCCAGTTTTTCGTTCGTGGACCTATAACTGGCGCTTCTGCCGATAATGGGGCCCGACCAATCACAGGCCTTCAAAGTGGTCGACAATAGTCAGGCGTTTCCGTCGGAAAACGTGTTGCCCCCCATTTTGTTTTTCTAAATTAGCCGCTTCCAGGTGGTCCAACCCATGTTTGTACAAATTGTCACGCAACTATTCGAAGATCTGACTGCGTATGATCATATCAAGTCATATTTAACGACCAAAATCGATTATATACTGAAACTAAGTAATTACGAGGCAACGCCTATTGTTGCATTTTACCGCACAAAAGTCTAAATGTCCACGCCGTTGTTTGGAGATAGACCCTGACATTTGGTACACGAGTCTTATGCGCCCTACCCGAGCCTTTTACGAATGTGTTTGTTTGTTTTTTCGCCGGAAAATTTGGATCTCTTACGACCCAAATTTCCCAAACAATTACAAAACAAACAGTATCTAACAAAAGAAAAAAAAACTTAAAGTCTCGGGTAGGGCGCATAAAACACGTGTGTCAAATTTCATGGTCTATCTCCAAAACGGCGTGGACATTGGCCACTAACTGAATTTTCCACGGTATACTTGAACAGGCCCGTGTAGGGATAACAAACAGTCAGCCAAGGATGGAACGCTATGTGCGCGGTTGTATCGTCTGCGATAATGCCTTGTATACCCTATACCACCAGTTGAAGCTTCCGCTACTGTTGTGAACAGGGAATGCACTACAGTAATCTCCGCTAAATTGATAAACGTCAATCGTATTAGAGCACCTAGCACCGCTGTCTTCCTATTTCGACCCTCAACGCGGTTGGTGATATACGCACGGTATCGATTCGTTGTCCACCTGTAATCTGAACCTCAACGCTTTTGTGGCATTCGAATCGAGTAGCGGCGCATGTACGGGTGCGTCGTCGCGGCAGCTATAGTGGCGAAGATGACAGCTAGCATCTCCTGGTCTGGATTTTTGCAAACTGTTCCATTAACGACTATTCTGTCGTCCAAGAGCGGGACGTTTCAGATGAGGCAGTAGCTGGATCGAAGGTGGGGTCTGCAACGGCTGGAGGAAGTTCCGAGGGGTCCAGATTCATCCGTGTGGGCCGACGACATAACACCCGAGCTATTGCTTACCCTCTCCTTGGGGGACCTCCACGCTTTTGTGGCATTCGAATCGAGGAGCGCCACATGTACGGGTGCGTCGTCGCGGCAACTATAGCGGCAGAGATGATAGCTAGCATCTCCTGGTCTGGATTTTTGCAGACTGTTCCATTAACGACTATTCTGTCGTCCAAGTGCGGGACGTTTCAGATGAGGCAGTAGGTGGATCGGAGGTGGGGTCTGAAACGGCTGGAGGAAGTTCCGAGGTCAAAAGTCACCCGTGTGGGCCGACGGCATAACACCGGAGCTATTGTTTACCCTCTCCTTGGGGGGGAGACCGGGATGCGAGCTGGCTACATTGGTGATACTGATGCGAAAAAGTGTGGAATGGATCATATCGTTGAACCTTGCCACAACGACCTGCCTCGATTTTACCTGTATTATACAATCTTGAAAGAAACCACACCCCTGCTAGCGATCCCGTCGAATTCACCCACCCGGATGGATGATGACCGCCACGATGTGAATTGCTTGGATCGCTATATGATTAACACGGGATGAAGCCGGTGCACCGGTGGTCCATGCAGGCCAGGGTTTCATTGAATAAAAATGAGTTTCTTATCGTAGTGGGTTACGTAGAGAGTCCAGATGGTGTGGTCGTGTGGGGTTCCACTGATGCCCGCGTCTATTACTGTGATGATCGTTTCGGGCGAATGCAAGGCTCATTAGTTGACACGTGAACAGGACGTGAACAGGGGGGGGGCGGGGCCTCGACAGGATGTTCACAAGCTTCCTTTCACGGGTGTCAACAGTGACGCCATAAGCCCTTCACTAGTACCTTGGTTATTTTCGACTGTGCCGAGTAGCGAACGTTAGGGCCGTAGGTGTCAGGGAAGTACTGAGTCTAGCCAAGGTTGCACGGATTATCGGCCTACCGTTTGCCGGGGAAAACACTGGGGATAGTAGAATAATGCATAGTGTATAATTTACCCTCTGTTGTTCTGATACACCGGAACTATCCATTGCGCCTCTAGAATTCCCCAAACGATCGGAAACCACACCTACGATCTCGGTACCAGTCGGCGCTGGGACTACAAGGAGCAAGAATCTTGATGCATAAAAGGTCATCAGCATGCGCCCTTCTTAAACTGTCTAACATTTGAAAAACAGCAATACAACTGGACACAAATTCGGGGCTGCCCTTCTACGTCTGGCTGTGCTTGTATTCAAATCAAGTCCATGCCCAATTAACAAATCAAAATGATGTCATGAACACAAACTGCCAAATTGATAGAAACATATGTACGTCGGAAAAGTTTAGACTAGCGGGGTCTCTTCTTCGTTGGTGCCCTCATTAGGTTCTTGGTCTTCCCGCTGAAATCTAAACGTGTTACACAAACGAGTGAGGCAAGTACTCTGTGCCGTCGAAATGTTGTGCCCACAATGACACAATCTATTTGCACTGTATGAACGTGTGACTTAAACACCATATACAACACTGCTCGGGGTCGTTCACTCAATTCGTCATGTCGTGCACTCGTAGTGCTCCGCCGTTAGGTTCAAGACCCACCATCATTGTACTTCCGTGCAGAAAACCCATCTCGCCCGATCCCCATACGTGCAGGTCGAACGGGGTAAGGTTGGGTGGCCACCTGCCAAGTGACCCACCCTTCTCCTCTATATTCTCCAGCTCCTCTTCCTCTTCATATTCCTCGTTATCTACCTCCTCCTTCTGCTTATCTGAACATAACAACATGTGTGCGACCCTCCCTTGCCGTGGAGAACCTCTTCCATGTCGTCGGTTCTCGACCGCAACTTATATCTCGTGTTTCTACAGTATTCCACCGTCGCACTTCGTGAGGGTGTCCCTCCGCGCAATACCAGTCGTCCGTTTTACCCTATCGAGTATCGGGTAGTTATCTCACAGCCAGTAGATCCCACGGGTCGTCTCTTCTACAGCTGTTGACCCTGAATATAAATATTACGGCAAAAGGTTCGTACTCAACCGATATACAATAGCGCGCTCTGACGCCAGCACCAAGCCGACAACGACGCGTGCGGCGCCTTCGTCGAACACGGGTACACGCTTGACATCCGCGAGTAGCTACCTTATACGGCAGTCGGACATCCTTCACGGTGGTATTTTGAGCCAGCCACACGTTCTGACTATCGGTTCCGGCCTGAACACCGAAGTTGAGATCACCGTGTTCTAGGACCATGATAGTGTTGCGGTCGACGCTGTGCAGATTAAGGTTTATTTCTCTGCCATTTGTACTGTCCGCATAAGGAGTCACGTGTCCCGCTAAATCAACATCGGACACGCACGCTCCGCCTTCTACCTGTCCAGGATCAATCCACCTAGAATTGTGCTGACAACGCCATCACACGCCTCTGTCTGTTTGCCATTTAGAGCTTACTGCTAGACTGTACCATCGTTGCCACCGCCGGCTTTGTCTCGCGCTCTACTCGTCAGCTTCAGCAACGGCTTCCTACTTCGTCGTGCAAAAGGCATCTACAGTATACGCACATGCGTCGCATCCACAGCGTACCTGCCAGCGCCGCATTAACCATTGTGTAACTTTCCTCGCCGCACTTGAAACAACGACTCGAGCATAAAATACCGTCTGCAGAAATCTCGCTCCTGCTAACATCGCTTAGCTGTCGCGACCACACGACTTCCCTTCCCGTCGGCTCTGCCAATTATTAGTTGTTCAGGGTTTCTCCTTCCTCTCTCGCCACCTTCACGACTACCCCGGCCGCCACAGGCACCGTCGGCAGGGTATAACGCCTCGCCCTCGGTCAAACTCTTACTTATGTTTCTAGATAGTGGCCGAAACCGCTCCAGAAGAGTCGTGATTCAGTTAAACGCCGGCGATGCTATATAGAGGTGCAAGGTTGCGGGTCCACACCTCGCACTCGGCCTGAGAAGCACGATTGAAGATGGAGTACAGAATGTGATTGCCTAGTGTCCGTCCAATCGTGTACATACTCGCGGGACAATGCTTTATTCTACCCCTATATCACCTGCACTGTGTTTATCACCGACGCAAGCGCGCAGGCGATAACTAAAACGACATCCGTTTCGACGCAGGCGTTTTTGGCGCCAGAGTATACAGTATAACCTGCGCATTGTTGATCATAGCGTTTGTTGCGTGCCTTGCATTGTGCACGAGCTTATCGCCCCACTACTCCGAGAGAAAAAACCCAGCGGGTGGGGCGCATATCTTGAGCGTATTACTGCCTACCATTCCATAGTCTTCACCTCCGACTCCACTCTGAGGGGTAAATGATGGCACTCAAAGGCCGCTGTTTGGGAGGGGGGGGGGTACCTAGCCAGCGGCTGGTTTTGTAGGGGCCAAACCACGGGCCGGCCGCGCGATCATAGCCCTTCTGGCGAGTATGTGTGGCTCGCTCTTGCTCGAGCTTATGGACTGTGCTTATGTTTCGGGATGAAAACCCCTTCGAAGCGATTTATGTTTTTCCAATCTTTAACTCTCCTGCGTACGGGAAGTTTCGGAGCAGTGGCGACCCGACGGCCCCAAGGACGGTCATTTGTTTCGTGTATTACCGACCATTGTCCGTGCAAGGCATGGATACTGGAGTGTTTTCGCCGAACGTCTGCACAGTGGGACGTGCTAGACAGCGATGGGGGTGGCTTCTGAAAACAGTGTCAATCAGCAGTTATGAATGTATTACCCGAGATAGGTCAACTTACGCGTGTCAGTAACCTCGAATAAACGTGCCAAAAATAAAATCACAATCACAATAGCAATCGCCATCTCAATCTAAATATAAATCCCAATTTCAATCCTCATCTCGATCTAAATCTCAATCTAAATCGCAATCTCAATCTCAATCTTAATATCCGTGTCTTAACAGTTCAAGCTTGTTGGTTGTGTGGGTGACAAGTTTTCAAGTTTCCATCTCGATGAAAAGATCGGCAGCCGCAATCGTCTTGCTTCATGATCCTGGGGAACACATCCTAGAGACTCAATTGTACCATAGAGGTCTACGAACTGTTGCAATTACTCTCGAGAAAGGTTACGTCCGGTATGTTTAAACGCTATCAAGATCGATAATGAATGTTGAATTCGTTTTGTGAGACGACACGACATCGTAGCACGTGGAAGGACGAATGTAATTCTCAAACCATGTAGGCGTCGTCGCCGGTAAACCAAGACCCTCCTACAATAATCTATAAATGTTACCGCTGACATATCAGCTCTATTGGTGTAAGCACTGCATGATATAATAAGTGTACTCGTATATTGTAGTGATTCCGTTCGCTCTTGTGGTTCCTTCAAAGGATCATCCATTCGCTCGCTCGGGACGGTGGACTACCCACTGTGTATTCTGCTGGCGGCGTTGTGCCGCCTTTATCGACATCGCATGGTCGCCCGCTAACCCAGTCAATATCACCTTAAGTAATAAAACGAAACGCCAACGCGGAGGATATGCCCCACATATCATGGTATAGAGACAGACCTCCAGCCACTGAGCGCCGGTGCCGCTTCACTGCGGATTCAAACTATAACGCCCTGCTACCTGCGCTCGACACGTTTAACTTCGATCGAACGGGGCATGTAGCTAGTTTTGACTGTATTCTTTTCGTTTACGCGTTAGCCGCCGCGTAGCGTGATTTCTCCTCGACGAGGGAGCACTTTGGTACAACTGACAAAATATTAGACGTAAAGTTAAAAGGTGAACCTAGCCCTACATGACGTAACCTACTATGGTACTGGTTTCGGCTAAATCTTGTTCGGAACGACGAGGCTCCTTGACCCAAACATCGCCAGGATTTTGTTCTTGTGTTGTACAGTTAGGCGACGGGATGGTTCACCCGGAAGCACTTACGTGTTCATCAAAAAATATTTGTTTGGTGAGATATAGAGATCCTGAAGCTTCCACCCTCATGACAACAAAGGCGCACCTCTACTTATGTGTTGCGTCTGATACACGATTCCGAGCGTAGTGTTATGGGTTTCCTCGTGAAACGGTTATACCACGTAGAATGCTCCCACACTGTGGTGTTGTTGCCTCTGATCAGTGAATGGATTGTGTTTTGCAAGACCTAGACCCTAACGTGGGAAAATGCGAACAAGATGCAACAAATCGTCTGCTCCAAACGCCGTGACGTGGTATGTAAGTCGGCCGTGTATGCTGTCACCTGGGCTGTCGCCTGGTAATGGTCGTAAGGAAGCCCAATCGCTACTAGGTTATGCGTTTGAGACACAGCAGTACGAGAGTGTAGGGTGTGCAAGGCGGGACGTACGGTATTTTTTTTCCCGGCTTGCAGTGGCTTATGCATCAGAGCTCAAGTGAATCGTGGTGTCGTACTCCCGTGTGTTCTTTCTTGGCTTCTGCATGGCTAGGGTCGAGGTGCATTAGGGGGTGAGGTAGACAGCGGTAGTGGGAAATGTACCTGGTCTGGCAGCAGTATCGAGTAGGACAAAAAACCTTTTTTATTCCATTTTTAGTTCAGAATTGTTTTTCAACACTTGTTTAGAGTTACACACCAACATTGACAGTTGCAACCGCGAACCACACTGCCCCCTAACGAGCTAGCTCACCACGTTTAGTGTTAACCCTGGCCTTGTCCACGCCGATGACGTCGCAGTTCAAATGGTGTTGCTGACAAGCGGCTAACCTGGTCACACAGCGATTGCCGAATAGACACTACAGTCTCTGTTGTGTAAAATCGTAAAACATGTATTGTGCGGTCTACGCCGGACAGCCAGAGAGAAGAACACACCACCAAATCTGCGACCAGTGGCCGCCCCTCTGTTGCTTTTGCGGAATCCCATCAAAACGTACTAAAATTGAAATTGTTGAGCTGTTTAGGGTAGTTCCTTTCCTCGTAGCCAGCCGAAACACTGAAGATTCCATTGTAGACACTGGTGATATACGTTCGATGTTGACAGATATCAGATCAGACCTAATCACAAAGACAAGATAAAGCACATCAATCGACAACAAAAAAAGGTTCACCCCTTGTAAGTCATTTGTCATCGAAGTCAATGCCTCCTTTAGGCGCTACACTAGCCTGTGGTCACTGCCAACGTAACACTTGACTGGAAAGGGTCTTGTTAAAACGTCGTTGAACACCTCCCGCTCGTCGGTTGCCTCGAGGTGGTAGTTTCCGCCCTGTTGACAGCCCTGTTTAAAAACGTCAACCAAGCCCGGCCCTGTCAGCTTGGCGTAGTACTCATAGCCTGCGCCTCCCCCGCACCCCAGGAAATGTCCTTGCGTTACTGTGTAGACGTTACACCCAAAAATGTCCACCTTACAATCGACGAACACCACGCCGACATTACCTCTTGCAGTCCCCCAACCCGCCTCTCTGCAGCGGTTGAAGAAACAACGCATGTCAACGCCACCAGCCACGGCGAAATTCGTCCCTAGTTGGCAGAGGACTCCCGCCATAGCCGCCTCTCGGTGGAGACGCCCTCCCGCCAAACTTGACGATCGCAGTAGGTCGATCACTGAGTACTTGGGGGGCTCCACTTCAACACCTGTTGCGAATGAACGCACCACATTCTCTGTCACCGGGTCTAAGACCAAGGAAGGATCAGCCGCCAACTCCTTACTCACCACCGATGCAATCTTTGTCAATCTCCCGTTCCCTAGCCTGGGCGCTAAATCCACGAGTATGCCGAATGTTTCGGAAAGCTGGCACGTGAACGGACAGGCCGGCCTGAACGCTCGTCTCACCCTCGCCTCTGTTCCAGATCCGTCGGGAAAGGCCACCGCGGTGTGTAAACCCGGGTAGAATATTGTTGTGCATCCCGGTGACACCTCAATGTTCACTCGAGAACGCCTGAAATTGCGAAATATCGCAAACGATGGTTCCAGGCGAAAGAACCCCACCACACAGCTCTTTACCAACATCGACTCGTCGGATTCAGTGACGGAGACACCCACGTTGCCTGTGGATCCGGCTAGACTCCTGATCGCCTCTACATAAGCAGCAGTTGTTTCATGTGTTGCACTAAACCGTGTCCGCTCGTACTCCCGGTCGTACAGCGGCAGGGCTGCAGCTGCTTCACTGACCAACGTATTGGTATCCTTGGGCATCTGTAGCGAATCACGGCAACTACCTAAACGATTGTGAACGTTCTGTAAGTGACGTTTTGAGAGCAAACCTCCGATTTCACCCTTGGTCATTTCCCCGATGAAGCGAAGGCCTAAGGACCGTGCAACCTCAGCCACGCCCAGTATTTTCACCACACCTGTGCCAGTACTACGCACTAGCCCGCATATGCGGCAAAAGTGATGGTACGAGTCTAGGGTTACAGGGGCCACTGTGAACACCCTTGAACCATTGCTGGTGGATGTCACGTCGATACCCTGTTCCCCCTCTGGACACGCGTCGACAGGGGAGCAGTTGAGTTTCCCAAACCGATTCTCGCAATAGTAGAAGCGGTCATCCATGGAGCCGTGCACAATCAGCATTCGTGAGGTAAATACGAAACCGACCACGACCAGACGAGCGTTTTCTTTCAGGACAAGTACCGTCTCGCTGGAGTAGGTGTGCACACGGACCTTTCTCTTGGCCTGGCCGTTTAAGAGGTAAACCACGTGGAGGTTTCCGTCCATCATGGAGCGAATCACGTTCGTGAGCGTGGGCAGGGGTGGGATGTGTTCTTCAAAACGAAGATTCAAGATAGGTTCACGATTAGCGTAGCCATTCTTGTAGATCGTGGTCAATAATGCCAATGTGCTCAGCTCGTGTCCAGGTGCACCTCCTAGGCAGAGCGCTGCCAGCAATTCGGGTGTCATGTCGTCTCCATAAACCAGTGCTTCCAGACCCGTCGGAAGGTTTCTCAGAACCTTAAGCCCCAACAAACGATCCAGCCACTGGCTGATCTGAAGCACCCCAGCCTTGGCAAGCCTCCCAGTCCTGGCCGCTAGATGCGTCTATTGTACTACACCTTCGACAACTCCATAGCAGGCGACTATCGTATCCACCCCCGTCGCCATGTCGTAACGCCGCCCGCCCTCTCGTGGTTGTCCTCGACTGCAATCGCGTTTGTATCAGCATTTTTCATAGGGTTAGGGTTAGGGTTAGGGTTAGGGCTATGGCATTGAAGGCGTTCGATGACATATACTAAGTATTTTGAGGGTTGTATATTCCGAAAGCCACAAGCTGACCAGAGGTATTCACAGCGCACGTTGCACACAGGTTCTGAACCTTGGCTAGACCGCCGGCCTTCTCGCTGCCCCTTTCTGGGGCATCGACTGTGTTTGAGTTCGACCTTTGTCAGGCGTTAAATCTCTCCGTCAACAATCCCGTTTGACTGGCGGGCTATACCGTCAACCGATGCGCTTCAACTACGTGTGGCACAGCGTGAATTACTCCGTGGCCGCTACTACTATCAGCAAAGGGTGCCATTGGCACTGAATCCCAAGGCACTATTTTGGAGGGAATTTTCGTTCTTGATTACATGGTGCGATCCCCGCGGACTGGGAATAGTTTATGTCGAGTAGCATGTCTCGTACATATACAGACAGGTATTGCCATTGATATAATGTGTACGATACCATATTTTTGATCGTAAGATGGCTCGGGGTACTTATACACTACTCGCTGGTATATCTGCGCTGTGGTGAGAACACCAGTTGATTACGAGGCGTATTGGCACGTGGCCCGCCTACACCCAGACTCGCCCCACCGTAGGTAGGCATTTTTACTTAGTGGTTCGCCTTCTACGTGAAATATATTTGAGCGATTGAGCTACTAAATTGGGCAACTGCCGGCTAGCAAGATAGGTTTACTATTATTTCACTTGCAGTACATTCGATTAAGAACTACAGTAGTACATACAAAAGTTGGTCGAGTCGCAATAACGAAAAAGCTTCGTGGTTAATGTGTCCCTATGCGGCAGTGGAGCTCCTCCTGTGAGCTGCTCAAACAATATGACAGCCCTCGGCATCGACCTCCCTGCTCAACGCCACCATGCTAAAAACTGCGACAAACGTCACGTCAGACAGGAAGCATGGGTATCACTCACGAAGACCGCCGTTAAGGGCAACCACGACGTTTTTACTTCACGGAGGGATACGCCCATCAGATGGGTGTGGTCCCGTAATGCTGGCGCAGGCTGAGAGGATGGAATTAACCCATACAGGGATAAGATGGCCCGAAAACGGTATTATGGGTTTCAGCTATACGTAGGTCATGTATGATAAGGGTGGATAAATTCGTCCACCCAACGGAATGGGGAGGTCTCAAGGGTATGGGAAGTTTGGCGAGAGGGTTCAGAACGTGCCGGTGGACGATCGTCTATATATCGTGCAGCCGGCGTCGAGGTCGGTCCTAAGCTTGGGCCTCAACGACTCGGTGGCGGCCCATGCGATGCTCGCTGTGTAAGGGCACCCGGTCGGCACCCCTTGTGCCATGGATCATAATGGTGGCCCTGCTGTAGCACTGACAACTTTCACCTACGCGGAGACTTAGGCCGGTAAAACGGCCACCTCGCTCGGCGAAATATGGCACCGTTTAATGAAGCTACACCGCCGCGCAGCAAAAAACGTTGTTTGGCATGTCTCACCACGATTCAACTTCATCTTTTGAAAACGTCGTGTTCGGTGAAAGAACAATGGTGATGGTCTTGCGGATAGATAGCAGCAGCACTGAGTTAAAGACGACACCAATTACAGCAGTAGTCGGTATAATGGAGTCGCTGCTGCACAACATATCTGCTACAACGTAGCTCTTACTACATCAGTAGGCATTACCCATGTAGGAGTAAGTGATTGGTTCCGTATCACGGTTTACATGTGATAGCAGCATCAGTATGTAACAGCAGGCCTTATGTTTTTGTGTGCATATACCAAGTACTTTCTGGTAACATATAGCAAACCCGCATCACTCATGTCGTAGACAAAGAGCAGCAGCATAGCACAGCGTAGCTACTCCTTAAGACTGTACAGTAAGTCAAGTACACACAGGTACGCACCAGAGGTTCTGTAGTAGCCTAAGATCTGTCATGATTATCAAAGAAGTATCGTACGTACGTACGTACGTACGCAGTGGATATACAAACCGGACTGTCATGATTCGATCGAATAGAGTACCCTGAACGACAGGTTGCATATTCGGGGGAATAAGATCAGGATGATGGCTTGATTTCATATTTGGGACACCCTGTCTTTGTTTTGGGGTCGAGCTACGAGTTGACGTGCAACATCGGCATACGGTTTCCCTCCATTTCAGCTCTCTGCTACAACACGCTCTTCACGAGCTATTGTCTGCTGGATATAATGATGTAAGGCCTGGGGTAACGTTTATCTTCTTATCTTCTCTTCTCTTCTATGTGATGCTTTTCGTACAAGCTTGCCCCACAGTGAGCCTCGCGCTTGCCTCAAGTTTAGGCTGTGTATTGACCGGTGGTCGGCAATCGAGTCTAAACGTATTCATCAGTTTTGTGCTGGTACACAAGATGAACCCCCATACCTAATACACAGGTAGGGCAAGTCCGGATGTGAGAGGAAAAGACATGTCGACTGCACCGAGTTTAAACAAAATGGATTGGAAGACGTGTTTGCAGGATAATCTTGGTGTAACATTCGCTGGTTCAATCACGACAAGCCTAGTTCCGCGGCGGCTAGTGTTAGTATCGTAATGCATGATTATGCTTTTATAGGTGAGGAAATATGCAGAGGTGGCACCAAGCAATGAGGGTAAATACATTTGAAGCAGAGGCGCTAATGCGGCCATTGTGGAAACCAAGAAGATACGATTGGGCTCCACATAAGAAACTAAAAGACGAAACTAAAAGACAAGAGAAGTGGCCAGAGTAAGCGTGGTCATTTCCGGTCCATCTCAGAAGGACGCGACCAACTACGGTTAGGTGTGCTATACGGACTGGTGTACTTGCTGACATTGAGAACTACGGGTAATATTCATCAAAACGTACATTGACAAGCCACCTATTCTGCATTACCATTACCGTCCCGATAGAAGGGAAGTGAACACACCATATACCGATCTGCGAGTAGGGCCAACTTCCCAATGTCACGGTGTATTGCAATACTCGTGTGTAAACTATATGATACACGCTAAACTCATGACGTATGACTGTATACCAATAGTAAACCGAATATACTTCAACAGACAAAGCTATAGGTCCGTAGCTAGAGGAATGATTCCGGTGTTGAAGCCTGATACCAAAACAATAAGAGTAAAACAGTCGAATGAAAAAAACTGTTCACTTCTGCGTACTAGCAGCGGCAATCTGAAAGTAGAAATACTACAAGAAAAAACAAACGCTACTACAAAAAGGAAGATGCATAGCGGAGTTAAGTGAGCCGAACAGCAGGAGCCACTGGGATCGACAGTATACAATGGTTATAAAACGCACTAAACATGACTACAAGAGGGATAAATGATCGGCCGCAGAGCGGCGCGGTGGATCCGACAGTCTTTGAGTAGAGGCGGCCCCTTAAGGTGCCAAGTGTGCTACACACTTCATCTGCCAGGGGGTCCAACAAAAGACAGAGTAGGTACAGCACCATCGGAGATCGGGGGTGGAATGCGTATAGGAGCGCGAAAAAGACATTACGTGGTAATGTTTTGTCTAGCCTTCAGGGTCCGTTACACGTCTCGGCAAAGTGCGCACGTAATAGGACGAATCGAGCTGGTTTTCCCAAGAAGGGTGCATGTGTGGCTTGGGAGTCTAACTCCAGCTGAATCTTTGATGTGTATGACCGGCGTGATCAACAGTCCACGTTACCTACCGCGGCCATGCATGGTACGTTACGTTGTGCCTTCAGATCGAGCTGTTGCCGTGTTGTTCTAGCCGAGTCAGTGTATACGGACAGTCAAAACGAGGCAGACACTTTGTCATCCGTTGGAGTCACCCGGATACCATCTCATTCATGAATCTGGGGTGGGGGGTGGTTAATGTCCTTCGTAGCCTGAGGCTGAGCCAACTTGCTGCTCAATGCACCGAATACAGACTGACCCTATATACAGGACACTACGTTGAGATGTACTGCGCGGTGCAACCAAGTGAGAACAGGACCAATTGACACGGCACCCCTGAAACCCAATCATTGTTGAAGCTCTTACGGCGTTGTCACGGTTAAGAGTTTGGGTGAAAATCGATTAGCACGGTTCGGTGCGGCTGGATAGTTTCGCAATCGTACGTGCGGTGCAATGTGTTGCGAGGCGGATTAAGTTGTGAAAGTCCTGCGGTGTCGTGTCGTGCGGGTTTTTTAAACGAAGGTCCTGCGTTGCGGTGCGGCGCGGCTCGTATGGATTGCAACCGAATGTCACCTCGCCGAATGAAGTTCAACGACCCAGTGAAAATGCATCTATTTAAGTTGTGAGGCCCTTTTAAAGAAAACAGAACGCCCTTCACAAAATTAGCCACCTACTTCCCACAAACATACATGAAAGTATAGTTGTGGTTGGATGTAAAGGAGTAGTACTCGTACTAGAGTAATATATTGTTCATACCAAACGTCAACCTTAGGCACGAAATTCCTGTTGATTCCAACCACACCTCCGACGTGTCTTCTTTGCCATACTATTACCAAGCTACAACAACAAACAGACGATCAGGCGAGGATGTGCATATCGGATCCGACTTCTCGACTTTGGTTTCGCAAGCCATGTACAGGCACGTCGTACAAAAGCCCTGATCTCATGATGTTACGTAGTGAACAAATATGGAACCGCACATTACATAGTCGTGGACCCGGCTATCATTCTGAAGAGACGCCGGCTCGGTTTTGGTTTTGTGCAAAATTTAATAGAACCTCCAAGTGTATGTAGAGCTTGCCTTGTGCCTTTCCGTGTCCACGTGTTACACTCCCGTGAAAACGTAGCAGTTTCCCCTCCTGGTGTTCGTCAACGCTTCGATGGCAAATTATTTGCAGGCACTGCCTGTGGTAGTGCTAGAACGGGCTGATGTGCGTCGCAACCAGACCGGGCCGAACATACGGATGCTAGAAGAACTGCTGTACAAACGTGAGGCGCGACACGAAGGGGAAGACAGAGCCGTCAAGCTGCGCGAAATACAGCCCCGGAAAGACCTTCCTGAAAACAGCCAGCCTAGACTTCTATATTTGGTGCCTTACGAGTAGTAGCGAGTTCCCGCAAGATGCAACCACATTTCTCCTTCTGGCCCCTAATGAAATCATAAGTTGTATTAGTGGACATTAAACAACCACCTAGTTGTTTCAGGGAAGGGGAGAACGCATCGGCAAATATTTGGACGAAAATGTTGTCACGGCAGTTCGGTTTCGTGTTATCAGCTTTTTGTTTTGCCGAGGAACACAAATAAAGGCAGTTCAGTAGTTTTGACGCAAATCAGGGAATGTTTTGGCGTTTGTTTGTTACCATGCAAACGCTTGACTCGTCGACTGTCAGAACGTACACACTTAGTAGTAGTGTTTGTGGACATCTGATATGGTTCAGAAGCGATACAAACACTCCTCCTGTCGCCGATTTCGCATAATTGTAGGGCTGGTTCCGGTCAGATTAGTGCAATGTTTCACCAAAGTTGGAAACTTCCCTTCGTATCAAATGAAAGACATAGAATTGTACCCCGGCTATGCAGTGTTGTGGTTGTGAACTATGTGAGTTTACTCCCCACAAACGGACGATACCCTGGTCAGTCCGTTCGATATCTTGTTTTGGGGCATGCATATTGAAGTTCAGTATTGCCCAAAACCAAGCAACATTCGTGAAAGGTGATTTCTATACCAATTTTCGTTTTTGCATAAAATAAAGCCAAGCATGGGTACCGATGATCGTATCGTCTATCCAATGTAGACATACGCGTTTTCAGGTGGTAAGGCGTCACGGATTCAGAACAGGGGGTTGATGGTGACAAAAGTCCTCGGGTTAAGTCCCAAATTTTCATTGCGTACCAGGTATCCATTGATTTCTTTCTGTGATACAAGCATATCTCAAGTTCTTGAAGTTGATTTGATCAGTTGTGCTCGGGTTTCAAATATCAATGGATCTTACTCGCTCCAAAGTTTATTGTTCGTCAACAAACCACCGATGCTCCAAAACAATCGCCTCCCTCTGAAGCAAGTCCGGCCGTGGGAATATAGGAAGAGGGAGTTATGCCACGGAGATCCGGAATATGTCTTCATAGTGCCTGAATTTGTTAATGCTACCGATAAACACGACGTAATTTTAATGTGTCAGGGTGGTATTTTGTGTTAGAAACGGCTACACAAAAATGGCATTATCTGTATCGTAGCATTTTCAACTTTTCAAAATTAATCTCTTTATCCGATTTCAGCTTGGTGAATATTGTTAGTAGCTATTCGCCGCCTTGCTTCGACAAAGTGCCCCCTTACATCGACCAACCGGAGTGGTTTTGCAAGATTGAAACAAATCATAGTCATTCGGGAATACCGCGAACAAAATATTTGTAGACAATCCGATCCGAATGTAGTTGTTTCCAAAGTTTTCTAAACGCCATTATGTGGTTGTCGCCGCGAAATAGGGTACAACATTCCAGCGTGTGACATATCGTAGATCAATTTGCACTTAATTTGTGGCCCATAATTTCCAGCAGTGCCGCCTAACCGCGGAGTCACCGTGATCCTACACCGCCATGACAAAAAGCGGACCTCTTTCCGTGTCAAGCTGTATCTGGAAGACAAACTGCCCGCCAGCGAGGGCAACCAGGTAATGTTCGTCGGGCCGTGCCGTCGGCTAGTAGTAACATTTTGAACGTCAGTTTGGAAGCTCAAGTACCGGTGGAGATCAGAGACATTGATTGTCTTACCAGTTTCCCAAAGTATTTCCTTGTTCGGTTTAGACGTCTCAGGTCCTCATGTCGGTTTCCTCGAAAAATACGTGGCAGCTCCGTTGGGACTATGGTTTATCTTAACAACCCAGGGTACGTCTTACTTATGCATACTATTCGCAGCATTAGAGCAAGTTGGACCAAGGCTAGTTAGAACCCCCCATTTGCTACTCAGTGGCGGTGCTGCTTGCTGTTGTATTCTACATAATCTATGTTGCATACCACCCTCCTTGTCATCCAATAAGCAATGAAACCGGTACTGATACGCTTCGGCCAGCTGACCGACGCTTCCTGCTTTGGAAATACTTCGCGATAATCGTCTTGCCGCGTCACTTCGACGATAAGCCTCGACGCGCAAAGCGGGAGGGGGGATGGCGAAATGGTACCAACCCAGTTCTGCCACGCGAGAGAGACAGAAGGAACAGGCGCAGGTACGAGTATGTCTTATTCAAAAGCCATCGGACACCCGTGGACAACGTTTTGCTTTTTTCAGTAGGTGCCCTACCTCACCGTCAGCGCCTTGACTGCCTTCCGGTAGTTTATAGTTTTCTACTTTTTCATCTTCTTTTTGTGTATTTCGTCTCCCTCCGCGTATTTCGCTATTTTAGAGGTATCGTTTTGTTTGGGGCCCTCCCGTTTAAGAACCCGGTGTGTTTTGCTCCCGAGCTCGTACTACGGCTTATTACCTTTCCTGTTATTGTCTTTCCCTAGCTTAACGGCGAACCGCTTTCGCGCTGGGTCGACTAGGCGATCGTTATGCGTAGTCCGTTCGGTTGAGAGAACCAGGGGAGCTAAACGAATTGCACATATCAACTCACACGAGGCAAGAGCGTCACACGTGTTAACATAGCTGAACGATACAACGCCAACAATGCTCAACCATACTAATGCAAAACACTGTACTACTGTATTCGGGAGTTCGGGACACGCTTAACAGGAAAATAATAAGTATATAAAGGCAGTTTGATTATGGGTGCGTGAAGTTACAGTAAAAAATAACGCAAGTTAGCTTTATATCCGTATATATCTGTCGGGGTGGATGACACTAATGATAAGAATCGACTTGAGCTACCGTTTAAATTCGGTAAAAGGATGGACAGGATATGACCAATGTAATTTGTATCCATTATACATACTGTAGTATCTGGTATATACATATATACGTACGCTTGTTTCACAGCTATATTTTCATGAAACATTGAGTTTTTCTATGCATAGAACATTTTAGTTTGTACCTGGTTTAACTATTAACACTACAGTATATGTATTGTTGTATATTGATATGTGTCCCTGTCAAGCCAGGTTTCGTTGGGCTGAGATGCTGGCTCAAGCCCTATTATTTATGTTTGAGAGCGAAGCTGGGACGAGTGATTTGGCAGATTTGCAGCAGGTCGGAAACACAAGCCTCGTTGCTAGATCCAACCACCGTGCGTTGACCACGAGGGATCACGCGAGACGGGAGTCACGCCAGTGAAGGTGTCGTGGTGGGTAAGTATGTCTACCGTATAACACGGAAGAAAGCACAACCCGGTGATAACATTTTGGCATTTAAAAATATTATCACCGGGTGTGCTGTTGTGGAGGGGTGTGCTCTCTAACGGATCCCCGGTGATAAACACCATGCACGAGATCCCTGCAGCTAGGGGGTGTAGTAACACGGGGATGTACCAACGAGGGGGTGTGCTAACGGCATTATTGGATAACAAGGAGAGTTAACAGACCGCGGCCGTATTCAGGGGGTGTGGTAATGAGAGGGAGTGATAACGGTATATCAATGATTTCTATGGAGTAAGTGTGAACAGACCCCGGCCAGAATGCAGGGGGTATGTAAGCAAGGGGTGTGCTAACGCATGACAAGCTTGGTCTAAAACCAGTTTGTTTTTCTATTATCACGTATTGCCGGTGATGGTAAGGCAAACGCTTCAAACCCGGGGATTACAGCAAAAATCCCCACCCTGCTACGATACCGCAAAACGGTTGCTGGTACCGGTACCATACAGGTACTCATTGATGAACCCCGAGGGTCGCGCCGCAAGTGCTGCAGGTGCTTCGCCGGTATCGGTACCGGTACCAGTAGCCGGGGCTTGGCACACGGCGGACGTAAAAGATGTGATACCGATAGTGCCAGAACCGGTAAGCGCGTTGGTCCCAGAGAAAAACGACATGATCGTCGCCCGAGGCGCGGCAGAAGCAGCTACAGGTGGGGTCGAAGCCACGGACTCGTTCGACCCGGCGCAGCAGTTGCCTCCATGCTGGTGTCCATACCGGTGCGGGTTGATTGTGAATCGTGAATAATATCCATCCACCAGATGGTGTGATAATTGTGGAGTTTGGCACTGTTTTCAGGCGTACACAGGTGGAGGGTGTGTTGTCCAACGTACCCCCGGTGATAAGGTTACGGTAAAAAAACGAAGTAAAAAATACATCACCCGGTGTGCTTATGTGTGGGGGGGGTGTTATCTAAGGGGGTGTGCTTTCTTCAATGTTATACAGTATGCTTGACATCGCTTCACAGCAATTTCTCCATTTAATATTGTTCTGCTCTTCTTCATACTTTTATTCGCGCAATTGACACAATAACAGCTTGAACAGGAAGACCACCACGAACAGAAACACCTACAACGACGCAGCAGTTCGCATGGAGGCAGTGAGGCCTTCAGAGATACGAGCTAGGCTATGCTTACCGTCTTTTGTATTTTGCTTTACTGGGAAACGTTTTGGTGTATTCTTGATCGCTGCCGTATAGCAATCTTACGAGTACGTATAACAATATTATCGTACAAAGCATACTACCTTGTACCCCAGGGCCCCCCGAAAAGTGATGTTTCGACAACTAACTATCTAAAATGGTAAGAATGGAAAAACAACCGAAGCACTGTGATCGCTGCACAATTTAGAACAAAACAAAAAAATCTGAATTTTTCCAAAAACCAATCACTTGGTTTTAACGACCCCCCCTCGGGGAAGGTCTTCAAAACCAAGTAGTTGGTTTTTGTATAATTTCAGAAAAAAAAACTTGTGTTGTGCTAAGAGCCATTTTTTTTCCGCTGGTGGGGGGGGGGGTACTCATTTGTTGCTTGCCTTAGTCATTTGACCATTGACCACGCATCCCTTTCGAGACGGAGCACCGTTCCTACTCCTAATAGAGACACCTCCAACACTTGGGCGCTCATTACGTTGTTTCCATATACATACGTATTACAAATAAACGTTTTGCTAATCTTATCCCCTTCCTGCTTCGCCGCCTGTGGCCACCATCTATCTCCCAAGATAGCGATCGTTTTCTCGCTACTATTTAGTGTGCCAAACTGCTCTATGTCACACTCGTCTATTTTCCTCATCTCCTCCTCAAGCACATCCCTTTCCTCCTTGTACCTTTCACATTCTCCCACTATGTGAACTCTACTCTCTATGGCTTTGCCACATGGGCACATCTGTGCATCTACTTCCTCCTCCTCTCGGCTACTGGTATACCTCCTTCTTCTTTCTGGCAGGTCCAGGTCCCCTACACGAAATCGCAGTTTCAGCTTTTTCGCGAAGTCCATTGGGCCGTGCAGATACCTTTTCATTCCTATTCCTTCTCTCAACCCCCCGTATATCTCTAAGTGTTCTTCCCCTTCCACCTTTTTTCTTAGTGCTAGCCTTTCCCTTCTTTCTACCCTTTCTTTCACTTCTGTCTTGTATCCGCTAAATTTCTCTATGGCCAGCGTCTCTTATTGGTTTCCTATATCCTTCCATACTTTCTCGACTACGCTATCCCACCTTATTCCAGCTCGCCCTTTGGTTACTTTCTCCCATACAGCTTTATCAGCTATGCCTCGGGGGGGGGGGTCTTTAAAACCAGGTAATTTGTTTCGGAAAATTTCAGAAAAGAAAACTTGTTTTGTCCTCAATCGTCCAGCGATCACAGTACTCCGATTGTTTTTCCATTCTCCCCATTTAGAAAGTTAGACCAAGTATTATGGGAAACATTATTTTTGGGCTCCAGGAACTGATTTCTAGGCCCAATATACCCGTTTTACTCCGTCGGACAGTCAAAAACACCGATACACTCCTAACGATCCACCCCGTAGTTTTTCGAGGGCTTTCTGGAGCAGTTTTCCGTTTTTCTAGGGTCTCGTTTCGATTTTTGACGCAACTAATCAGTTTCCAGAAACAAGGCTTGTTGGTCAGAACTGGGACCAAAAATGATGGATCGTTAAGGATTTTTGGCTAAAAATCATAATGTCCTCAAAACTGGCAACTTGGACGAACAGTCAAACTACGACCCTGGAGAAACGAAAAAGTACGACAGAAAAGCTCTACGAAAACTACGGGGAGCATCCTGACGAACCTATCGGGGTTTTGTTTTGGCCGTGCCGCCGAGTAAATCGCGAATGTTTGGCTAAAAACTCAGTTCTGAGGGCCCACAAAATAAAGTTCCCATAATAGTTGGTCTTAGGTGACGAAAAACCAAATCTGCGGGCCCCCTTGGGTACACAGCTGTTGTGTACCGGACTCCCAATTCTACCGCACGCGTACATGCTTCCATGCTTGTTCTTTAGGTTTGAACAGCAAATGAGTACGTTTCGCAAATGCAGGCTCACAGTACAGAGTTTGGTCCATACATTTTTCAGGGTGGCATTGTACATTTCTTTTCGTACCTACACGTCCACCGTCAGTTTTTTTTTTCTATGATCGCTTACTTGTCCTAGCACCCATCGACGGGGTGCAGTACACGTACATGTGAGGGTATTACCTGCTGAACTATAGGGGTAAAAGATCGATCGATTACCCAGCTCAGGGCAATCCTTATAACACACTCCCCCCCTCTGAACGTCGGGATATTTGGGACGTCGGTACCGTATACGGCCGTACGTTGACCTACCCGCTTCGTTTCAATACCTGGTGAACCAGGGAGACGTGCTATCTGGGGACGCACGCGCAAGCGTTTCTGAAAAAAGAAACGTTCGAAGTGAGATTCGAACCCGTGTCCTGCCGACGACGCTAAATGTGAGGGTAGTACCTGCTGAGCTATAGGGGTAAAAGATCGATCGATTACCCAGCTCAGGGTAATCCTTATAACATACAGCACATATTTTTGTTAGTCTGTCTTTTCTGGGATACAACTGGGTGGTCAATCACAAAGCACCACGATTAAATGTTGTGAACCGATTTCGCCCACAGTAGTATTCTCCGTACCAGTTGTACTCGTGGATTATTTTTGAGTACGTACGGGCGTATATATATGTACGAAAAACTAAATCGAAGCGTTCTGTTTTGTACTGGACTAAACTACATAGTTTGCTACATATTCGATGTTATGTTGCTCTAGTTATCAATATACGAAGCGGGTTCGACGTCGATTGTGCCAGGCACTACTCGGTAGGATTAACACAAGTACCTACCCACGTCTATACTGGACATTTCACACACGTCCCAGTTCTACCAAATGTCTCTTCAACTATCCACATCCTTGATTGCTGGACAATTGAACGTTCATTCGCGCTCGTACTTACATGTAGTACGAGGGCAACATTGTTTTGTTTGGGTGCATACACACCGACTTTCTTTTTTTCCGTAGCTATATATACGTACTGCTATAATCGTAGTCCTGTTATTATTGTAGTATTCAAATGAGACGGCGCGTTACACGTACAGCAAACAGCTTATGCTGCTTCTCATTGTAGGGTGGGTAGGTGGTCATGCACAACCATGAATACCTTTTTCAGACATAAAGTACAACCATATTACCGCCAATATCACACGGGACTGATTATTATTTCGTTATCTTTGAGTTCACTTGTTTCCATTTTGCCGCTGCCATCGCGCAGTCGCGCAGGACTGAATAGGTTGTGTTTTTGTTTTCTTAGTAACAGGATTCTACTGTAATACACAGAAATCGCTACTGTAGCTACTGACGTTCGGGCAGTATATCAAATATGGACGTAGAGATACAATATAATATAGTATACATTTGATGTGCAGCCAGTGGGCACTAATAATACGTGTGCGCTAATATCATAGTTCGCATATTGGAATGAAAGCAGTATGCGGTCTGTCTTACTCGTAGTACGGTCTGTTGCATACCCAATGCCTCACCATCTGTAACAATACTGAGAACGTTGCTGGGACGATACTTGAACGTCGGAGAGAACATTACAGGGAACATTACGGGCTTCGGCAAAGTGTATATGTCCGCAGCATGGGCACTGTCTCGAGATGATCAGGTGCTGGCACCCCCACCTCGACCAATCTATCTTCTCTTTGTTCCATATAGCTTGTCTCACCGAACCCCCTAGGAAATATATTACGGTTACACACCTTGTGCCACGGAGATAATAAATCACTGTTAAACACACGCCGTGGTATCACATACATACGAGCATTCGCACGGGTATATACGAGTGGTTACTTTACGAGAAGGTTTAGTTATTCGACTACGGGCGCCCGTTATTGGGCTGTGAAGGGTTGGTCGACATGACCCACTCCACCTCTCCCCCTGCTTTCGTCTACAGTACCTCTTTCCAGGCCGACATAGTAAAGGCATATTCAACAATATTTATCGCGCTACGGGTTGCAGTGCCTAGCCCAGAGCTTAGTAGTGTGGCGGTTGGGAGTATATGCATCCATAGAACATCAGCGCTTTTTGAACACGTTAAGGACTTCTTCCAGCAAGCAGCCTCATAATACCGACTGGGCCCGCAGTGGGTGGTTCGTCCGAGACGGATGACCTGGCCAGTCTCTTGAGGGACCTGGCGGCGAAGAGGAGATAATATCCTGATCGGCGGGAGAGCGACCGAGAACTGCGGAGTCACTGCTTGCAGACGCAGATTTCAGAGAAAATGCATCGCAGAACTGCTGCATTTCGTGATATTGCGTCTGGTGTTACGAGTGAGAGGCCCGGAACCGCTATTAGCGCTGGGAACGTAACGAGAGTCCGCTCGAGTGTGAGTTTGTCAGTTTTCTCGCAAATTCGGGAGTCTGACGCACTCGGTTTCTACATTCAGTGGGAAGTAAAAAACATATCCATTGTTGTAGGGGCCATTCGAGGTTTATACTTCCACGGTTGGGTACATGTCGGCGTTCCTCTTAGTTCATGATATGATGATCGACGACGCTACGAAAAATACTCCGCATTTTCTCTCGCGGGGCTTCAGTGAGGAACATTTTACCTTGGATAAAAGCGATTCACAACCCCGTGTACCCCTGCCACAAAATTACTTGTGCTATTTGTTTCCTAAACCGAGGCGGTAGGGAAAAATACGCGGAGTATAACATATAGCAGGTATACTGAATTGCAAACAACCGTTTCATGTTAGCTTCGCACATATATATATATATATCTTGGCTCTGTATTTGCTTTTGCATGCTGACCTTATTTGCGGGGTTTTCTCCTTGCTCACCCTTTGTCGTCTTTCCCTGGGTAGGTGTGCCGATGTATGTTGTTCTCCCCACGCCTACGAACGAGACGCGCGCTTTTGCAGATCCGCCTGCGACAGACAAAGTTGAGCATCTTGAAAATTCGATTGCAGCTGCTCGCGACGGGCGTTTTGTAGATTGTTCCCGTGAACAGCTATCCCCACACGAGAATTGCAACGGAGATATAACAAACTTGTGCCCATAGTCAACGGAGGAGCACCCAAGCATGACATCCCCTTGTCCACTCTTCCGCACACGTCGGAGTAGTATCGGCCTGTAGTGCGCCACGTTCACGGTGTATTGTGGTGCGGGATTCCAAATGCAGAATAGCAGGCTAGCACGGTGACGTTCGGGGAGGTACGGTGCTCGTGAGGTGTGGTGCGGTTTGGTGCGGTTTGGTGCGGTTTGGTGCGGTGCGGTGCGGTTGGGTGAGGTGCGGTGCGGTGCGGTGCGGTATGGTGCGGTGCGGTGCCGTGCAATGCTATGCGGTGGTGCCAGGAGCCTTATTTTTACGAGGTTATAAATCACACATGCGATTATAAATCGCCATGCGGCTGGCCACGGACAAGTTCGCACGGAACCGTGCACGCGCAGTAGATAATTACTTGAATGGAGGACCCATAAAGCATTCCCACTTGGAATGTGTTTGGCACAACCGAACCGTACGGTTTTAATAGAATACTAACTTTTATCACCGTATATACGGCGCAGAGGTGCGAAACGAATTTGTATTTGTGTCGTCACGTTCGGTGCGGCGGGGTGCAGTTGTTGAGTTTGTGTTTGAAAAAACAAACTGCTAAGGTGCAGTGCGGTTCGGCAAATTCGCACAGGGACGGCACCGCATCCGTTAAACGAATGCATATTTAACGGACCTTGCTATTAATAGTATGGCAAGGTGTATTTGAGGAACCAACGACGTTTTCGTCAAAAATGCAAAACAGCATCTTACTGCAATTCAAGTATAGTGTTCCCCAAAACAACAAGTGCATATTTAGTAGGGAATACCTGTGGTGCATTACAATATAATGCGTTGTTGTTTAGTGCCGTATGATTCTGAATACCCAAGACAGTACTGCTGTAGTCGCTTGAAAGGGCGAACGATTGCACCTGGTGGTATACCCGACCACCGACCCGTATACCAACACCAAGCCGACGCGACAAGCACGTCATATATATGGTATGAGTCAGCCCGCCGACCAACAATGATTTATATCATGCTGCACTTGACACCGCCTGTTGCTGACTTTTCTCGGTATCGCACACTACTACTGCTCCACTATAGGGTGTAACGTCGTTGGACTGACTACGATTGATCCTGGGACATCGACTAATAAACGTTTGTGCGATTTCCAACCTGCCAGTATGTATATGAAGACCTTTCCTTGCACCCTTCCGCGAGTACCTGTTGGAAGACGTTGACCTCCCTGCGATAGCAGTGCTTCGTCTTGACCTGCAGCGCCGAAGGGATACGGAATGCGGAGCAGGCGCTACAGCGGTGCAGTTTTAAGGACGGACAGAGGTGCGGCACGGCCAGACTTGACAGACGACCGACACAAGTACAGTAAGTACAGAAGTGAGCCGCAGCGTGCAGGGGGCTACATAATCGCCAGGCTACGCGACATATTGACGCGCAGAAATGTTCGGGAAACAGGGCTGGCCGATCATTGTATTGTCCGCCCTACGAGCTGCATCCCAGCAAGAGTCAAGATCTTTCATCTTCGGGCCCTTATACAGTGGACACGATGCACTTATAACACACGATAAGTACGTCGTGCGAGGAGTTATTTGGAGCAATTTTCTTTAGCCCTTTTAGGACTGCAGTCCCGTTTTGGGGACAAACCACTCTAATTCTAAGTCATTGTCCCCAAAACGGGACTCCAGTCCTATAGGGTTAAAGGGTTTGTGGCGTGTCAGCGGCCCATTCTTTTCAGCGGGGAAACAACTGTGATGAAAGTTCAGCATATGTTTTTGAAATTGGTGTACGATACATCCTACATATTTTGTAATTTTTTGTGACCATGGGAAACAGGCCTTAATCGATGTGCTAAATTCGTTGACGAAGAGGTTTACATATCTCCTGAACTGGGTCGATTAGTATGGTCCACTAGACTACACATATATATATATATATATATATACGCACCTTAACCCTTAGAGGACTGGAGTCCCATTTGGGGGGGAAAATGCTTAAGATTAGAGTCGTTTGTCCCCAAAAACAGGACTGCAGTCCTAAAAGGGTTATGCGGCTACATGGCGAGTATTAAGAAGATAGGGTGGGTGGTGACCATGAACCCTCAGTTAGGGTCGATAGTTGTTCAAATGAATCTCAGATATTCATTGTTTCCATCATCTCAAAATACTGCCTTTTTCGAAACTGTTTCCATGGGTGGTCCTCATATTTCAACTCCCAACGGATGCCACCGGCTTCCCCACCGGACTTCGTCACTAACACGAAGAGGGACCCAACAATACCGCCTCCTTGTGAAATGACTCCACCCGTGGTAGACGAGTAGGGGGAGGGGGGTGGGGAATGTTCCATTAACTCGGACACGGTGTCAAGCTTTCCCACGAGGATAAATGGGTTCCACAAACAGGCACAACCGGGCAACCAGGTGACGATGATCAAGCATAACGTTGTCTGCTACGAATTCCTCTGGAGAGATCGGTGTGAGAGGTGGGGGGGGGTTGGAAGTGAGCACATGTGTCCTTCCCTGCTCCATTCTCATATTTCCACCTTGTACTACAATAAAGCACTGACGCTTGTAGGCCATACTGGTGCTGCTGCGTTATTATACCACAAAATGGTATTCCCATATACATGCGGATAATCCGTCACACACATATAAATATATATCATATATCAACATATAATATCATACACTTATTTTGTATCATACTACTATTATCCGAATTTTAACACTGCTCGTGGCGCCGGTGTATATTATGCCAGCTGGCTCTCCATACATTCCCTACGAATTAGACTTCCACTGCCGAAGAGTTCGAGCAAGCGCCCAAGCCAACGGTCTTCCACTCTTAGTATCTCGCATATACCACGCAATCGGGACTGTTCCCTCGGCGGATAATCCGCCTATAAAACTCACACTCACGGTACTTGTATGACAGTGCGAGACTCCCGCCATGGTTGCTCATCGTATATAGGTGAAGCAAGGACACTTGAGAAGGAGAATAGGGGTAAGGATAGATGGAATGAAACCATTCATATTTGAGGTACAGTAGTAGTGCGGGTTATTTTTGTTTACGTAAGGGGGACACGATATTGTTGCGGTAATTCCATTTCCCCAAAAAGAGTGGTGCCATTACTAATTTTGGTTTCAGCCGATGATAGACAACATCGCCTTACCACGGAGATGCCGTGATCCCACGCCAACCTGATGGCAAACGGACCTCTGAGGCACCCGAACTGGACCTGGCAAATATGTAAGATTCGCCAGCACACGCTGACCAAACGCTTTTAGTGCAACCTGCCCTTGGTCTATCTCCTTCACAGGTGGTTAAGCCTGGCTAGCTCAATTCTCGTTGTGCATCGCCCATCGTGGTTTTAATATGTTGGTCGCAAGCGATGGCCTGCTACATCTTGGAGACATCAGGTCAGGGTGACAGCTTCTCGAACATTACCTGGAAGTTTCGTTGGGGCTACCGTTGATGCTTACAATATGGCTGTCTGGTCAATGCATGTGTACGTTGTCAAGTTGCTTCCAAGCGAGTTGGGGACCACGATAATTATCAGAGGACGGTACGAATGTAACATTTGTCAGAACCTTCTATGCAGCCACTCTACGCGCCAATCTTACACCAATTCACCGGTAGTGTGATACCCTTTCGCCAGCTGAGAGGGTTTCCCCCCTACGAAATTAATCACGAATCTTTACTTGCCTCTCCACTCTCACGGCAAACAACCAATCGGTCCATAAGCACCAACGTGGACTCTCACGCGGTTCCAAAGTTCGGCAGAAGGCACACGCTAAGGTACGGGCAATTAAACAAACACGCTACTAGCAGGTATCATTCTACCTTGAGTTCTCGATGGACGCTGTTCCATCGGCAGCGCCTAGGCTGATTCATTTGGTTTGTAGCTAACATTTGCCAGTTATCACATATTGGTTCGTCTTCTCCTTCTTCCCAAAGGTGTTTTAGTTTCGCGCACAATGTTTTGTTCTTGTCGGCTTAGTTCACTTGTTGTGCGGATTACCAACTCCGTTATCGGGTTTTGATCACCGGTGCTGGACACCCCGCACTCACCCTTCACCATTGTCCATCTTCTTAGCGTGTAAAGTATTTATCTGGCGTTCTCGGATTACTTTCTCCAGTTGGACTGGTTTCAGTTCACGTTCCCCGCTTTGGATGCATCTCCCTCGATTTTGGTTCAAACTCAAACAACTCGTACATGTCATAAAATGTTCTAAAAATATACCGCGTGCCCCCAGGAATGTATCATGTTGTCTTTTCGACCGTGTAGTACTTGTTAATCTGTTTCTTCTTGTAATTTTTCCTTTCGTGTCCTTGTTCACACTCTCCGATTGCTGTAGAACCTGGGGCATGTCCCTTTCCAACTTGGATATCGGTCAATTTCGTTTCTTACCTGCTCCTACTCTCTCCAGCCCAATGGAGTTCCACGCTCGCTCCAGGTCGGCCAGACATTCGGCGTTAGAGGTCGTTCGATCGCGGGAATGTCAGGAACATTATACACACATGTATCAGCCCGAACGCGTCTAATGAGGCGTTAGAGAAGCGAACACATTTACACGATACGGAGAAACAGAACACAACCTTATCCATATCAATTTAAGACAACATTCGTCCTTCGAGGCCTACTTATACTATACCATGTGACGTACTTACGTATTGAACGCAAGCTCAGGACACGCTTATCAGGTGGGGTACGTATGCAGTCATGTAAGTTCGGGATTGATCGTCTCAAGTTTTTGAGTGACGACAGGAGATATAGTGTGCTATCATATATACATGTGCTGAGGCAAAGAAGAAATATTAACCCTTATAGGACTGGAGTCCCGTTTTGGGGACAAATTACGTAGAATTAGAGTGGTTTGTCCCCAAAACGGGACTGCAGTTCTAAAAGGGTTGAACTCATTATGACAGGCCGACTGGGGCTCGAAACTACTATATACGAGTACTCGTACTGTTAATTCGTTGATTTTGTCGAAACAGGGACACGATACACTACGGTATAGCAGTGATTGGCCTTCGACTATCAATGTTCTCTGATACATACTTACCCCGGTTTGACATGTATGCGATTATGAGAGATGCACAGTTTTTGTTGTACTATTTTGTTTGTACCTGCTCACAATAGAATGTTTACAAGAAAGTACGACCGAAGAGTTTGTGCAAAGAGCTATTAAATTTGCGGGGATGATATTCTCTCGGGGTGTTTATGAGTGACCAACGTTGAAGCTCGTGCTGCACTTTGTCGGATGGGAAGAATAATATTAGTAAACATCACTGTGCGCTCAAGGGCGTAAAAAAAAAAGAGAAAACGACACCACACTCGTAGGAAGGTCATAATGAAAAACAAACCGGATCGCTGTGATCACAGGACGAAATGAGCGAAAACCATTTTTTTTTCGTTTTCTGTTCCCTTTTTTAACTTGGTTTTAGAGACCCCCCCCTATTTTATTTTCGCTGGTGGGGGGGGGGGGTAAACAAATAAAAGTTGACTTAATGTTTTCTGGGATCACAACGGTCCGGTTCTTCCCACCAATATAGGGGGGGGGGGTAGTGGGGTATCTGGGATTCAGATCCGCGCATACCCTTGGTGCGCTCCAAAACGTTTTCGCACAGATTCCGCAGTCCAACCCGTTGTGCGGTAAAACGTACGTATATTTTGACATATTTTTTAGTCAAATTTAATGTTCCTGCCCGAAGATATTGGAACTTTTCCTGTAACCGCTCTTTTTACCACGCGTATGAACCGTGCCACGATCGAGGCAGTACTTCTTGGACGAGCATTTTTCTGCATGACGGGGCTCCTTCACCCAAATTCGTCGGTATTTCCCTCTTGTGTTGTGTTGCCATATTGTTCATGTTTTACTCAGGACAATGAATTGTTCATCGCACTTTTATTTTCCTCCAAAATGCGCTTTTGGGTGAGGCATGGAGCTCCTCAAGTGACCACGCTCGCTCATAAACAACATGGTGAACAAAAAAAACAAGCTCGCAAAAGGACGTTTGTCTCAGACAAACATCAGTCACTGCTGCTTATAATATCAAGATACATGACATGCTGAATGTAGTGTCCGGAGTATTGCACGCTATATACTACAGTAAGTACAATTCAGCGTTGGAGCCAGGGGTTCAAATCTCGGTATCGAGTTTTCGAATTCTCAAACGGTACAAACTGTCGAGAGCGCCTGTTATCACGAGGGCAAGGCCAACCCGACGCTTGTTATAACGAGGGGACGAGGGAGGAAAGAGTGCTGAACGATGCTCGCGATAAAATCTTGAGGCTCGTATTTGATGTACAGCCATCAGTGGGTACCCCGATTTAAGAGCTTAGGAGCGCCCAAGATGATATTTAAGAGCATTCCGGATTTAAGAGCGGTCAAATCGGCTTGTCCCGCCTATATACTAAAAAAAGCTATATATTTCCCACTACATGTAAGAAAGAGCAGTGTGTCGTAGTTTAGATAAGAGCGCCTGTTTTGGCTTGTCACGGGGTGCTCTTAAATCGAGACACCTCCCACTGGTGCTGTATACCGAATTGGGCAGGGGGGAGAAGAGGGGGGGAAAGAGACCGCTAACTCACTACTGCTGTACCTTGTAGTACTATTACTAATAATGTTTGACCTCAGATCTGAGATAATAGTGTTTGGTACTATTAATACTTGGTGGTAATTAAAAAAAAGTTGACTTAACCCCTTCAGAACTGCAACCACTTTTTTGGGACAAAACTACTTGGAATTAGTGTGGTCTCATTTTTGGAGTAGTAAAAGGGTTAATTTTCACCCCGCCACGTACTACAACACAGTACAAGGCCGTAACAAAGCAACAGTGTCGATACCTCTGTTAGTAGGTATTAATAGGACTTCTCGAAAGAGAAAAAAAAACAAGCTCGCAAAAGGACGTTTGTCTCAGACAAACATCGGTCACTGCTGCTTATAATATCAAGATACATGACATGCTGAATGTAGTGTCCGGAGTATTGCACGCTATATACTACAGTAAGTACAATTCAGCGTTGGAGCCAGGGGTTCAAATCTCGGTATCGAGTTTTCGAATTCTCAAACGGTACAAACTGTCGAGAGCGCCTGTTATCACGAGGGCAAGGCCAACCCGACGCTTGTTATAACGAGGGGACGAGGGAGGAAAGAGTGCTGAACGATGCTCGCGATAAAATCTTGAGGCTCGTATTTGATGTACAGCCATCAGTGGGTACCCCGATTTAAGAGCTTAGGAGCGCCCAAGATGATATTTAAGAGCATTCCGGATTTAAGAGCGGTCAAATCGGCTTGTCCCGCCTATATACTAAAAAAAGCTATATATTTCCCACTACATGTAAGAAAGAGCAGTGTGTCGTAGTTTAGATAAGAGCGCCTGTTTTGGCTTGTCACGGGGTGCTCTTAAATCGAGACACCTCCCACTGGTGCTGTATACCGAATTGGGCAGGGGGGAGAAGAGGGGGGGAAAGAGACCGCTAACTCACTACTGCTGTACCTTGTAGTACTATTACTAATAATGTTTGACCTCAGATCTGAGATAATAGTGTTTGGTACTATTAATACTTGGTAATTAAAAAAAAGTTGACTTAATGTTTTCTGGGATCACAACGGTCCGGTTCTTCCCACCAATATAGGGGGGGGGGGTAGTGGGGTATCTGGGATTCAGATCCGCGCATACCCTTGGTGCGCTCCAAAACGTTTTCGCACAGATTCCGCAGTCCAACCCGTTGTGCGGTAAAACGTACGTATATTTTGACATATTTTTTAGTCAAATTTAATGTTCCTGCCCGAAGATATTGGAACTTTTCCTGTAACCGCTCTTTTTACCACGCGTATGAACCGTGCCACGATCGAGGCAGTACTTCTTGGACGAGCATTTTTCTGCATGACGGGGCTCCTTCACCCAAATTCGTCGGTATTTCCCTCTTGTGTTGTGTTGCCATATTGTTCATGTTTTACTCAGGACAATGAATTGTTCATCGCACTTTTATTTTCCTCCAAAATGCGCTTTTGGGTGAGGCATGGAGCTCCTCAAGTGACCACGCTCGCTCATAAACAACATGGTGAACCTCTACCGTAGCAAGCGTCGTATATCATAGCGCATTGAGTGTCTGTATGACGGCCTTACTCTACTGTACCTGTAGGTTGCTCTCCCCTGGCTAACTTCGTTCGCGTTATGCAACCATCACGGCATGCGTGCTCTGAACCACGATTACTTGCGGGATACGCATACCCGGTCTAGTCCACTATTGTTTTTTTCCATGGACTTCCGCGGAAGCTTCCATGGAAGCTTCCACCGCTTCCACGGAAACTTCCACCGCTTCCATGGAAGCTTCCATGGAAGCGGTGGAATCTTTCGTGGAAGCGACGGAAGCTTCCATGGAAGCGTCGGAAGCTTTCACGAAAGCTTCCGCGGAAGTCCATGGAAATTTCCGTGGAAGCTTCCATTTTTCCACGGGGACGGTGTAAGCTTCCACGCAGGCCGTACGTGCTTCTGCGGAAGATGTCGACGCTGCCGTCATGGAAGCTTCCGTGGAAATATTCGTGGAAGCTTACCACCACTCGTCCACGAAAGAAAGGGTGATCCCATCACACCCCTGATCCCACACAAACAGGCCCCGCCAGGATGTGTTCCCATAAGAGCCTTCTTAATAAAAACCGCGGAGTGACGCGAAGCCGAATGGCGCCGCCCTAGACCTGTCCAGGTGCGAAGCACGAGGTCGACTCCCAGCCTCGCTCTTTCCACCTCGCAGTCAAAACGCGGAAGTTTAGAACTTCCACTGTCAGCTTCCACGGAAGTTTCCACGGTGGAAGCTTCCACGGAAGCTTCCATGCTTCCGCTGAAGCTTCTATGCTTCCACCGAAGCTTCCATCGCTTCCACGGAAGCTTCCATCTCTTCCGCGGAAGCTTCCATCGCTTCCACGGAAGCTTCCATCGCTTCCGTGGAAGCTTCCGTGGAAGCGATGGAAGCTTCCGTGGAAACTTCCGCGCACTTCCACGAAAAAAAACAAAAGTGTGCCTCATACCGCACCACCGAAATCGAATCGAAAAGGCTGTGCCGCCCAGGCGGCGTTCTAACCACCACCACGGCGACCTTGCTGCTATTCGAGCACATGTAATGTACCCTGCTTCGACCTCGAGACACCAGGCGCAGTCCTATTATGGTCGTTCACCGTCCCAAACAAGAACCGGGTACAGCACAAGGTACTACCTACCAACGTGTTTTGTACCGAGTACATCGAGGGTCCGCGGAGAACGGACGGCTCTAGAGAATTTATTCTTGGAACAAAGCCGAGAGGTCCACTGTGCGGAGTATGTCACTGTAGTTTTAAACGTGGTTTTACCTCAATCAATAAGAATACTCCCACCACTGTCTGGGTCGCGGATATGGGCTCCGCTATTTTCCCCGGTGATTATGATAACTGTTACCAGATATGCACTGTTGAATGAAAAAACGAGATTTTTTAGGTAGAGCGAACAATGTCAATATCGAACGCACGCACAACTTTGGCTTCGGAATATCAACAGTATCCTGTTTTTGTTTAAAGTACGAACACACATAAAAATATTCAAGGATTTCCTTTGCAGTGGTTGTTAGATCGGAGTTGATATTCTTGGGCGAATACAATTTGCTTGTAGTTGGGTTTGGGCTGGTCCGCCAAAACCTGCAGTTGTATGGGGGGATTAGTGTGGCCACAATGAGTTGCAATGTTACAGTATATTAAACGCTAGCCTGCAGCAAACCGTCCAAATGCGGGCGACGCAAGAACATTACAGCAGCCGTAGTAAGATCGTGCCCCGCCCGCACGCAGGAACCCAGCAGTAGCAGAGCAGCAACACACAATCCAGAGCGGCAGCCTATTTCGTGTGCCCGATCTCCGAAAATAATAATGAACTCAAATTCCAGAACGAAATACTGAAATCTGAAATGCAGGCTATAATAATTGCTTGATTGTTTTGACCAAATTGTACTTCCGAACCGGAAAATAAATAAGTATGCCTGATTTGTTTTTTAGAGGCACGTTAGATATCAGAGAGGAGGTTGCGGGGTCAGGATTCTAGGTAAAAATCCGTTTTTATCGTTGGATTGAACAAAGATGAAAAACAATACTCTCGGGCGAATACAACGATCAAACGGGGCTACAGCTTGCAGATTGTGGAACCCATCGGCGTTGTCGTTGTTCTTGGCCAATGAGCATGTATTGTGGTTTACCAGGGTATGCTGGTCCATGGACGAGTCGAAAATGTGAACCTGTTTTTTTTACCAGACCCGAAGAGACAACGAAGCCACTCTGCCCTCGTACATCGGGGCGGTGTACGTATTGTATGATATTCGTATATGCCCTGGAACACGTACTACGTATACATACGGGTATAACTTGTTTACTTTCTTGGAACAATAACTATAAAGGATTTCCAGTGAGTTTCCTGTAAAATCAAATTGAAAAAAAGCGTACTTCTTGCGCAGACGGAATGTGCAAAAAAGAGCAAGTTATTCACCGGGAACGTAACTACGCTACAGCACTACCTCATGGTCTGTGATTTGTACCGCAACAGCGCACAGCAATAAACGCATACTCCCATGATCACGGAATTCAGCAATTCCATCGCCGTAGCCTCACTCTTTCCGCCTGAGCTATCGTCGCAGATGTTGGTGAAGTCCTGCTACATGCTGATCAGACCCGAAGAGACAACAAAGGATCTTTCCCCTCGTACATAGAGGCGGTGTACGTATTGCATGATACTCGTATGTATGTACCTTGAACGCGTACTACGTATACTTATGGGTACGACTTGTTTACTTTCTTGGGGAAATACATACTATTAATATTATAAATACTATTAGAGTTACGTAAACCTGTGTCGGTCGTTAGTTGTGAGTGTACCGTACAACAACTCTTCTTTGTGACGAACGGCCCAACTTTCGACCGACAGCTCTTCGAAGTACTGCTTTACCAGGTTGGTTTTTATATATTTTGAAAACATACGTCTGCTGTGAGTAGGTTTTAATAGCTTCGCCACTTTGAACTTTTTGCTGACAGCAGCACGACTGACTGGCAGTCGCAACAGCGACACTGGGCGTCGGACGACAATGCAGGCAGAGCATCAAGACAACAAGACAAGAACACGCGGGGAAGAGGAAAGGTACTGCTCTGCTCTACTGCTCTGCCTGCCTGCCTGCCTGCCTGCCTGCTGCTGCTACAACTGCTGCTGCTGTTCTTCTACTGGCTATGTGCCAGTATCTGCCTTGACGTGCGAACGCGGCACCTACTACTTCCGTTTTTATGTATGCAATGGCAGACGGACAGCAAGAGGTATGCTTACTTTCAAGCAAATCAACGCAAGACAGGCTGCACAGGAAAACAAGAACACGGGAGCAAGGGAGCAAGATCCTGCTCTGGTGCTCTGCTCTCCCTGTGCCTGCTGCTGCTTGCTACTACTGCTGCTGCTGCAGCTGCTATCATGTGCTGTTGTACGAGTGTGTTTCTCTGTACGTACAGTAGCTGCTGATGCTTTGTTCAACCGCCAAGTACATGTATAAAACAAAAACTATTTGTTCCTCACTTGACATCATACATATCGTCTCTTCCAATATTCTAAGAAGGATATCTGAAAAACCATTTGTGCACCCAGCGGGGTGGAAACTTATTGTACACCTAGATTTGCCCAGACTGCTTTTATATACCAGGTACCTGGTAGGTTTTACTGCGTACTCGTAGTGCAACGAAAACCCCGATCCCACGACAAATATTCAGCAGTGTAGTTGATGCTGTCGTCTTTGTTGCTGTTGTTGCTGCTGCTGTGCATTATTTGACCCGTAATACAGAGCTAATGATTCACATGTACATCAGCAGCACACGATCAACCGCTGCGATAGCGCATGCCTAAGTAATGTGGCTGCGGGCGCGGGAGCTACATGCAGCAGCAGCAACAGGCGGAAACAGCGGGGGTTTTTGTGCGAAACCACCATAACGCAGTTGCTCGACGGCCGGCATTTGTACAGCTCCGCGGAGAGACACCAGCGTATAGAGAGACACCATCATACCGACTACCAGTATCAGGCAGAGCTCATCCTGATGTACTGCTGTACTACAGCAGAGCAAGCAGTCCTCAATGGACTTCTTCGACAGTGGGGACACGAGACAACTCGTTTATTGCTGTGTTGCTGCTGTACAGGCCTATCGGGTATTGATAGTGCTATAGCGTAGTTACTTGCCGGGCGAATATATTGCTGTTTGTTGCACTTCCCGTCTGTGCAAGAGGCACGCGTTTTTCAGGGAATTCACAGAAAATCCTCTATAAAATCCTCTATAAAATATTGTTCCTAGAAAGTACACAAGTCGTACCCGTACGAAGCACGCTCTGCGGTACGAGTATCATGAGATACGTGTACGACCCCTATATGTACGAGGGCAGAGTGTCTTCGTCGTCTCTTCGGGTCTGATGGAAAAATCAGGTACATATTGTCGACTCGTCCCTGGACGAACATAGACCGCAGTGTAAGTTGCGGCTCTGTATTGTTTGTCGCTGCTCTGCTACTGCTGATGTACTGCGTACGGGGGGGGCACAACCTTACTACTATGCTTTTCTTGCGTCGGCCGCATTTGGACGGTTTGATGTACGAGTAGGCTATATATTAATGTCCTGTAGACAAAATGTTACTCATATGGTCACACTATTCCCCCAAACAACTGCAATATTTGGTGGACTAGTTCAAACCCAACTACAAGCAAATAGTATTCGTTCAAGAATCAACACACATCTTACAACCACCCCAACGGAAATAATTGTAACGTTATAGGATTACCCGTGAGTTGCCTGTAAATTAATATTGAAAACAGCGTACCTCTTGCGCAGAAGGAAAGTACAAAAAAGAGCAAGCTATTCACCGGGCAAGTACCTACGCTAAAAGTACTACCCGATGGTCCGGGGATGGTCTGTAATTTGTACAGCAACAGCGCAGCAATAAACGAACACTCCTACAATCACGGAATACAGCAGTTCTATCCCCGTAGCCTCGGTCCTTCCACCTGAGCGATCGTAGCAGAAGTAGATTAAATCCTGCTGCTTGCTGTGCTGTAGTACAGCAGCAGCAGTACGCCATGAGCTCTGCCTGGTATTCTGTATGGTGGTGGATCTCTCTACGCCTACAAAATGGCGGTTGTGCAGCTATACAGCATGAGCTCTTCTATCTGATAGTCTGTATGCTGGTGTCTCTCCGTGGTGGTGCTGTACAAATGCCGGCCATCGAGCAACTACGTCATGGTGGTTGCGCACCAAAGTGCCCGCTACTTCCGCCCGTTGCTTGAGCTGGTGCTGCACGTAGCTCCCGCGCCCTGCTGCACGTAGCTCCCGCTCCCGCAGCCACATTATTTAGGCATGTGCTATCGTAGCAGTTGAGCGTGTGCTGCTGCACATCATCAGGTCTGTCTGATGACCTGTATGACGATGTTTCCGGCGAAGCAGTTAGCGGCGAAGCGCTGCGGCTGTTCGAATGCCGGCCATGCTCTGCCGTGTGTTGTCGTCGTTGCTCGCAAACTAAAGTACGCACTGTAGACTAGTCGTGCTGCTGCCAGAAAAAGTGGAAAGCTGTAAGCTATTTCGAAGCTGTCAATCGAAAGTTGGGCCGTTTGTCACGAAGAAGAATTGTCTTACAGTCCACTCACAACTAACGACCGACCCTGGTTTACGTAAATGTATACGCGTAGTTGTTGATATTCTGGCGGTAGGTTTCTTCATAGGCTTGTTAATCTCCTGGAAGTTGTTAATATATATTTTGTCGGGGTGAAGAAAGGAACCGCGACGTACCTTTCGTGACTACGAAATCGTACGGTGCGGTGCGGCGCTGGAAACATTGTTTTGGAACCGTATGGTGCGGTGCGATGCGCTTTGTTGTTTGCGGTTCCATACTGCTGTGCGGACTTTGCCTTTACACATTGGAACGATGCGGTGCGGTGGCGTGGGGTGCAGATTTAGTGGTGGAGAAAACTACGTTGCTGTGCGGTGGGGTCATTCGTTGATCAGCGTTTTCGGAAGGTGCGGTTGCACTTGCATCGTAGAAAATCCGGTGTCATGGCGTATTGTAGAACATATTCCTGCTTGGGGCACGCCAAGCATTTCCTCTGACTGACTGCACTAGCTGCAAAAATATATATATGTCACATTCATTCGCAAAATTTCTGTAGTACCAGGTGTACTCTTGGCGCGCTTTAGAAGGACGTCACGGCAGTACTAGCGAGATGCAAAAATACGATACTGGAATTGAGGTCATACTCTACTTACAGCAAGTACACTCTACATATAGCTGGACAACCATTGGCAGCAGTGTATAGTTTGTACAGGGGTTATAATTTGTGGACTCCCCCTGCTTGCCCGTTTTAGAAACCGCTGGAAGTTGTTTCATACCGCAGGGCGCACAAAAATAAAAGTTATCGACACCACACCCCTATATTGGAGGAAAGAAACCGGACCGTTGTGATCCCAGAAAACAATAAGTCAAGTTTTTTTTAATTACCCCGCGTAGTCGAGAAAGTATGGAAGGGTATAGGAAACCAAAAAGAGACGCTGGCCATAGAGAAATTTAGCGGATACAAGACAGAAGTAAAAGAAAGGATAGAAAGAAGGGAAAGGCTAGCGCTGAGAAAGAAGGTGGAAGGGGAAGAACACTTAGAGATATACGGGGGGTTGAGAGAAGGAATAGGAATGAAAAGGTATCTGCACGGCCCAATGGACTTCGCGAAAAAGCTGAAACTGCGATTTCGTGTAGGGGACCTGGACCTGCCAGAAAGAAGAAGGAGGTATACCAGTAGCCGGGAGGAGGAGGAAGTAGATGCACAGATGTGCCCATGTGGCAAAGCCATAGAGAGTAGAGTTCACATAGTGGGAGAATGTGAAAGGTACAAGGAGGAAAGGGATGTGCTAGAGGAGGAGATGAGGAAAATAGACGAGTGTGACATGGAGCAGTTTGGTACACTAAATAGTAGCGAGAAAACGATCGCTATCTTTGGAGATAGATGGTGGCCACAGGCGGCGAAGCAGGAAGGGGATAAGATTAGCAAAAGGTTTCTCTGTAATATATGGAAACAACGTAATGAGCGCCCAAATGTTGGAGGTGTCTCTATTAGGAGTAGGAACGGTGCTCCGTCTCGAAAGGGATGCGTAGTCGACGGTCAAAAGACTAAGGCCAGCAACAAATGAGCACGTCCCCCCCCCCCCCCCCCCCCCCCCCCCCCCCCCCCCCCCCCCCCCCCCCCCCCTCAACCTGCTTCTCCTCCCGCCCTCCCCAACAGATGCCGGCCGACCCTGAGCTCCGGCGGCACTCCTCGATGTCGGCGCTGCCGCAGCCTGTCACTCCCGGCGGCGTGGGCGGCGGCGGCGCCGCGGACGACGGCATCGGTAGCACCTCCCTCCACTCACTTTTTCGAGCTTACGCGCGATTTTAGTTTTTGGGAAAGAATGGGGAGGAAGGAAAAGGGAAGGGGGGAGGGGGGTTTACTCTCGATATTCATGCATGGCCGTCGTCGTATGACCATAGACCCTCGCATCCCTATAATGCCGGGACGGAGAGGGGGGGGGGGGTGTACTCCTGTTGTGCACGGCCGTAGTCATATGACCATAGACCCTCGCATCCCTACAATGCCGGGACGGAGCGCGTTGGGTTTTCACCAACCAGGCAGACATTGCTTGCACCAAGCGCGAAACGCCGTGAGGTATTGGGCGAGTCGCATGGAGGGTGAGCTGCATCCTGCTAAGAACCGCCTCTGAGGCGGACTTGCATATGGACGACAGCTTCAATGAGTTAATTTAATTTCTGGTGTGGCTACTTCCGGAGACAGCAATGGGTTTTACTATGTAACTGCCTCGCGGACGCCTTACCATATTAACACTACGTGATACGACCATTCCCCTTGTGCGGAACAAAGATTCTCCACCCCGCACAAATGATCTACTCGACCGCCAGCTTTGGTGACCGCCAAAAAAAAAATAACAAAAAAAAACGGCACCCTGGTTGTCTAGCTCCACGCAGCGAGTGGCGTGTTTTACAGCGTCGTTGCCAACCGACGCCAACCCAACCTATAAATATATCATATATTTATATGACTGGTGCTACGGTAGGGGGGTCACGTATAGGTGCTTTTTTTTTTTCACCTGCACAGAGCCACTCGGCCAAATGACTGCTTTACTGCGTTGCACTCATATTATTTGTTTCGTTTTTTTTGTTGTTCTATATGCACCGCCATTGGAGGTTTTGTTACGCAACGCCAACAAACTATCTATAGGTCCAATTTTCATTCAGTTAGATTCGGAGCCACTCGTCCGAGTGGCCAAAACCCGGTAGTGAAAATGTGGGTACCCACCTTGTCGTAGCACCGGTCCGAACAGTATATAGGGTGGAGCGATGGGAGGTGAGGCGGGTAAAGTGGGGAGGAGGCCGAAAAGCGCGCTCCATTGGCGCACGAGCTTTAACGCCGTGCTAAATCGTTTTGGTCGTTTTGTGTACAGAGATAGGGTGCAATTACGCCTTTTTTTCAAATGCTCTTCTCTGCCCTCCCGGTGTGTGGGCCGCGCAGGGCAGCGCTGTGATCGCTAGATCGATGTGGCACCACCACCACCTGCCCTTTTTTAATAAAATATACGAAATACGTCAGGTGTGAGTACTACCGATGGAACGGATGAAACTCAACTTTACAAGCTGCGTTGAAATAACTGAACAAATCCCCCTCTGTCCCGCCGATTTTCGTAATTGATAAAAACACACCAGCCCAGCAATCCGGCGCCACTCCACTGACCGTGCTATTGTTTCCTCCTTCAGATTTGTATTCACCTGGGTCAACATACTTCCGGCGAACCAGCCGCAACAGCTTGTCCTCGTTTCCTGCGTATCTGGCCAACAGACCGTCCACCTTGCTGAGCTTGTGTGGAGCGAATCGCATGTAAATAGCAGACACCTATTTCAGTCGCAGCAGCCAACAGCGCAACAGATCAGCAGAACATTTATACGCGCACGTACTAGATTCCTTGTCGTCCAGTATCCCAAAAATCAAGAACTACGATTTTTTGACAGTGAAAGCCGCCAAAAGGATAATGCGGCAATCTTTTCGAGCTACACGTCAAGCGGAAAGCTAGAGTTAGTAGGAACGAAAAAAAGACGGGGGGGGACGACATTAAACCGTGCGCCGAAAAAAACGAAACCGTCAGCCAATCGTGTGCCAGACTACACTGTACGACCCGATACCCGCTATATTCATTTTATCGCACAGGGCCGTCTGTAGAAAGTTCGCCACCTTTAGATGGCGAAGGTGAAAACAACGAACACGAGGTCAAGTTGAGAGAAGCGCTGAGGCTCTAGCGATGTCCCTAAAAATGTTCTCAGCGCTTGGTCGACACTCACTGCGGCCTAATAAGTGTGTATGGTTCGCCGATTTGATGTTGGACTTCTACCCCGTCAATCGCCAAAATGCCAGAAAATTCGGTGTTTTTGGGCCCGCCAAGGCTTCGTTTGGTATCATTACACTTGATTTTAGTGTAGGGGGCTGTTGGTCAAGGGATCAAACCACGGTCTCCCTCCCATGTAGAACTTTGGCCAAAACACGAAGAAGAAGAGACTGTTTTTGGCTGGAATGCGTTAAAAACGTTGCCCGCTTGTGTCGAACCAGGCTGTAACTCTCACGTCTTTCCATGTCGATGAAACTACGCTTTCTACGAAGCTTTGCGCAACGGAAAGCGCGCGTGCGACTTCGTTTTAGTACCCGTGACTTTTTGTTGTTGTTGCGAAATCACGACGAAACCCACGCATTCGTTACCTTTTTACGTGTTGCAGCTACAGCAGCCTCCGCCTCCGCCTCCTTCCGCTCCTGCTCCTTCAGCAGAGACCCGGTGGCCAGGTTATCGGGGTTGTACAGCCGGTTCTGCGCGTCCCTCTTCTCGTTTTCCTCGAACCTCTTCTTGTCGTCAGGCCTGGCGAGGAGGACGGAAAGAGCCGTGGCGATGACCTGCGACTTTATCCGCTTGTCCATCGGCGAGTCCGTCGCGAAGCTAGGCAGATGGTTGACCTCGATCAACCATGGTTTAAGCGCCGCGTCGATCATGAAATCGAACCCGAGAACCTCGACGCAGCGAGAACCTTCAACCCCCCCATCCCCCATGCCCCCCATGCCCCCCATGCCCCCTCCCCCCACAGAGGGCCCGCTTCCGTCGAGGTGTTCATCGTGCAAGTTTGACGGGCCGGCTGACCCTCCTTTCCCCTCCGCTCGAAGACACTCTTTGGTAGCGTCCTCCGTGCCATCGCGTGTTGGACTGTTCTCCCGAACGCCTCGCGGCGACTCTACCGCCCCGCCGTCTCCTCGAGGAGGAGACGCGGTATCCTGCCTCCCCCCGACACCGTTTACCCGGGGGAATCGATCCCCTGTCGTGTGTCCAAGGTTGTCGCGAACAGCTTCGTTTTCAGAGACAACATTGTCTCCATCTCCAGCTCCTCGCTGGCTCTCGGTAGCATGCTTTCCGCCACGGCTACTTTCAGGAGAGCGACGGCTACTCTCTGGAGAGCTCATGTCCTTGTCAGGGCCGAAGGTGAGCAGATAGTCTCGCTGAAGCGTCGGAAGGACGGAGATGAGCGTCTTCACGATGGCGTTGCCCATCTTTCGCCACAGCGCGTCCGCCTTGTCCTGTCCGCGCTCCGAAGCCACCCACCCCAGCAGCCAACGGAGGCTGCGCTTGCTCCCGATGTCGTCTCGGTCGGTGTCGTCGTTCGTGACGAAATTGTTCGAGCGCTTGTTGACGGCGTAGTTGGTGAGATGCATGCACCGGTCGCCGAGGTTGTCGCTGGCGGCGCGGGTGTACTCCTCCGTGCAGAAGCGGGCGAGGCCGTCCTCGAAGACGTACACGCGCAGGGGGGTCACGCTTGTGACGAGGACGTACATCCGGAGGTCGAACTTGAACCCCTCGATGAGGAGCGGCTTCTGGATGTACAGCTGCGCCAGTACGTCGGCATTTGTATGGGGGTATAGGGTGGAACTATGAAGGGCCTCTGATTGGCTTAAAAACGACAAAAAAAGGTGAAAGTCAAGCAGAGTAGACAAAATCAGGTATACCTGGGTTTTGAAGAGGCAAAAACCGGTACAACGAGTTTTGGACCAATGGCAGCGCACGTGGAGTGCGTTTTTGACTTGGTTTTAAGTATGTACCTGATTTTGGCCGCAAATGGACGAGGTATACCTTTTTTTGGCCGCTGCCCTTTTTTTTTAATTACCCCCCCCCTCCCCCACCAGCGAAAACAAAATAGGGGGGGTCTCTAAAACCAAGTTAAAAAGGGAACAAAAAAATGAAAAAAAAATGTTTTTTGCTCATTTCGTCCTGTGATCACATCGATCCGGTTTGTTTTTCATTCTGACCTTCCTACGTGTGTGGTGTCGTTTTCTCTTTTTTTTTGTGCGCCCTTGGATACCGGTATATATATCTTGAAAAATAAATACCCGCTGTTTGTAGGCAACGACGCACGGAGCCCAGATGAGATTCGTTTCCCGGCGACTGACGGTGACATACATTTGTTTATTCTGTTTTTTTAGTGGTGTCTTCGAAATTTGTTTCACGGTAAATAAGGATTTCAAATGACCATGACAGAGCTGAAACACAAAGAAAGATAACAATAAAGTTCTACATACCAAATATATAGGTATTCAAAACGCCGTCGGGGGTGATTGTGGTTATACGTTGTATGTAAGATCTGGGTTTAGATACCGTATCGAAACTATGGGCAAGTATCTTCGATAACGATACGATACCATGGTATTGAAAAAGTCTCGACCATTCGTTAACGGAACCTTTAAAGCAACACAAGAAAAAGCTGGACGCCTCCCTAGGGAATAAGGGACACAGCAACAAACAGCAAGAGTTCACCAGAAAAAAATGTCACGCCATACATTCAGCACGATCAAATTCAGGGTTGAGACGGTACATATATACTGTATGCCATCTAGCTGGTATACAGAGTCCTGTTGTACCCGGTAACTAATATGAAAACGAACACGATAAGAAAAGCAGGCTGATAATAACTGGAAAAACGAAAGAAATGATATACCTGGTACCTGGTAGTCGTTATGCTGAAAATAGTGTATAATATACCTATTCACAAATAAGAAACCCAGCCTGGGCCAGGTTTCCTGTCTTTTATCAAGTGTCCTGCCCTTTATGTTTGTTGTGATATATAACTGCTACGTAGTAGTGTTGAGTATTTAGCGGTACCCTGTATGTTTTGTTTTTATGAATATACGACGGCTCCACACGCCGGCACCCATGCTTCGGGTAGGGCAGGGAAGGAGTTGTTATCGTTCTGTCTGACGTAAACAAAATAATATATTGACGGAAATGCCGCGAGTTTCATCCGAATTCATTTATTTTCAGGAGATAAAGGCTCACACCAAAGAAAGCAACATACGAGTAGTTGCAACACATGTCGCTGGCGTTGAATGCGTTGTCATAAATTGGAAGTCAGCGCATGGAAATCACCAAAACATTACAGCAAGCAGTGTAAAAACCACGATGAACAAAAGAGGAATTGGCGCTAAAAATGACCATTTTACACACCGAATGATACTAAAAAAACAAGATCAACGCTTCCGTGATCCGGCTGCAGCTGCTATAAATAGCCTCGCAACGTACATCAGCAGGACTCGGCGCGACGCGACGCGCAGTATCCCGATTATTGTGTATTACACTCTGGCGTCTGATGATTCGAGGCGGGACTAAAATGCTCATTATCGCGAGGCTTGCGCGACGAGGACAGCAGCAGTACTCATAGGGTGGTGTGATGTACCAATCCGAACAGGAATATAGGGACCGTTGGTGAGTAAATGTAGATTTCAAATGGCCCTTACATTGCGGTCGGTTGTCACTGTTGTTGGGATCGGGGCGATGCTCCGCGCATGACCGCAAGGACTCGGTATGGCATGGGACCCGGTATTCCACTGGTTGTAGCGCCCAGCCTCCCTACCCATGGGGCAAGGTGGGGCTGGAGCGCTCTGGATCGCCAGATCACGATTCCAGACATACAGACTACCCGCATTTAATAGTATAGATTTGTACAAAATACGGAAGCAAACGGTACAACAGTAATCTCGCACTAAATAGCTTAACACATTTCCGGGACTAACACCTTCGACCCGTGAAGGCACAAGGAAATCAAACAGTATATGTACTCTCTTGCTCCGTATTAACTTTGACCTAAACTGATGTATGTGTATATGTATATGTGTAGTTGGTTTTGCACAATTGAATTCGGGAAAATATCACAACCACCCTGCGACGCCGGGACACGACTCGAGCACGGCCGAGGCTGTCTCGGGCAGAGCCGAGAGGGGCGACCAATGCAAGACGCGAGGAGGGAACAGGGCACCGATTGGTGGACTTACTTGAACGCAATACATTATTCGAAAACAACTCAAAATCAGGCATAACATACCCCTACTACCGGTACGCCCTTCCCATTACCTACCTCCACATTATGTGGGTGACGCCGCTTCAAATGCCTGCGCTTGTTGCCTGCTCGTTTGCACAATCCACAATATCCCTGCGGCCGTGTTCGTTACATCCATGCGTGTACACGTCACGCATAACATGACGATGTTCAACAACACCGTAAACACCCGGTCCAAGACAGCCGTGATGAAGACACACCCATGGAGATATCAGTCAGTCGGTCAAGGTGTTCCCATTGTGTGCTCCGTGACGTGGTCGGATAGTACACCTTCAAAGCCCTGCCCCAGTCCAACCACCCCGTAATGTACTGCACCACGAATCAAGCAATGTCTGGAACATTGCATACACACAACTATTTTGTAAATACGTACCCCCCGCTAACAACCGATATGATTGTGTGCCCGTTTGTCGATATATCCTTTTGATGACATAGGTACTACTGTAATTTGTACTTCGAGTACGGGGGCGTCGTCACGGCAATTATGGCGGCAGAGATGACAGCTATCGTCGCCTCGTCTGGATTGGTGCAGAACATTGCACAGTCGACTAGTCTGGCGGCCAAGGCTGGGATGCTTCGGACGAGGCAGTGGCTGGATCGGAGGAGGGGGCTGAAACTGCTGAAAGAACTCCCCACGGGTCTGGAGGCACTCGTCTTTGGCGACGATATGTCACCCGAGCTATTGGCTGCCCTCTCCTTGGGGGGCAGCGCGGGACACGAGCTGGCTACGTTGGCGTTACTGATGACAATTGAGTGGGAAACGTCGCACACGCTTGAAACGTGCTACAACGGCCTGCCTGAATCTCATCTGTATCATATTTTGGGGAAATACACCACACCCCTGCTAACAGACCCGACGACTAAACCCACCCGGATGAATGGTTACCGCCACGAGGTGTACCTGCTTGATCGCCCGAGCAGCCGCATGATGTGGGTTCACCGGTTCTCCATGCAGACCAGACTTTCTCTGAATACAATCGCGTTTCTTGTCGTAGTCGGTTACATAAATAGCCCCGACGGGGTGGTCGTGTGTGGTTCCACGGATGCCTGCTTCTATTACTGCGAGAATCGTTTTGGGCGACTGAAATGCTCCTCAGTTGACACTTGCTCAAGGGGGGAGCCGGCCCTAGACACGATGTGCACAAACTTCCTTTCACGGGTGTTCACAGTGACTCCAGAAGTGCTTGACTCGTACCATGAGTTTTTTCGCCTGTGCCGACTAGCGGACTTTAGGGCCGTAGGTGTCAGGGAATTACTGGGTCTAGCCGAGTTAGCACGGTCGCTGGGCCTTCGCTTCGCCAGGGAAAGCACTGGGGATAGTAGCGGCCCTTTGCTTTCTCGAGAACATCTGCGGAACGTTCACAAGCGTTTGGGTAATGAACGTGATCCGCTTCAGATGCCAAACTTCATGTTTGAGCTAGTCTGTCGGGCAGGTGCAACCCTTCCCTTGTGTGATCGTGCCTACGAGCGGACGCGTTTTGGGGCAACGCAGGAAACTACTGCCGCTTATGAAGAGAAGATCAAGAGCCTGGCTGAAACCACCGGTAACGTAGGCGTGCGTGCCACAGAGTCGGCGGAGTCGTGTCGCATAAAGAGCGGTGTGCTGGGAGCATTAGGGCAGGAACCATCGTTTGCGATTTTCCCCAGGTTCAGCAATTCCCGAGTTAACATTGACGTATCCCCTGGATGCACGGCAATGTATTTTCCTGGATTGAATATCACGGTGGCCTTTCCGGACGGATCTGCGACGGAGGCGGCGGAAGTAAGGGCATTCCGGCCTCCTTGCCCGTTCACATCTGAGCTTTCCGAAACAATGAGAATACTCGTGGACTTGGCCCCAATAATAGCGAAGGGGAGATTGAAAAAGGTAGCCCTGTTGCTAGGTAAGGAGTTGGCGGCTGACCCTTCTTCGGTGTTGGACCCCGTGTCGGAGAATGTGGTTCGTTCATTCGCGACGAGTATAGACGAACTGCCTGCCCAACACTCGTTGATCACACTACTGCAATCGTCTAGTCTGGGCGAGGGGCGTCTCCACCGTGAGGCGGCCTTGGCGGGAGTTCTCTGTCAGTCGGGGCTGAATTTCAATGTGGCTGGTGGCGCCGATATGCGATGTTTCTTCCACTGTTGTCACGCGGCGGGGTGGGGGGTTCCAAGAGGTAATGTCGGCGTGGTGTTGGTGGAATGTAAAATCGATATTTCCGCGTGTATATTGTTCACTTCACTGGATGGAGTTTTCGTGGGTAGACGGGGCACCAGGGTTGATAGGTACTACGGCAAACTCGTTGGCCCGGGCCTAGAGGGGAGTCGTTTTGACATCCAACAAGGAGGCAACTATCATCTGGAACCTACCAACTTGGAGGTGACGTGTTTTCCGTATGCAATACCGTTCGGGCGCAAGTGCTACGTAGGCAGCAGCCGCCCTACATGACAGTGTATCGATGGCGGCTTGCGTTTGTCGACAGCGGACTTGGAAGGGGTATATATTGGTTTGCGGTAGCATGGTATAGCTAAGACTGATGCTGGTGTGGCGTGGGTTCCTTGCCGGTAAACAGCAATATCAAACATAGGTCATAGATATCTGGAGATGAGCTTGTTGTTATCATGTAGGCAAAAGCAAGTGCATACGCGAAGCGTACATCACAGGGAGGCAATTGACGCTCTACGCTGCCGTGATAGTCCGCTCGAGCCACATTTCGCCCTTGCCAGGGTATGTGGCGACAGTGGTTCGGCATACAGTGCCATCATACGGATTATAGGCATCCATCGACACATGCGTGGAATCATACACGACGTATGCTATACACCCGTGAACGGTTGGCAGAGCCAACACGTCAGCTTAACTAAATAAAGCTTGACCAGTGACATTGTCTGGTCGCAGCGCTTTCTGCGGAGAAATGTATAAGGGTATGCAACGCACCGGCGTGGAAACTGTTGGGTCGCTACGAGTACGTATCCTTGTCTGACAAGTTCTTGGATTCTTGGTGGCGACGTTCCATTAAGCGTGAGCACTGCATACTGTCATTGATCAGGTCGTGAAAACCAACACGGCTGTCGTAACCACGCAGTAACTAGTAGCCTACCGAGTCGCTGGTCGGTAACAATGTTGTACCACAGTAGCAGGTACTACGTGCATGCACCAGCCCATGAATCTACCGTAGTCAATACCAAGTAGCAGGAACTGATGAGGTATTACGTAAATATACATTCAGGAATGTTACGCACGTAATACTAATACTTTGAGAGAGTCGTACAGCCAGGAATATGTGGCGACATTAGAAAGTTCCGACAAAAGTATCTTGATAGTCCATCATCGATCGTCGACAGCCGGAACGTTTACCGACAAGTTTCAAGGATCGCTGCCCTATGTCGGACAGTAAAACGATCCGTTGTTGTCCCCCTTGCGAAACAGACAAGCCAGCCGATGATGATTGCATACGCGTCCACCATGTTTACAACCAAATAATATCAGCTCTATCTCATATTTCGAGGTCGCCTTCTTCATCTTGGCCCCGAGGGAGTTTCGTTCGTAATACCACTTGTTTGATTTTCAGAGAAATTGACCAGCACATATAACGGCTGCGCGCGCGCCAACCCTATAGCCTAACACATCCACCACAATGCCTCAAGTGGATGCCGCCCGTCAATATAGCGTTGTTTTTATTTGTGTCAGAGGTGGGAACCGAAACTCGCCACCAACAAGGTATGGTCGCACCTTTGGTGTTCGGGTTTAACGTGCCAGCAGGGCTGCAAAGTGGCGGCCGTACTCTGACCCCACCTTACCTCGATTCCAAGCGACAGAGATGGTGGATCTTGCACTGCACATCGGCTTCTACCACAGCAAACCATAACTGCCAACAACACAGGATGAAGCTAAAACGCTTCGTTTGGATGCTGATTGGCAAGTGTTTGCAAATAATGAGCCCCAACACAATGTTTGCTACACTGTAAATACGGCATACCATCAACATAGCAGAACAATATCTACAAACTCTGATACTCCACCCGCTCCCAAACAAGACACAAATAGGCAGGATCGAGGAAAAAATTTCACTTGCAATTGGGACGAATAGGAAACCGCCAGACGAGAAGAAAAATATAGGGCACCGCACTTAATACTTAGTGTACCATCTACCCTATATTGCTCTGTTACACCGGACCTAGCTATTGCGACTCTAACATCCCCCGAAACGACCGGAACCCACACCTTGGGTCCCGGTACCAGTCGGCGCTGGGACTACAAGGAGTAAGCATACTTACACAGAAAGGCCATCAGAGTGCTCCCTACTTATGCTACCCTAGATTTAAATTTGGCAATATGTGTGTCAACAAACTCGGGGCTGACCTTCCACTTCATGGCCTACTTCTACTCAAACCACACCAATGCACACAACAGCAATCTAAACGATAAACTGATCAAACGCTGCCGAATTGCTTGTGAACGACATTCGCCGAAAGGGCCACGATTTTCGTGGTCTCTTCTTCGTCGATGCCCACACTAAATTCTTGGACTTTCCTCCTAAATCTAGAATGATCAAACGGAAGAGCAAGGCGATTACAATGTGCCGGCGAAGTAGTGTGCCGGCCACGACACGAGCGGTTTGCACTGTAATAGCGTGTGCAGGCCATGACACAAAGAGCTTGCACTGTACAAGCGTTTGAGGTTCGAACACGAAGACACGCTCGGGATCTTTTATTGGATTGGTCACGTCGTGAAAAACCTAAGTCGTTGGTGATATTCAAGACCCACCACCGCGGTACTGCCGTGCAGAACACCCGAACGCAACGATAGTAGGTACCCCTCTTGCCCAATTATCATAAGTGCACGTCGAAAGGGGCAAGGTTGGGTGGCAACCTGCACAGTCTCCAACCCTGCTCCAATGTATTGTACAGCTCGTCTCCCTCCTCCTATTCTTCTGTTTTTACCTTGCTTGTCCTGCTTTTCTGAATATGACAACATGTTAGAATGAGTTCGTGAACGATTTGAGGCTTTTGCGAAAACACATTTCCGTGGAAAACCCCTTGCACTTCGATGGTTCTCTATCGCAACCGATCTGTCGTTTTTCTACAATAATGCGCAGTTGCACTTCGCGGGGGCGCCCTTCAGCGCAAGGGCAGTCGTTCGTTTCACTCTCGGGTTTCTCTGGTAGTTTCCTTGCAGCCAGCAGATCACAGGAGTTGTCCCTTCTACAGCTGTTGACCCTGAATATAAATATGACCGCCAAAGGTTCGTGCTCAACCGATACACGATGGGGCGCTCTGACGCCAGCAGCAAGCCGACAATGACGCGTGGGGAGCCTCCGTTGAACAAGTGTCCACGCTGGACGAAAGAGAGTAGCCACCGTATTTGCCAGTCGGATATGCTTAAAGTTGACATTGCAAGGCAACCACACATTTCTACTGCATGTTCCGGCCTGAGAACCGAAGTTGATATCACCGTGTGCTGGGACCCTGAGAGTGTTTTTTTGCGGTCGAAGATGCGCAGTTCAAGGTTGCCTTCGTTCTGTGTGAGTTGTTGTACTATCTGCAGACGGTGTCATATGTTTTTATGGAAACTGCAACATCGCACAAACACGCTTCGTCTCCAACCTGCCCGGGCGCCAATCTACCCTCCATTGTCTGACAGCGCTACAAAACGCCTCTGTCTGATTGACATGCCAAGCCTAATCGTAGACCGTGCCGTCGTTGCCGCCGTCGGCCTTGGCTCCCACTTTACTCGTCAGCTTTAGAACCGGCTATCTCCTGTGTCGTGTAGAAGGCATCTAGAGTATACGACCATGCATTTCATCGACGGCATACCTCCCCGCGGGCGCATCAACCATTGAGAAACCCTCCTCGCCGCGCTCGAAAACCGGCTTGAGGGTGAAGTACCCTATGCAGAAATGGCGCTCTTGCTATCACCGCTAGCTTTTGCGACCCCGCCGCACCACCATTCCCGTCGGTGCCGAAACTCGTGTATCCTGCACCCACCTCTTTCTCTCCCGCGGCCTGCACAGTTTTCCGGCCACCGTAAGCACCGTCTCCGGCACGCATCGCCTGACCCGCGGTCGACCTCTTACCTCTGTTTGTAGATAGTGGCCAAGACCGCTCCAGAACAGTCTTGGTTAAGTTAAACGCCGGCGATGCTGTGTAGAGGTGCCAGGTTGCCGGTCCACACCTCGTACTCGGCCTGGATGCAAGGTCGAAGATGGCGTACATAATGTGATTGCCGAGTGTCAGTTTAGTCGTGTATGTTCTCGCGGGAAGATCCTTGATTCTACCCCTATATCATCTGCACTGTGTTTCTCACAGACGTCAGCGTGGAATTTGAACTTCGCCGCTAGTCGACGAGTTCCGTCCCTGTTGTCTACAGCGCTTGCCACGCAAGTACGCCAACCAATTATCCTGCAAGCGAAACACAACCAGTCAAGAGTTAAACATAGGGCGTGCCGCGGTTCGCTGGCACACGTTGGTTTGCCAGAATTCCGCGCAACGGACAATGCGCTGGACGCACAATGCGGCTGCTTCCTGCTCTTGTAGGTGTGAGGACCACGGCCGTTCACACCGATACCGAAAACTAAGTGGCACCTAATGGTCCCATGTAGTTGCTTGAAGTGGTTTTATAGTCATTTTCGACGCAGGCCACAACTAAAACGATGTCCGTTTCGACGCAGGCGTTTTTGGTTGGACAGTATACAGTACAACCTGCTTATTGTTTTATCATGGGCGTTTGTTGTGTTATTTGCACATCTTACGAGCGTAGAGCCCGACTACTTCTAGAGGGAAAAAATTGCGAGTGGGGTGCGTATCTTGAGCGCATTACTGCCTACATTTATATAGTCTTCAATTCTGCCTGCACTCTGAGCGCTGAATGGTGGCGCTCCGAGGCCACTGTTGGGGGGGGGGGCAAACCTTGCCAGCGGCTGGTTGTGCAGGGGCCGCACCACGGGCCGGCCGCGCGAATATAGCCCTTCTGGCGAGCATGTGTGTGTCGCTCTTGCTCGAGCGTATGGACTGTGCTCATGGTTTGGGATGAAAACCCATTTGGGGGGATTCATGTTTTTCCAATGTTTAGCTCTCCTGCGTACGAGAATGTACGGAGCAGTGGAGACCCGAAGGCCCTAAGGACGGCCATTTGTTTTGTGTATTACTGACCATTGTTCGTGCAAAGAATGTATACTGGATTGTGTTCGCCGAACGTCTGCACAGTGGGATGTGCAAGCCAGCGATGGGGGCCGCTTCTGAAAACAGTGCCAAGCAGCAGTTAAAACTGTATTACCCGAGATAGGTCACACTCCTCGTCTCAGTAACCACGAATATACTTGCCAATTTCAATACAATCCTTATTTCAATCCCGGTCTCAATCTCAATCTCAATCTCAATCTCAATCTCAATCTCAATCTCAATCTCAATCTCAATCTCAATGTCAATCTTAATCTCAATCTTGATTTCGGTCTCTATCTCAATCCCAATATCAATATCAATATCCGTGTCTCAACAGTTCAAGCTTGTTGGTGGTGTGGTAGACTAGTTTTCAATTTTCCATCTGGATTGAAAGATCGGCCGCCACAATCGTCTTGCTTCATGACCCTGTAGAACACATCCTAGAAAGAAATTTGTTCCATAAAGGTCTACGAACTGTTGCCATTACTTTCGAGAGAGGCTACGCCCGGTATGTTTAACCGTTTTCAAATTCGATACTAAATTTAAGTTTCGTTGTGTGACACGACACGACAACATGTGGACGAAATATATTCGTTACCCCCCCTCATTCCACCTGAAAGGACAAATGTAATACTCAATCCGTGTAGGCGTCGTCACCGGTGAACCTAGACAATGCCACGAGAATCTATTAATGTTACCGCTGTCATATCAGATCTATCGGTGTAGGCACTGCATGATATGAGAGGTGTACTTGTAGATAGTAGTGATTCCGTTCGCGCTTGTGGTTCCTTCGAACGATCATCCATTCGCTCATCCGGGACGGTGGACCATTAACACCCTATAGTACTGGCGGCCTTGTGCCGCCGTTATCGATATCGCACGGGCGTCCGCTAACCCAGTCAATACCACCGCAAGTAATAAGTCGAAACGCCTACGCGGAGGACATTCCTCACGTATTCATGGTCTATACACAGACTTGCAGCCACTGAGCGCGGGGTGTCGGTTACCTAAGGATGGGACTGATACGCCCTGCTACCTACGCTTCACACGTTTGACTTCGAGTTAACGAGGCATGGATCTAGTTTTGACTGTATGCTTTTCACGTACGCGGTAGCCGCCGCGTAGCATGATTTCTCCTCGACGGGGGCCATTATGGTACAAGTGTGAACCTAGCCGTATAAGACGTACACTATATAGCACTGGTGGCGCGTGCTACAATAGAGGTAGTACGTTTCTTCTGAAATTCTCTCAGAATGACGGGCCTCCTTAACCCAAACGTTGTCGGAATTTCGTTCGTGTGTTGTGAAAGCTTTCGGTGTATAATTAGGCGATGGGATTGTTGATCGGCAAGCAGTTTGTTTTTCATCCATAATCAGTTTTTGAGTGAGATTGTTTCTTTTTCTTTTTCTTTTTTTCGTGTTGGCTGAGATATAGAGACCCTGAAGTGCCCACCACGGTGCACCTCTACTTGTAATTGTAGTGATAGGCTATACGATCAAATACATACTTTTCGCCAAAACAAGTTACATGGTGGTCGTATAGCCTATCACCACAATTCTCCGTGATCACATTTTAAATATCTTGTCTAGAAGGTGATTTCCATAGCCTTCGGAAAACAAGTGAATTGAAAATTGGCCATTTGGAATCCTATACGAAATCTGCCTTCGAAGGTGAATACTAAACAAAAAAGACACGCAAAAAAAAAACTCAAATGCGAATTTTCATTTTTACGTCGTCACCGTTGGACACATAGGCGTGTGACTTGTTGCCTTCGTTCTGTCGGTAAAGGTATCGGCAGAATATAAAATAACCGGTCTATATCAGATGCGGACCCCTGTAGATATGTCGTTCGATAAGGCTACGATATTTTCGTATCGAACGTGTTTCGGCAATTTGATAGCGATAACGGTAATACGGCACACGAAAATGCCGGACGTCTCCCTGGGGGGTAACGGACACAGCAACGAACATCGGTACACCACCAGTATATTCACAGACCTTACACATGGCACTATCAAATTCCGGGTTGTGACAGAAATAATATATACCTCGTACCACGTAGCTGGTATACAGAATACTACCGTACCATGTGCTATATGTAAGGCCTGATATTATACTGGTGCTATGTGTAAGGCCTGGTATTATGCGGGTGCTATGAGCAAGGCCTGTACCAGGTAGTAAAAAATACTTATTTACAAAACGACACAACAAGAAGGGCAAGCTGAGAATGACATGAAAAATGGGAATTAGGCAATCGATATTCCGAAAGCAGTGTATAAAGTACCAGGGCGTATACTATGCATGCGGCTCATGGTGCGGGCCGTGTACCATGAGCCGGAGACCGTCGTGCGACCCCGCAGCACGAGCCGAAGGCGAGGTGCGGCCTACCGCAGGGGGCTCCGGAGCCCCCCCGGAAAGCCGCCGGAGACCGTTATATTTTACCATATATGTGTACTTAGTATTCGTAAATGTACTCAACATGTTCCTCTATCCCCCTCGGTTAAGCTGTTTGAGGACTGCTTCGTCGTCGGCAAGATGAAATCGGCAACAGTTTCAATCGGATTCTCAAAGGAAGTAAAGTGCTCAACGCCAAGAAGGAGAAACAGTCGCAAATTAAGGATTTAAGACAGTATCACCACAGAGAAAGCCCCCGAAACCTTTAGCCTGAGCCGAACAACACCCTAAAAACAAAACGCCTGCCGCGCAATAGCCTGTTGTTGACAACAAGTGCGGGGGTTATAACCCCCTACATATTGCAAATGCATCTACTACCCCTGATTGACCAGTGCGTTTCCCAACTAGAGCGAACATATGACCCTTTTCAACCACCTATGACAGTCGTAACAGCGACTACAAATAAATGCATCCCTCTCCACGTCACCCCTCCGTAGCCCGAGTAGCCCCCACCCAGCCAAACAATCTAGAAGTTGCGGGTGTAGTCACAAGTAAATGTGCTTCCCCTACAAAACTAACGGAACATCAACAAATCGCATATATGAAAGACGTGCACAAACTAAAGATATCGTTGCCCTTCAAAGAGCATGTTGGTGGGATGATTAGAAGACAGCTCGAACCTACGCCGTGGTTTGGTGTGTGCTCGGTGCCAAGGTGATGGGTGCTCAGTGCGTGGTTGTCGGGCCACCGGATGCTGGGCGCTTAGTTGCCGGCCGGTTGAGATGACTAGGACACGAGCATAAGGCCGTTGGCGGTGGTGCTTTGCGTTGGATATGGGTGGCTTGTTGTACACGTTTTTCTACTGCCCGGCAAACAAGCACTAACCAGTAACCACTAATCCCCCAGCAATCCTCGACTTTCACACGTCTTCCTATTGTCCCACAATCACATGTTTTCGTCTAAGACTCAACGATATGAGTATTTCGTCTTTATATAATCGATGAATTTCTGCCGTGAATTCTTTAGAGACACACGATCTCGACTACTCGCAACTTTGGCATGTTTAGCCGTGGTCTATTCGGGGTGTTGGGCTGTCGTGTGGAAATGTGTAACATACACCTAGATTCTTAGGCGTTTTTGAGGCTGCCAAGTTACGCCAAAAAGGGGAATATGTTCGGGTAGGTAATAGCAAATAGTTACCAATCGGAACTACTAGTAGCAGATACATTTGGTGTATTTGGGGGACTGTATCACGTGCACAATTCGATGCGAGTCGACGAGGGAAGAAAAGGCTGAAGTCTTCTCGCGATAAAAATACAAGGCGAGAACCGTAGTGGGGGAGGAGGGAAAGGAGCCTACTTTATGACCCCGGATCTGAGTTACGACCAGGGAGGAGCGAGAAAGGAAGGGCGAAGATAATAAATGGGAGGGAAAAACAAAAAACAAAAAAAACAATCACGTCTAACCTGTAGTCAAAATAGGAGATTTGTTGTGCCCCTCCTGCGCCGCGGTCCTGTTAGGCCTAAGAACCCGACCTAAAACTAGACGCGAGTTTGTGCTTGGAACCGTACCGTATCTGGGCGTCTGGGCGCGTTAGCACGTCGGAACTGCTTTTGGAGTAGGGTTGGGCACGTGGTCGCGCTTGCCGCTGGCGTGTCTGGCCCATACCCCCAAATAACCAAACCACAATATGTATAGTTATGTTTGGGAAATTTTCGCACTTTTCGCAACTTTTCTCTCCGCGCGAGCGCTTTTCGGCAAAACGCTAAGTACCCCGACATAGGAGGCCCGACCGGACACATTGGTCGAGGTTTGGGCTCGATCCGAGCTCTGTGGCCCGCGTGGCGGGCGCTCGAAGTTTTTTTTCCCGCGGGAGTGGATATGCCGATTTCCCGGTTTTCTGCATGAGGCCGTGTTTTGTACGTGCGTGCCAGTAAATAATAATGTTCTTTTTTTCATATATTTTGTCTGTTTTTTGCTCTCTCACATGTACACAGGCCAGAAACATGTACTCGTACCAGAAAGACAGCAGACAACATGCACAGGGCACGGCGTTACAGCGTTGCCGCCCACACCAATAGGGGAACATCGTGCGTGAGTGGCACATCCATCTGCGCTGTATTGATGTGGCTAGCTGTGTCCATCGGAGGAACCTGCGGTCTAGAATCCTCACCATCTATCTACGCACCTTTTTCTGTTCTGCTGCTATATGTGACAGACCCACGCTTACTATGACCGGAAATGTAATGACCGCTTTGAATAAATAGGAGTACCTCAACTACTGCTGTCATTACATTTTCCGTTGTTTTTGTTTGTTCCCCGAAGCTCACTCCAGAAATCCACGAGACATCAAACACCATGCAACGAATACGAACAACGCCACAGCCCCGGCTACAAGCACAAGCAGCAGACGTGCCTGTGGCGGGTCCACCGTATACTGCTGTGGTTATTAAGTATAGTGGTTGCTTTATGCAGGCTTGCATCCGTCATCAGGCTTCTGCTGCTGCTGCTTGCTGCTGTGCTTGCATTATGTATGTGCGGTGTGCGACCTGTCGTGCCTCTGGCGCGCAACGACATATAATACTGCTGTACCAGTACATACATGGAAAATGTATATTTAAAAACATAGTCAAACGGTCACTGTGTCCGATTTCAGATTAGAAGGATTGAGTTCGATCCTTGGCGATGCCTACGTATACGCTATTTTTCCTACTTTTTTTTCATTTTTTTTTGTGTTGTACGTAACAAAACCAAGTGGGTTTCTCAGGCAGGTGTTGTCGAGAGTTCCAGCCCTTTTTTCGGTGCATCCTTTCCTATACTTCTTCTGCAAATGTTATCCCACCACTCCTGTACATGTGTCACGTGTGCGTGCGTGTACGGTGTGTGCCGTGTATCATGCGTGCATGTATGTGCAGCGTATCACGCTTGGAGTATTTTCAAACATTTTCTTGCCGGGAGTCTTCGGTTTTGTGCGGAATGAGCCTTCCTTCGCTTGAGCTCCAAAACAATTAAATATTGGCAAATACGTTTGGCGGGATCTCTAAGAGTCAATAGTAACGGTTCCACCATATTTCCGAGTATGTTTTTCATCCCCAAAAATACAGGTGCAGCTCTAAAAAGGTTTACATTATTTATGAACAGTAGTAGTACGAGATATTTCATAGCTTCGTATTTATGTACTACGAATTGAATACAATGTGATATGCGTATGAACCAATATCGCATGCTGTTGTAGTAGGTTTTCGATTCGCCCTTGCGCAACTCCCCTATAGGCACGTCCCGGAGGGGAACCTTGTAGGGTATATAGATACACCCCTTCCATCCTTCTGTTCAAAGCCGAATAAAAAATATCCTAGCTGCCATATTGTCACCCGAACAGGCCTCTCATAACTAAACCTCAATAGGACAAACACATACCGTACCTCTAATAGGCGCGCAAATAGAGTTCGGGGGATTGCTGGTCGAGCTCAAAGAAGAGCATATTGAAATGTTACAGCTGAGTAATATCAAGATCAAGGGGGCTATCAACAAAAGAAAAATCAAGCACCACTAAACAAGCAGGCGATGCTTGCAAACACTTTAGCTATCAGTGACAGGCTTACTTTAACCGTATCGTAGGACCCATTCCGGAACAACAGTAGCAGCAACGTAACCCAAAATTGTGAACTCACCTGATTTATCCGGAATGACTACTACTGCCGATGGCACTAGATTTCGTTGTCGTTGGCCCCAGTCCAATATGTTGTTTAGGGTTGGCGTCTATTTTGTGTGTTGCGACACTGACTTTGTGTGGGCCCAGGTCGATATCGTGTGCCTCGTGGGTGAAAAGTAGTTAATGTATTGAACTACAGTAAGTAATACGGATCGATTAAAAAAGTTACGGCATCAATTAAGTTATCATACGAGTACATATATATACTTCGCCTTAAGGAATAACTACCGCGTACTGGATAATAATTTAATACACTAAAACAATATGTACTACCTGGTATTCATATACATACACCTGGGTCGGTCGTTAGTTATAAGTGGACCGTAAGCCATCTATCTCTACTTTGAGGACTTTCTTTGGTTGCTGAGCTACGTACGTATTCATTTTGTTTTTGTTATTCCCCGTTCTCTTTCCGGGACTCTCGTGTGTTACACGAGAACGAAACGGAACTGAGTAGGAAGTGCCACGTATCCGTTGTGTGCGTGGCGCCCAAGGGAATGGAGACGGAGGGTGGGGGGGGTCGTAGGGAAACCACGGCGGACGGAAGCAGGAAAGAGACGGCAAGCAGAGTAGGTACCAGACCGACTAGCTGGTAGAACCTTCCTGTACTACGGGCACAAACCTGCCTCGGCAGGTTGGAAGGTGCCTTTGGTATGCTCCGGCTGGCTGTCCTTTCCTGTCGTTCCTAGTCTTGCTCTGTTGGCGCTGTTTCGGTCCATTTTATTTCATTTCGTTTCATTTCATTTGTTTTTTTTATTGGAGGTCGCATCTCCTCTGGGAGAAGCATGACACTTTCTTTCTTTTTATTTTGTCGTGCTTTCTGTTTGGTTGCTTGATTGTTGATTTGCTTCAGTATACGTATTTACTTTTTATTATTTTTTCCTTTTCGCTTTTTTCCTTTTTTTCTCTTTTTTTCTCTTGCATGCAGCTGGATTGGTAGCAGGGTAGGTCTTGCCTGTCGTATATGGCATTGCATTGTCTGCTCTGCTTACGGCACTGAACGTAGTATCTCTGTGTCGTAGTTTTGTGACCACATAACTGGTACCTTTTTAGGATGAAGAATCGGCACGGACACTGGGTGTGCTGGATGTCGACGGGTAGAAAGGAAGGTTTAATGTGAAGAACACGCACACACACACTTTGTGACGAACGGTCCAACTTTCGATAGACAGCTCTTCGAACTGCTGCTTGCTGTAGCTTTTCTTAGCTAATCACTTTTTACTTGGTTTTGCTGACAGCAGCACGAATAGTCCGTACTTTACTTTGCCAGCAACAATAACACTGAAATTGGGACGGCAACGCAGGCAGAGCATCGCAAGAAGACAAGAACACAGGGGGAAGGGTAAAGCTCCTTCTCTGCTGTGCTGTTCTGCCTCCACGCCTCAATGCTGCTGTTGCTACTACTGTTGTTCTTCTTCTGACTCTGTGTCGAAATATATAATGTGGTTCCCACGGCACCTACATAGTGCTACGTTTTGTTTGTTAGCAATGACAGACAGACAGCAAAATGTATGTATACTTTCAAGCAAATATCGACAATGTGATATGGACAACGCAAAACAGAGTACCATATAATGAGAAAACAAGAACATGTGGGCAGGGGGGGAAGTCCTGCTTTGGTGCTCTCGTCTGCCTGCCTGCTGGTGCTTGCTACTGCTGCTGCTATGTGGTGCTGCGAGTGTGTGTGTCTGTACGTACAGCTGCTGCTGCTGCTGCTGCTGCTTTCTATATAGTACAAACAAATACAAACAAATACGCGTACGTCAGTTGTGAGTTGTTGAACCGTCAAGAAATATACGAGAAAATCGTTACTAGGAGTTTTCAGTTCAACTACGACATCATTCTCTCGACTCTTGCCATATTATAAGAAGGATATCTAACTATTCGGGTTTGTACTCTTCTGCTGTTGCTGCAGCTGCGGGTTCAGATGTTGTTGCTGCTGCTGCTGCTCCTTCGTGCACATCGATCGATGTAGGAAAAGCGGGGGGGGGGGGGGTATTGTTTTATCACATTGTTGCAGCAGTATAAATACGTAAAACAATGTTTTTTTCGCACGGGGCGAATTGCTTCGTTTTAGATCAACTACACAGCTGCTACAAATCAGCTCATACGACGACAGACTTTCGAACTCGACTCTCGACATAAATGCAAGCCATAATCAACTTTCATCGTGATGGGTAAGGCCACAGTGCATATAGACGACGGCCTCGAAGTTGGCATTTGGACCCGAGGTCTAGGAGGCTAGAGGTTGCCCGGGGCGTGGTATGCTCTACAACCAAACCAAGAAATAAGTATGTTTCGACATCGGGCAGAGATCGGGAGAGATTGAAATTTATGTATGAGATAGATCCGGAGAGATTGATACGAAGGGTCGTTCCTAACGACCTAAAAAAAACACGACTCGTGACGTTTTGGCATGATAAAATATCACGATTCGTGATGTTTCTTTCCTAACGAAAATAGGTGCTTATTCGTCACGTTTCGTGATATTTTCAAACAAAACAAATATCCGATATTTCAAATGCAACGGTATTTAAGGGTGGGGCCAACTCTCGCAGGTAGGTCACGGCCAGGCCGTGCCAGGCCGACCGCGCCCGACCCGGTCCGTGATTCAAACCATGGGCAGAGGCCCGACACGGTCTGTGATATTCCAACCTCACACGCCGTCGGCCAAGCCAGGTCCGCGCGAGGTTCCAATCTCGCTGACATGTCGTCTGCTCTGCCTGGTCCATGAGATGTGATATCATATGTTTCCTTTTTCTTCACGCTGTGTCTCCTCCTCCTCGAAATTTGGAGACCACAGCGTGCTCGTTAGCCCGCACCCAGCAGTGTCTTTAAGCAGCCGCTCGCTGTCCACAACCGGCGTACGAAGCAGGGCCTGGCATGCCTCTATACCGCCCGTTGGATACCGTTGATGTCGGGTGGGTTACGTAGGGCCTGGATCACGCGTATTTTGAGCCACTTGAAATGTCATGAATTGTGATTTTGGTTTTTTAAGGGGCCCCTTCGGTCATGATGAAACACGAGTACTTGAGAGTTGAAAAAATAATATTTTTTGTTTTGTTTACAGCAGCAATGCTATTTCTGGTATAATAACACCATATCAGTACTCCTGACGGAAAACGGCATATCTCCAGTTATAATGCTCAGAATGTTTCCCAACGAGTAGTTTCGAAGAGCCTGGATCATGGTCGACATTTGTGTCTCAGGAGGCATATCGATCAGACGCCTTGTTCGTCACGAAAAGTGTCAACATTTGTGTCTCGGGAGGCCAGGCTCTTCGAAACTACTCGTTGGGAAAAATTATGAGCATTATAACTGGAGATAGGCCGTTTTCCGTAAGGAGTACTGATATGGTGTTATTATACCAGAAATAGTATTGCCGCTGTAAATAAAACGAAACATATATTTTTTTCATCTCTCAAGTACTAGTGTTTCATCATGATCGAAGGGGCCCCTAAAAAAAAAACACTTTTCGTGACGAACAAGGCGTCTGATCGATATGCCTCCCGGGACACAAATGTTGACCATGATCTAGGCTCTTCGAAACTACTCGTTGGGAAAAATTCTGAACATTATAACTGGAGCTATGCCGTTTTCCGTATGGAGTACTGATGATATGGTGCTATTATACCATAAAATGTATTGCTGCTGTAAACAAAACGAAAAATATATATTTTTCAACTCTCAAGTATATGAACTCCTCGGAGTCCATGACCCCGCTCTCTCTCTATCTCTCTTTCTTTCTCTTTTCCTCAAAAATAAAAAAGAAAAGAAACTTGCTTCACAGCGTGAGCTGCTTCACCTTGAGTTCGAATCTCAATTTTGGACGCCAATATGGAAGCCTACTGTCGTAGAATCCCAAAGGTCCCAAGTGATGTGGTAGCTTTGACCCGCTACCGAGGGCTGCACGTTTTCTTCCTTATATTTAGGGCAAGGAGAGAGCCCTCCACGTTGGGTTAGCAGCGTGGAGAAGAGATAGATCGAGTGTTTTCGGGCGGGCGAACAAGGCCCGTCTCGACTTCAAGGAGGCTCGGTTATTAAGCCGAGTTCTCCGGTTCTCGGAAAGATACTCAGATGTGATAACACTCCTGGTGTATATTTCATGGGTACATGTGCAACGACCATTCTACGAACTTTCCCCAAAACCTGTCCTCCACAGGTACTCGTGTTTCATCATGACCGAAGGGGCCCCTTAAGGAAATTGTAAAATAATTGGCGTCATGCATCGTGAGGTTTTTGTCGTGACTCATGACAAAACAAATCACGATTCACGACAAAAACCTCACGAATCGTCGTTTTGTTCGTTCGTTAGGAACGGCCCTAATAGCAGGTTTTCCTGTCCGGTTGAACGTACAAGCAAGTAAACACGGCATGCCTGCATGGTCGACACTAACTAGTCGCAAACCAGAAAACCGCGCATCCGTCCAAGTTTTCATTTGCTCTTCTTTTATACGTAGGCTACTCGTACAGCGGTACACAGGTATTCCAGGAAACGTGATACATTTTTGTCGTCTACACGAACAATAGAGTAAGGCCGTTTCTAAGTGATAGATCGTCAGGGGTTTGTTGTAGACGATATATTATCTGTCTGGCATCTCGTATAATATCTACCACCAGGTCGCTGTTTTTGTTTTGCTGCTGTGAGCCTGTGATTTATCGTGCCCACCAACTTGAGAGCCGACACAACAATGCTCTCGACTCGCCGAGAACGCTCAGTATCTGGGTGCCGTCGCTGCTCGCGTGGCGCGCAGAGGCGGCACGTGCTGGGCGATGGTGGGGGTAAGTCGATTCTAACTTTTTATTTGTACGAGTGAGTACGATTGGGCGTCGTACCTTCACAGCTGCTCTGTAATACTACGTACTCGTACGAGTACTGCTGCTGTATCAGCTTTATATGTATAGTTATGTTTGTGAATTTTTCGCACTTTTCGCAACTTTTCTCTCCGCGCGAGCGCTTTTCGGCAAAACGCTTAGTACCCCGACACGGGAGGCCCGGCCGGACACATTGGTCGAGGTTTGGGCTCGATCCGAGCACTGTAGCTCGCGTGGCGGGCGCTCAAAGCTTTTTTTCGCGCGGGAGTGGATAAGCCGATTTCCCGGGTTTCCTGCGTGAGGCTTTTTTTTGTACGTACGTGCCAGTAAATAATACGTAATGTCCTGTTGTTTGCCCTGATATCACGAGCTGGTCATGCGCACACACAGGAGAGCGCAGACATATCGGTATACCACAGACAGGTAGAAACAGAACATGCAGAGAGCACAACGTTACTACTCTGCATAAGCACCAGCAGCAGGTAACACCGTGCGTGGGTGATACACCCATCTGCGCTGTACTACTGTGGCTAGCTGTGTTTATCGGAGCAAGCGGTCCGTAATCCACCACCTACCTTTCTGTTGTGCTGATATGTGTGACTAACCCACTCTCACTTTGGCCTGAAATGTAATGGTCGCTTTGATCAAATAGGAGTACGTACCTCAACTGTTCATACGCACATACGGTATCTTTTTTGTGTTTCTTTCCTGAAGCTCACTTCAGAAATCTGCAAGACATCAGACAATATGCAGCAAACACAAACGAGGTCACAGCCCCGCCTAGAAGCTCAAGCAGCAGACATTACTGTGGCGGGTCCACCGTGTACTGCTGTGGCTATTAGTGGTTGCTTCATCGGAGGCTTGCATCCGTCATCAGCAGTCGCCACCACACCTCTCTCTCCCTTCTGCGCTGCTGCCTGCTGCCTGCCTGTGCTTGCATGGTGTATGTGCAGCCTGTCGTGCATCTGGCGCAAGCCGCGACAAATAATACTGCTGTACCGGTATTTGGGCAAATCATTTTTTGATGTTTTATTATTTATTTTCAGGTGCGGGGGTGCAATCTGGGCAGAACAAAAAATAATTACTGTAGATCGCATTTCCAATTTTAGTATTTCGTACCAGAAATAGAGTTAATTAATCATTTTCGGAGTTCGGGCACACGATATAACCCAGACCCCACATATATAAGACAAACAGCAAACACAAACCAAGTGGATTTCTTACGTAGTAGGCAGGTGTGGTCGAGAGTTTCAGCCCCTTCTTCGATGCATCCTTTTCTACTTCTTCTGCAAATACTATCCCACCACTACTGTACTGCTGTACGAGCACTGCTGTGTCCCATGTGTCACGTGTGCGTGCGTGTGCGGTGTGTGCTGTGTGTCATAGACCTCCCATACCTTGAGCGCCACAACAATAAACTATTGACAAATATGATAATCAAATGTTTGGCGGGGTCATCAACAAAAATCTCTGAGAACGATCGAGTCAATAGTAGTAATGGTTCCATCATATTTCCGAGTATGTTTTATCCCCAAAAATGCAGGTGCAGTTTTTAAAATAATATTTGTACAGCAGTAATGCGCATTTTTTTTTTGGGTAAGTTAGCCTGTGACCACGGGAATCGACCGTGTCAAGTGTTGGATTAGTACGGACAGATGGAGGTACTGGATAGAGAGACCGGCACGGTTTTTAATGTGAAGACAACAACAACAACAATGCGCAGATATTTCATAACGTCGTATTTATGTAGTATACAATATGATATGCGTATGATACAATATCGCATGTTGTTGTATTATTAGTAGATTCTCGATTTGTCCTTGCGCCACTCCCCTAGGCACGTCCCGGAGGGGAACCTTGTAGTACATTATAGCTGGGTGGTGCGTGGTATCTCATTGTTTGGTGGTCTCCGGGTCGCATCAAAAAATAAAACGTGTTTTTCGCCTGCTTGCAAGACTTCAAAAAATAAGTCACAAACAGACGAGTCAAAAGGCGTCCTTTCTCGAACCTCTAAAAAAACCCATTAGAAACGGCCTAAGACTCAAAGCCAACGCCTTTCTTTGAAGCTAGCATATTATACGACCTACGTAAAAAGCAACGGTACGTTCTATTAATAAGGGCAAGTGCCAAAATCAGGTATACCTGATCCATTCGAGCCAAAATCAGGTATATACGAAAACCAAGTAAAAAACGCGCGCCACGAACGGTGTTTTTCAGGACTTTTTGGTTGTGAGAAAAGATCAAACATACTTTTGAATTTGCGCCTGAACAGCAGAAGGATAGCGAATGTGTGTCCTCCAAACTCTTGATAAATGAATGTTGTATGTTATTTCCAGTACGGGTATTAATATCTGTCGTATGCTTTCATTGATTTCGTGATCACACTCACTCCTAAGACGTATTTCCGTATTCTTGTACCAGGTACGTACCTGTATAGTCCTACGAGTAGCCACCACATTAATAGCATACGAACAAAACGTCGAGTTCATTTGAGACTGATCTGCTCGCTTTCCGTACCGTGTCAGCAAACAGCAGTACGTAATATATTACAACAGATCCATTGTGCTGTATGCGCGCGTATGCTATGCTCTGTAGTCGTTGTGGCGGGTCGAATGTACGTAGTGTGTTAATGTCCTCATGTCGGGCGTATAGGAGACAGTGTACGTATGGGCTCTGATTGGCTCAAAATTCGCCAAAATCCGTTGAAAGCTAACTAAAGTAGACAAATCCAGGTGGACCTGGACCATTTCATGCCAAACTCAGGTACGATGTGAGGCTGGCCAATGAGATGTGTCCTACCCTGTGATGTGTACTTGGTTTTAGTGTAGTACCTGTTCTTTGCACCAAAGTGACCAGGTGTACCTGATTTTGGCCAAAGCCCTATTTAAAATGTAGGAGGTACTTACAAAGTTTACCAGCAGGCGGCAGCATAATAAAAAAAAACGAGAGTTCGTACGTACACGTTGTTCACTTCGTTTGTTCGCTTGTCCGCGCTCCTCGGATTTAGGCGAAGATGCATCAGTGTCGTCGCTGCTGTCATGTTCGCTGCTGTTGTTGTTGTTGTTGTTGCTGCTATGCATTATGTTGATGATATATGATGCTGTTGAGGTAACCCACTTTCCTGGCGTCGCTCTTACAATGACCACTCCATATAAATTAAGTCGTGGGGTGAATTATGTAGGGGAAATAGGGGGGCCCAGCTTCCCTACCGCGGAAAGACACCCATATCCCTGGACACTGCTCTTCAAAGCCTGCGCTCGCTTTACACCCTGTCTCGGAACCCGACTTGATGCCAGGCATATATATGTCCGCCACCTCCTAACTGAACCGGGAAGTATTGTTCGCTGCTGGCAGGACGCCCTACTACGTTGGACCTGCCGGTTACTACTGTACATGTATAGTTCCTCGACCTACCTGTTTAAGGGGATCATTTCCGATTGGCGATGAGGTATCTTGTTGTTCCTGATGACGGCCGATCATATCTCAGGTTCGGGTGGAAACCTACTCCGCGAGTCAGGTAGACGGGTAAGCTGCCTGATAATTCCGGTCCGACAATGGTTGGTCTTGACGTCAGGGACGTCATATAAGCAGTAAGTCCGTATGTCGTGGGCAAGTTGCCCGTCAGCCAATTGATATACCCAAAACAACCTATGAATATCATGACGCAACTAACTCGTTAACCTTCATAACTGTAGTGTCTCGTCAGCAACTGTGATCCCCATCCACCATGAAGTTCTTAACCTCACCGTTAATATGTAGCCAGCGCGACATTCACTACTTTGGGGTTTATTGGGAATACTTGACTTGTCTCGCCACCACCTCCGCAGCACTGGACGGCAAAAAGGAAATAGAAGGGCACAAGCGAGCTCTACACCACGATTGGCCGAGGCACGAGACGCAGCAGGTGCAGGAACCGGTGCGAGTATTTATAAATACTATATATCAGCCAAGTATCAGCAGTCCTTTATTTAGTAGCACAGGGCACCTACTACTGTAATAGAAACAGGCTGATGAGAACGCCAGGCTGAAAATTCGAGGACAATAAGAAACTCTAGAGTCGTTATCTTGATATTAGTGCAGAAAGTACCCGCTCTCATAAAAACAATCAACCCTGGACCAGCTTTCCTGTTCCTTATTATGTGTCCTGTAGGGTTCTATGTTAACGTCAAAGCATTCGATGGACGGCTTCCCACTGGCAGCGTCCGGGCTGTAGGTCTGCCTTGACTCGGCTTTGTCATACCTGGTATGTTTGATTTTCGTCCTCTTCTTGATCCTTTGCCTAACCAAACGTATGCAGGTCGGGTCGCTCCTTGGCTGGCGCCCGCTTCACTAATGGGTGCTGGCCAACCTTTAAACCAAACGTCCACACGGAGTCAGCTGAGTCTGGGTTATCTCGTGAGCATTCACTTGTATCATACTATTACTGTAAAATAGTGGTACTACCACTACTGTAGTACAGCAGCGTGGCCGATATTTTATCCACACACCCGCCGACCACCAACCGGCCCGCTGACTCACCCCACAGACCTCACACAGACCCACTCAATCCCGCCCACGAACCAACCCACCCACGATGTACGACAGGAGTACTCGAGACGTGTATTTAGTCACCCATCCATGTGTGCCAAGGCATCCGTATTGAGGTTTTACGTCTGTATGACCATACATACGATATTATTATAAATTAAACCGAAACCTATTATGTCACGTTTCACGTCTGTATGACCATACACGATAAAGGGAGTGTACCGAGTTTTGGCTGAAAATTTATTTATGAACGACGGGAGCTCCTTAATCCAAAATCATCGGAATGTCATTCTTGTGTTGCAGTATTATTCAAGTTTCACTCAGGCCATGGGTTTGCTCGTGGGGGTAGCCTCTATTATTGTCATCCATAATTAGTCGTTGGGTGACTTCCTATTAGTATAGAGCGCCTGATTTGACGACCCTCAGAGCGCCCAAACTGTGCAGCTGTATGTACCTAGCTTGCGTCTACTGCAAAAGTAAAAGAAAAAAAGGAAGCAGGACTAAATAAACATAAACGTAGGCCTCGAACGGAATACGTCGAGCGTCCTGCCGCTGACAAATATACTCCTGGTGCTGATGGTGGGCGGAGGAGGAGGGGGGGGGGGGGGCGTCATCATCGCTAAATACTCGCCGTGAACACGTATAGAATCCCACAACAAGGGAGACAAAAACGACACCGAAGGGAAACGTATTCGGATGTATCGGAAACCCCTTCTTTTCTCGGGAACCGGGAACCACCCACCATCCCGGGTACGGAGCGACCCGTCCCCGAGGATAAAACCTCAACCCCACTTCGTTCACCGACCTGGATGGCGGCGCGCGTTAGTTCGCTGGAGACAGTGAGAGCTGTTTTGTGGCGTAACAGTTCCTGGCCGATGGCGCCGCCGGGGGGGCAGATGGCGGTCGGGGGTCCCTACAAAGTACACCAGGCACACGCATTCTAAAACGTAGTGACTGGATGAACAATTTTCCGAGGTTTCTCACTTGATGAGCTCTGTATACTACTAGTAAGTCATTAGAAAGACACCTACAAACTGCTTTAGGGACAAACTGTTGGCCGAACCGTTCTAAATAATAAATGCACCACGGAAGCAGTATCTCGACCGATTTCATTTAAATGGACTTCCGGAAAATCTACTGTAAAAGCAATAGTCCATCGTGGGTAGGTGCCTTATCCTATTGAAGAAGTAATTGTGTATTGGAGTCTCCAGAGCGAAAAAAATGCAGGAGACAATTACATTTTGTCCACAGAGCTCTAAACAATTGCCTAAGCCATTCCAATTCGTAGGCAGACTACAAAATATTGTTGTGTTTGCAATCCGAATTGCAACAATATGTTTAAAATCAATTGTCCGTCTCATTTCATTTAATAGACGTTTCGATGGGTCTATTGTGGGCGTAATAGTCTATTGCTATGTTTATTGACGAAATGCTTAAGCAGGAAGGGGATGTAAAAACACTTTCCTAGAGATTAGGCCGCCGCCAAATAGTTTGTCCGTGATATGTATCCTTCGAAATATGTTGTCTGGTCGATTTCAATTAATAGATTGATTCATGAATCAATTTGTCCGGCAATTCCAATCGATAGACAGCTTCACGAATCGTATGCCTTTGCAACTCCAAGAAATAGCATCTTCATGCATACATTGATGTGTCAAATTCCAATTGAAGCGTCCGGAATCAATTGACCGGAAACATAATATGTATAGTTATGTTTGTGAAATTTTCGCACTTTTCGCAACTTTTCTCTTCGCGCGAGCACTTTTCGGCAAAACGCTAAGTACCCCGACACAGCAAGCCCGGCCGGACACATTGGTCGAGGTTTGGGCTCGATCCGAGCTCTGTGGCTCGCGTGGCGGGCGCTCGAAGTTTTTTTTCCCGCGGGAGTGGATAAGCCGATTTCCCGGGCTTTCTGCATGAGGCCGTGTTTCGTACGTGCGTGCCAGTAAATAACGATGTTCTATTTTTAGATGTTGTCTGTTTTTTGCTCTCACATGCACACAGGCCAGAAACATGTACCAGATACCAGTAGACAACAGACAACATGCACAGAGCACGGCGTTACAGCGTTGCCGCCAACACCAGTAGGGAACATCGTGCGTGAGTGGCACATCCATCTGGGCTGTACTGCTGCTGTAGGTAGTTGTTTTATCCAAGGCTGTTGTCCGTAGTCCGCCACCTGTCTTGCATTCTTTGCTGTTGTGCTGTGTGTTTATGACATATCCAGGGTCACTTTGGACCGAAATGTAAGGGCCGTTTTTATTACGTGTGAGTACGGCAACTAATATTATACTTCTGATGTTGCGGGTTCTTGCCCCAAGCACACCACCAAACTACTTTTAGACATCAGATAACATGCAAAGAGAACACAAACAACACGTTGCAACCCCGCCCAGCAGCACAAGCAGCAGCAGGCAACATCACGCGCATGTGGCAGGTCCGCGCTGTACTGCTGTGGATCCAGCAGCAGTAGTTGCTTTCTCGGAGGCTATGATCCGTCATCGGTCATCTCTATCTCTCTCCTTCTGCTGCGCTGCTGCTGTGCATGTGTATGTGCGGTGCGTCACGCACTCACTGCTGTGGACACGCACGCCAGTATAAAAAGTATTTTGACTCTTTGGTAATATGGTCAAATGAGTGCGATGCCCGGTTATTTGTTTGAAGTCGTCAGTTCGAGACTCTCGTTCAAAAGTTTTTCCTTTTTAGTGGGGGATAGAAATTTACTTGCTATTTGTCTGCGGGCCGAAAATGACTTGACCTTGGTATGGGGGGTGAAAAAGCTCACCGTGCATTGTTATCCCACCCACTGTTCGAAAGATGCCCGAGGTGACGAGACTCGAAATACAGGGCGGACAAAACTACCGCACGCGCTTCATGCTGTTTTATTGCTCTGCACTGCTCGTGTGCTGTCTGTGGTGTCTGGGTTACGCACGTACATAATATATACATAAAACAAACCAAAGTGAAAAATAAACAGTCATTTTCGGCCCTGACACAAAAAATAAGCCAATTTCGACCCTCCGCACCAAAACCAGGCCAATTTCGAACCCAAGACAAAAACCAAGTCATGTTTGATCCCCCCACATAAAACCATGATGATTTCGACCCTAACACTGAAATCGAGTCTATTTCGATCCCCTTCTAGAACCAAGTCAACTGTGGTGCCTCTCCACACAACAAAGACATATAATACATAAACACACTGGCGAACATAATATAATGTTTGGCGGAATCGTTAGGAAAATCTATTTAAAATATGCAGTCAATAGTAAGGGTTCCACACTATTTCCAAGTCTTTTTATCCCCAAAAGTGCGCAGGTCATCTGATACAGTTAGTTCTAAAAAACAGTATGCATGTACCCTGCATGTACGGTAATATGCAGATATTTCATAATCACGTCGTACTATGATGTAATATGCTTGCGTAGGATACAATATCGAATTATGTACGAGTTTGGATTTCAATTCGTTCTTGCGCCACTCCCCTAGGCACGTCCCGGAGGGGAACCTTGTATTGTCTATAAAATGAAAATGCCTGATTGTCTGGACAAATGAATTCGAAGCATGCCAAATAAATGAAGTTGCCAGGACAAACAACATAGAAGCACAATAAAAATAGAAAGATGCCTACTAAATGGAATTGCCGGCGCAATTAGTTTAGGAGGATGCCAAATAAATGGAATTGCCAGGACAATGGATTTGGAAGGATGCCAATTAAATGCCATTGTCGGTACAATTATAATTCCATTTACGCCAGTTAATGGAATTTCCAGCACAATTTATTTCGGGGGATGTCAATCGAATGGAACTGCCAGCACAATTAATTTCGAGGGGTGTCAATTAAATTGAATTGCCAGCACAAATTATAGAGGATAATGTTAGTTAAATGGAATTGCCAGCAACATTGGCACCGAAAATGTACTGCAATTGTCTATTAGCGTTACAATAGAATGTGATATTTCATTTCAAAAGACTATGGGTAACACCAACAATGGGATATGTTTGGTAACTGTTATTAGCAATCACTTCGACCATTAATGTAGATGGATGTATATTAACATATACTGGGTGGACGATAGGGCCTGGTCGGTGTATGTTAATAAAAATGGTCTGTACCATAGAGCTCGATGCGCTCCAATTGAATGAAATTGGTGACCACATTGCCAGTCAACTGAAATAGGAAACTATTAATAGACAATTTGACGATTGGCGATTGTCCGGGGTGTGATACATTTACAATAGTGTGTTACCTATTTAACGTCTGTATTGTCATGTTGTAATTACGGGTGCCAGGTAACGTGCACCAGCCAACATTTTTACAGGGACAGGTATGGAACGAGACCGTCGGCGTTTTGAAGGTACCCTACAGCACAGCCTGCATTGCTCGATTTGCTGCGAGGCGATTTTCAGACCCCCGCGCCCGTAGAAACCCTGGTCGTTTCCCCTGCGGGGAGTTGGGAATACCCTCTGCCTTGACGGTTAATGTTGTTTACAGCATCCGAGAAAAGAAAATTCGTACCAGGTGTACTTTTCCAGTGGATCAAGGGGCTAGGCAACGGCAAAGCATTCTTATCGTTTTTATTGCGTGACCACATACTCTTTAATCCTTAACATAGATGTCGCTCACTGTCTTGGCACAGAAAGTACATCAAGATTGACGAAAGTTGATATTCACGCAATAAAAATGCTTGGTACACGCGACAGCAGTAACACCAGGCTGACATATTTGGAAATTTCCGCAGCTTGTTTTCCCTTCTCGGCCGAGCCTTCGTTGCGTCAACCTATCATAGCTTGTTATTGCGTAGCGGGACGTACATAAAAAATTCACAGCCGGCAAAGGCGTGCCATGAGACATGTATGCTTCACTCGAGACGTTGCGAATACCAAGGGTTCACGACACGGCACCCGTCCACCGTGAAGATACGCCACAAGGGCTTGGGCCCCTGCATAATTATGACGCATCAACATGTTATACATTCCACTTTCAACCACTCAACATTTCCGTAGCACTGCAGGTGTACGTCGGTACTGTCACGGGAACGGCTCTCGACGCTACATCACGATCTACGTCGCGCACAGTCAACGTCAAGGCCTACTCTTGTCGTCGTCGCAAGGTTTCCCGTCACTCAGATGCATCTCGCGCCTATATGTTGTGCCCCCCCCCCCCTCCCCTCCCCGGCAAAGCAATAGCGAGTAGCACACACATAGTGGGATAATGTGAAATGTACAAGCAGGAAAAGGATATGTTAGAGGAGGAGACAAGGGAAAAATGCCACAGGGCCAAAGAGAAGGGGTGGTATACTACTGTAGATAGTACACTAGATAGTAGCGTGGAAACGACCTCTATCCTACGAGATAGATGGTGGTAACAGACCGCGATCCAGGAGGGAGATGATATTGAGAATAACGTTCCTATGTACTATATGGGAACAACGCAATGAGCGCCCAACTGGTGGAGGTGTCCCTATCAGGAGTAGGGACGGTTTTTCGTGTTGGAAGGGATGCGTGGTCAATGGTCAAATGACTAAGGCAAGCAACAAAAGACTACTCCCCCGCCCGTTCTAGTACTGCGAGTCTTGAAAACAGCAGCTCCTTTTGCGGAAACATATTTGGCACATATAGGTGGGGTGGTAAAATAGTAACATATATGCGAGAAACGCTCCATAACTATGCTAACCTTGTGGGAAATAGCAGGCAGGCCATACTATCGTGCCTTATACTTGCCTTTACTCAAGCGACTTTCCCCAAGGCAACCAGGTGCTGGTTGGAAGTACCTTAGCTTCAACAAGGGTCTACGTGTGCATCTCGGCAAGCAAGTAGCAGCCCCTGTGTTCTCTCCCGCCCGGTGTTCACCCTAACGATTTCATATATCTCGTGCCGGACTTGTCTTGGTTTCACACGCGTTTCGTTGCTTTCCCCAATATGTGTACGACCGGCATGTAAACCGAATCCAGGCAGCCCTGGGGCAGAAAACGATAATTGAGCACCCTCTCATTTCAGAGCCGCATCCGCTTGTTTACGACAAAAACTTAATTCTTGAAAGCTACGTTGACGTGTTGTAGCAATAGTGAAACGGTTGTTGTGCGACGCATGAGGTTGTATAGTAGAATGCCTGATCTCCGACAGCGACCTGCTCTGTCGTTCAGCCTACCTGTGGCGATGTATATTGTACACCACAGCAACAGCAGTGGGCGCTCTGGCTTTCTCCCTTTTCCACACCATCTCTGGAGCTCCTGTCTAACCTGCTCATTTTTTATGCTTGTCAGTGAATTGTTTTCCATGCCTTTCGTCTATATACTACGCAAGATACGCCCCACGCGGACGTTCGCACAGACCCGTTTCCAAAACGGTATGGCCCGAAACAAGCAACGTATAATATAAACCGCATTAGCCAAGGCGGCACCCTGCGCATCTGCTCTCCAGTACTTGGTCCTAGCAAGAACTAGTTTGATATATGTTTGTTTGAATGTATTCATAAGCACATAATGTATTTCAAGGGTGGGGAGTCCTAATTGTTTCCCCGCCCCGGTTTATATCTGAATCCTTGTTTTAACCGCGAACTAACTGTCAGTTCGGGTACGAAACGAGACTCGGCGTGCTGCCAGAGACCGAGAGCAAATATGTACCTATTTAGCGGAATACATAATGAGTTAAGGTCCATTTTGACCTGGTGGCAACCGGATCACACTCGAGTTTGGATTTTGCACTCCGGCGCCATGGCGATACTGCGTGTGCTCATCGTCGTAACGTATGGCCGCTGTGGACATGTTGTGTTGTTTTTTCTAGCTGCATGACATGTTCTGGTATTTGCCTGGACGCGGTCAGGTCGACCGTTTAACTCTTACCGACTTCCAGATCGCGGGGAGGTTTCCAGGTTTCGTTGTGTTGTAACAGGCCACGCCAGACGCATTAGGTTCCTCGCCAAAGACTCAGGTAACAACGTAAAAACCGCTCTGTGCACGTGCCCGAAAGTCCTTGTGTGATAGGCGCTGCAGTCTATTGAATACTGTAGCGAAGGGGATCTAGGTGTTGGCGCAATCCTCGATAAATCTACGCAACCCAATCCCCTAGCAGCGGCCACATTATGTATTCCAGGCTGCACCTCAACCCTGCACCCCTTACGCCGACGCCTACGATGGGTAGGAATATCACGGCCCTTGAACTAGCGCCGTACACTGTAGTAGTTCTAGAGGCTGGTGTCGGCGGTGAAAGTTTAGTTCGGAGTGTGACCAGGGAAACATATTTTTCTCCTCGTTGCCTAACGTTCGTGCCCGTCGTTTGCTTCAGCAACATTCCGAGCCGAGCCCCTTAAGAAGTTGACCTTCTGAGACGACTGGTTCGTGCCTTGATTTTTACACATTGGCTGGTTTGGTTTGGTGTCTGTTGACGAACGCTCAGACATTTTTGGCTTCCCGCGTATAGTAGCCAACGCAGCTAAGCAAATGCGGAAGACACCCAAACGTCCGCAATTCGTTGCTCGTGGGTACTGTACTCTACGTGCCTACCAAAATCAATATCGTGTGGTATTTTCCCACCGAATTCACAGACTTGAAGGGACGTTTTCGTGCATAAACGTTGGTTTTTGCGAATAATGCTGAAGCGAGAGTTAGTAACATCCATTTGATAACAATCGACCAGCAGTTGGAATGCAACGCATATGAAGTCCCCTACGGGGGGAGATATAAGAAGAAACCTGTAACCACGGCTTGTCAGCTCGAACGCCGAGGGTAAGACCTCCTGCGAGTTGAGGTGGGTAGTAAAAGGATCGATAAGGGAACAAAACAAAAACAATGCCGTACTGGTATTCGTGTAGACGTATATACCAGGGGCCAAAGTCTTGTATATATATAGAAATATGCGTTTGGCAATGTTCCGTGGACATATGTACGTGTTCATACTTTTTATTTATGAAGCAGCTCAAACACCACTGCATAGTTACAGGGACGTCACCAACCGGGACAAATATACCCAGCACGCCTCTATAGTGAAATTTCCGTCACCTACCATTGTCTAACTCCCAGCCCTTAGAAAACGCCAGCGGTAGGAAACTCTCAAGCAAGGAGGTAGTCGGTTGGGTCCCTGATTCAGCCTCGCGATGTGATTAGGCATAATGTTCAAATTTAGTTTGCCGCCGTAGTGCGTTCCGGCAGATGCTAACCTGCAGGCCCGCTAACACCTTCGAACGTCTTACTTTTAGTTTTATTTTGAATGTCAGTACCAATGCTCATCCGAATATTGGAAATTATGAAGCTCTGACGCTAATCGTTGTTACATTATCACGCCGGGTACTCATATCTACACGACAACCCAGGTCACTTCGTCAAGATACGCTATACCTACCACAAGGCCTTGCTTCAGGGCCACATCATGGCGGCATACTCAAACACAATATGCGGCTTTTTCGAGGGCATCGTCAAGTAAGTTTAATAGAACGATCAGCTTCAAGAGGAGCGTTAATACCGTAGAGGCAATCACCTGTGCGGTGTTGAGTTTAGTGCACGCACCACCCTGCTCCGGGTTCCGAGACACACTTTGTCCCATTCTCAATAGTGAAAGACGCATACATGTGTCTCGCTTCTCCCTTTGATGGACAGGCCGTTCAAACTCGAGTTCAACAAGATGCTGGAGCTGTACGGAGACGAATCAAGTTCTCATGAGCCTTTAGCGCATTCAATCAAGGTGAAATCATCAGGGGTAACGGGCAGAGATGTTGTGGACATTTGTGCTACTCTGAGGCCCGCCTGTCGTGGGTTTGTCTGAAGTACACCGGCTTGCAGTACTTCCGACCTTTTTGTGTTGTTAATATCCATTATTCGACAAACAAAAAAACAGCGACGAAGTATGTATGCCATCTTTATTAGGATCAGTACCTTACTTGGAACGGAAAAAAACACCAGATGAAGCTTCAATACTTTAACCCAGATAAATGTACTGTAAAGTTAAGGGCACGCCACGATAGACGGCATACGTCTTGGCCAAACCCTTTTGAAGTGACCACGGAAGTATGCTTACCATTCCTTCTGATTCCCTGTTCGGCGTTTGTACAGCAACGTGCCTATGCAATCGCCCGTGGAAGTTGCCCGAGCAATTTCCTGGCGCGATTGAATGATTGTATGCTGGGGCTTAGAGCTCTTGCTGTTTCGAGACCGACGAAACATTAGTGCGGCGTGTGCGGTAGGCGGATGCAACGATGGGTGTCGTACTTTTCGCCTAATTTGTTGCAGGATAACGGAGGCTGGTTTAACTGAAATCGCCGCTACGTCGATTTGGGTTGAAACCATGAGCGTGTTAGCAAGCATGACTATGCCATCCAAACTCCATACCATGGAGTGTACGGTCGTTTTTGTCTTAGTCAGTTTTGGACTTAGTAACAGCGTACACTTCCTCATGTGAACGGGGGTGCGCCTCTACCGCAGCGCGTGTGGGCAGCAAGGTCGGTTTTTAGTTTGTTCTGCTGTTTGTTTGTTATTTTCCTTAGGGTTTCCAGTAACGTCACAGGAAAATACTTGTGGTTGGACAACACGAACTTCGAATGAGTACCTTCCGTCCTGCTAAGGTTTACCACCTGTCACGCACTTGAAACATATCCGGCGGTTATTACACCAAGATTTTTCCTTGCAACATCAACCCATCAATTGGATGGGACACATAGTTGATAATACGTGAGAGTATGATAACTAACAAAATACCGGGGTAAGCGTGGTGATAACGTCTACCCGATCGCAGCGGAAGAACGTATACATATTATTCTTGACATGGAACTTGCACCTTCGGTTTGCTTGTAGTATGTTTCAACGTGAGCGTGGCGGGTCTGGGGGGTGTCCCTACGATTACCAAAGCTACGTCGTGCGATTGGTGACACTCTTGAAAACGTTGAACCAATCGCGTTGTTCGACAACGTTAAGCAAAGGTGCACCTACCTAGGTAAATATTTTACAGTACCTCTAACTGACCGCGTTTGTTTCTCGCGGTTTGAGCATTTTTGTTTAATGCCACTGCTCACCAAACGCTGGAGTAGGGTCCAAATGGCCTCCACCAACACCGCCGAACACTGCTTACATAGAGAAATAAACGTGTTACGCGCCTACACTGCAATATTCCACTTGCCGCGCAGAACATATCGGCCACTTTCTCATTTATTGGCTCATTCCTTCTAGTGGTGGTTTGGGCAGTTGGCGGTCCCGAGATCACCTTGCTGGCGGACGACAACTTGTGGGGAAGTGCCAGCGATGCTGCCAACACATTGTACAGGTGTCTTACAACCTGCGCTTCCATCCTGTGAGTTTAGGATGCTATACCATTGCCGTGGGGCTACTCTCTGGTTTGACTGTGGCTGTCTGCCGGAAGTACACATAATGTGCACTCACCCTGCGAAGTACGTTTCGTGATGGGGTCGACCGAAGATAACGTCGTATGTTGTCCAACACTGCACTTTTAGTAGTCAGTTTCAATGTTGACTTTCTGACAGTTGTCTTCGGGTGCATTTGTCAACACATTCCACAGGTGCATTCTGCTCGTGGGCACAACAACGCGAACATACCTCTTGCTGGATATGATACCCGTGGGAGGGCACCGAGCCATGATTGAGAGGTTGACACACGGCTACATAGTCGGCCTTCCCTACTTTTTGTTCGGGACTATACTCGTCCTGATCGGCATCTCCGTAGCTTTGCAGGCAACCCTGACTAACAACAAGTATGCGGGTGCTCTGGTGGGATGTTTTCTGCTTGCGCTCGTTATTCGATTCATCTGTTATTGGGTTTGGGCGGATGCACAGCTTATACTAGCTTTGAATGACTTTCCACCTCCTCCAGCGAGCCCACGTCTCGTGTCTGTCGGTAACGGATCTCCTTCAACACCAGTGTGATATGTGAAAATGCCGTTAGGCGATTCTCAGCCCTTCATTACTAAGTACGTAGGTGGGATAGATGCGAGTAATATATAGGTGGCATTCAGGCTAGGGGGACCTGGGTGTGGTCGCCGGCCCGCGAACGCAAAAATATTTTCGTGCGCGAGTAGAACGCCGTGTGCGATGTGTACATTGGGCGGGTTAGAGTGTTGGTGTAGATAACACTCGCTCCATTGATTGATATTGAGCGGTAACGCGTTTGCGCCTTGCAAGGGAAGCACCTAACTCCTTGGGGGCGGAGGCGCTTGCCATGATAGGGATAGCGACCACATTTGTATGCGGATCCTCGATTAATGTTGTTATATTCAAGCTCTGTACCTCGCGCAAAGCTAAGTTCGAGAAGGGCTATGATGGTATCCCTGTGACCAAGCCCAAAGCCTTAGCTTGATCACGAAACATGTTGTACGACACTACAGCAGTCATGCCGTTCACTCTATGGCTGGTTAATGAGCCTAGCCCACCCGAAACGCGCTTGCTAAAGCGTGCTACCTCTATTGTAGCACGCAAGAGAGTGGGCATTAGAGGATTTCGTTGGCGCCGATAAGCTATGAAGCCCCCTGGCGATGCATTTCGTGAAAAACAATAACCTACAAATCGCACGACAGCAGAAAAAATAGCTAGTCACTCGACGACAGGCTCTAAGCGGCTGGCAATAGCGAGTCTACGAGCGACCCGTCCGCCGTAGCAACCAGTCGTGATAATATCCATGTCTGCCTAGGAGATACATGCAAACCAGCTCTAGAAAACAAGTCAAACTAGTGACAAGGCAACACAGTTTGAACTGTGCTTTCGTACCCGCGTAGGCTTCTGGCTTCAGGCGGGAGTATTGCGGTTCGGTCAAACGTCCTGATATCACACAATTCTCGCTCGCTGAAGGCACTGTTTATGTCGCCAAGAGTATACCAGGTAGCCGGTGAAACGTTCTGGCAGGCCTCTTCATGATTAATCTCCATTAACCAAAGCATCGGGATAAGTGTGAATACTGACGTTTTTTGTTCAGTTGTATAAAGAGTCCTCAACACCTTCTTCCGTCTCCGATACGTAGCGCCCCGAGAAGGCGAATCGTCCAATCACGATGTAGGGTCTAATATGAGGAAACGGTCGAGTAGGTCACAATTTCCCCCCAGTTGATACTCTGATACAGTAGATAACATTCTAGAATTGGACACCTAGGCTGTGCTCGGTATTGCAGAAGGTTGAACGCCGTGGGAAATTACAATCACGTCGCACATGATTGCGTTAGTGCGACAACCAGTGTATCGAAATTAGGGGGCCTTGAAAGCAACCCAAGCGTGGAACACGCAGTCTACTGGGTCCAACTGTTAGCGTATGGACGTTGAGATGCATACGCATATATTGTGATGTGCAGTCACTACCCATAGATACGTACATGCAAATATATATCGAGTGTTTTCTTTGACGTAGTACGTTCTTTTCTATCGTATGCCCAAAGCATCACTACCAGCAACGATTATAAGAACGTTTCACAGATGCTCCGAGTATAGTCGATACTCCGAGTAAGTATGTTTCGTACTCCGAGTACTGAGAGTATGTAATACTGGTGGCCTGAATACTCGGAGTACTTCGAGGACGAGCAGTACTGAACTTCCAAATACTCCGAGTAATGGGAGTATGATCAGTACTTATTCCCGAGTACAAGCAGTACTCGGAGTAAAAACATATAAATTACTCGGAGTACTCCAAGTATCGAGAGTATTGGACACCGAAATACTGCGAGTACACACAGTACCTGAAGTGTTTTTTCTCGAAAATACGTTAATAGATAACATGACAATTACGTCGACTGGAGTCGGTCGTTAGTTACGAGTGGACCGTAAGACACCTCTTTTCTTCGTGACGAACGGCCCAACTTTCGATAGACAGTTCTTCGAGCTACTGCTTGCTTTGTACCCTTTGCTGGCAGCAGCACGACTGCTGTACGAGTAGTCTGTCCGTATCTTAGATTGTCAGCAACAACGCAAGGAAGAGCATGGCCGGCATTTGTACAGTTCAGCAGCAGTTTTGTCGCCTACTGCGTTGCTGAAGACAGCGTCATACAGGTCATCGGATATACATCAGCAGCACACGACCAACTGCTACGATAGCGCATGCCTAAGTAATGTGGCTGCGGGTGCGGGAGCTACATGCAGCAGCAGCAACGGGCGCGAGTAGTGAACGCTTTGGTGCGCAACCACCATAACCACGTGCCGGCATGTATATACAGAACCAGGGAGGTATACCAGAAGGCAGACGATCAGGTAGAAGGGCTCATTGTGTACTGCTGTACAACCGGCATTTTGTGGGAGTAGAGAAGAGAGTGACGATCATACAGACTATCAGGCAGAGCTCATGTACTGCTGTATAATACTGCAGCACAGCAAGCAGTACTCATTCGGCTTCTGCGACGGTAGCTCAGGCGGAAGGAGTATGGCTGCTCGGACGGCACTGCTGTATTCCTCGATCATCGCATGCGTTTGTATTGCTTTGCTGCTGCTGTGAAAAGCACAGACCATCAAGTAGTGCTGTATGTAGCGTACGTACTGTACCAGGCTACTTGCCCGGCGAATAACTTTTTTTTATGTATTGCTGAACATCTGCACGAGAGGCACGTTTTTTATTTATTTTTTACAGGAAATCACGGGAATTTACATATTAATTGCTCCTTAAGAAGTAAACCAGTCGTACCCGTATATACGAAGTACGTTCCAGGGTACGATTATCATACAATACTATACGTATCTTCTGTCGACCGCAATTGGACGGTTTGCTGTAGGGTAGCTTTTAATGTACTGCAAAGTTGCAACTCATTTTATTATTATTATGCTTGCCATCCGACAATGTGTAGTGTTTTATTCCAAAAAAGAATCAGGGAACAGAAAGTGAAGAACTCTCCAGATCAAAAGCGTAGCAGTATCATGCGACAAAACAAAACCGATGTGACGCAAATGGAAGGCTACCACATCCAACATCCTTCTAACTTATCCACCACAAAACGACCACCCCCCCCCCCCCCCCATGCACTCCCGAACAAGCATTTACCAAAAACCCGCTGTCCATAAATGGCTGGTATATAACTGCTACGCGCATGTTTCAACGCGCAGAAGGCCGTGCGGTGTTCCTGGTCTACACTACTATAGGTCGTACCTAGGAGAGAGAGTCTCTGCCGTCTCATTGTGGCCATAATAATCCCCCATACAACTGAAATTTCTGGCGGACTAGCCCAAACCCAACTACAAAAACACAATCAACTACAATTCTTAGTTTATTATTAATCACTCCAAGGGGAAGTCTTCTACCGAACAGAGAGCCGTTCTTGCACCAGCACTTTCACGAGTTTCTTTTTAGCCGTGCTTTCACGAGTTTATTTGATATTTTTCTTTAGCTTTCGGCCACCAATATACAGGCCTTCGTCGTCAGTACAATTGAGTAGCCGACAAAAAAAGAGCCCGTACTTCGTCAACGGGCAAGTAAAACACACAGGAAAGAGCCCAAATATCGTCAGCACAAGCAAACAACGCATGCATGGTTTGCCATACTATATGCCACACGCAGTTCAAAACCCCACAACACGTCCGCCACAAATTTCAGTTGGCGATGTTGTTCATCCTTGCGTACGAGTAGCAAGACTTCAGCCAGACAGTACAAGACTTCAGCCAGTACGACCAACCCCTGGCCCCCATTCCTACACCTTGCGCCTACACGCTCTACAGCAGCACAGTACAACATTCGGTAGTATGGCCGTGAGTCGAGCGTACGTATAATACGGCAGCTGAAGTCTTCTGCTATAATAGCTATAGATATAGGTGTGCTTCGTTCTCAACACTCACGAAAGGCTAGGCTTTTGCCTGCAACGTATGTGTACATATATACAAACCAGGTACTGCCTGTACTATTATTAGCAATCAAAATAGCATCGCAAGATCAATGCAACAACATATTACAAAAACAAAAAAGAAACACGAGAGAACGCGCCCCAGACTCAGCGCGCTGAGTACCAGCGGTGGTTGTGGGTATGTGTGTACTCCTGTGATGTTGCTACTTCTGCTGTTTCGTATGTTGTGACAATCGGGGGCTAAAGGGATTGTTTTACCAGCAAGTAAGTGGCAGCATCATACCATAAAGGCGAGAGTTCGTACGTACACGTTGTTTACTCTACTGCTGTAGTTTCCTTCTTCGCCTAACGTTTGGTCCGCACTCCTCGGTTTTAGTTGAAGATGCACCAGTGTGGTTGCTGCTGTAGGTTTTGCTGCTGTTGTTGTTGGCAACCGGTATACCTTGCGTCGCCCTTACTATGATCACTCCGTAGGAAAGCCTTGTATATTCCTAGGTATTAGGAGCATCTGTGAATTTTGAAATGCTATAAACGCCAGTCAAATGCTCCCAGACCCTGGGAGGAATGAAGGCCGAGTCTTTTATATGATGCAAAGATGCTCCTAATGCACTTCAAACTCCGAGTATACTCCGAGTATGAGTACTTAGAGTATTAGAGTACTGGCGGCCTGAATACTCGGAGTACTTGGAGCATGAGCAGTACTGAAGACCCAAATACTCGGAGTACAAGGAGTACCCGCAGTATCGGACCCCGAGATACCCCAAGTGCAAGCAGTATCGAGAGTGTTCATACCCGAAATACTCCGAGTACGAGCAGTATCCCGGAGTATCGAACCCCGAAATACTCCGAGTACACGAAGTACCTGAAGTGTTTTGTCTCCAATACTTCATACTTTACTCCTAGGTACTCGGAGCATCTGTGGAACGTTTACAGGACGATGTAGATAACCTTTCACGGAGCCGTTCAGGCTGGCTACCGTAGAGAACAACTACCAGTAGCATGGTCACTGTACCGATATCAAGTGGGGGCATTCCCCCCTCTCTATCCCTCTTTTCTTCTACTCAGGGGAGACCCACGGCAATAGCAGCCAACCCGAATTCGCTGGTTCGTGATGAGCGCCACCGAATGTTTCAACACATTCGGATCAAACTCTTCCGGCAACTGGTATATATTTTCACTCGGAAGAGAGTTTGCGCTTTCTCTCGCTCATGGTTGGCGGAAACGTGGTAGGGTTAAGTGCGCGTCCTTCAGTTACCCTCAAAAGCCAACGTTTGCGTAGGTTTCAAAAACGCAAGCAAGTTATGACCAACTACATCCATAAGAGAGAGCGTAGATAACAATAGTGTACGGTTACCGATGAAACTCGTCAAGCGTGATGGGGAGCGTGGCTGCAGACAAAGTGCAAAACCTTGTTGTTTTACTGGCATGGACACCGAGGGTCGTATTATTATATGGCAGCATTGCGTAGACACCGGCGAGAGCATGAACAACCACCTATAATGGTTTCAATTAGACGTATAGACTACGACAGTAAAAATACGGATTGGGGTAAAATTCGATTCGTTTCACGTCTATTTCATTCACGATGCCTCCCAGTTTTCCAAAACAATCGGTTCGATTGGACTTATATGGCTATGACGGTACAAAACGCATTGGGGTAGAACCCCATTTGGTTAACGTCTATTTTCGTGCATGTTGCGTCCCTGGTTTCCAAAAACAAACAGCGGCATTCACTCTTTGATGGCGCGCGTATTGTCCACCCAAGCGCCCTAGAGAGGGCACGTTGAAACCTCTGCCTACACCTCCCGCGGAGAGACCACGTGCCCTATCGCTAACGATCTGGCGATATAAAAGCAGGGAGAATGGTCTGGGCCAAGATTTAACCGAAACGGACCGAGGGAACGCTCCACAAGGGAAACATTAACGTCCGGTTTCGACTTTGTTCCCGATTCTCGTATGATACGGTGTTTACTACCACGCCCTGATACCTCACTTATGCCCATGGCCTGCATGTGGCTGCACCGTGTTACCGCCCGTAGTACACAGGGCATGCATACGCTAGAGGTTTATGTCGTTTTTTGTCGCCTGATGTGCGCCGGGGAACGTCTACGTTCTGCTGCCCCATTGAAGGCACAAATACAAGAAGCCGTCAGGGGTTGACCTGTCCCCTGCCGGAGCTGATGTCTCTGTATATTCCACACACACTGGCGTTCCGGTTAACCAGGATACCTTCCCGCGGACATTTCATGGTGCATTCGTCGCGACCATGCCCCTGACCATTTACTTATTTGTTGCCGATCCGTCCTGGTCACCATCTCCGTCCTAAGCAAATTGTAGGGCTTGCACATTAGTTTTACGAACCCCATGTTGTTGTAAGCCGGTGAGAGCCCCTGCTGTCGAAGGAGGTTGGGGTCTCGCACCCTGCGCCGAACCTAGCACGTAGTCCTCACTTTGACGTCGGCCGTATTAGTACATGTGCGATAACTCGAGGAACGAGAATGTAACAATGGCGGTCGGGTACACTCATTGTTGTTGTTGTTGTTGCTGTAGTCGTGGTTGTTGCAATTATTTTTGCTGCTCCCGTCGCTACTGTTATTCGTATTGTTGGTTTTGCTCTGATGGTGCTGGTGCTGCTGCGTTTTTATTCTTCTGTTTCTGCTGCTGCCGCTGGTAAAGTTGTTTTTGACGTTACTGTTGTTGTGTTTGAGGGTGTTAGTGTTTGTTGGTGGTGTGGAATGTGGTGATGGTAGAGGTAGTAATGGTGGTCTCAAAAAATAGGAATGTCAAACTGCAGCCGGTTCACTGGATACGAACAATACCGACAGATGCCGTTGTTCGCGCTCTTACCATTACAATGATAAGCCTCGCCACCCTTTCCTATACATTCTGCGTTACGACCCGGATATTGTTTACGCCCGCAGCATTGCGGCTGACATTAACTTGTTTAAATGGCCTAACCTGGTCAAATCGTGACCCCACATTGTGTAAGCAATTAGTTGTTGCACTCCCGGATCGTCCAACCGACGACGTTGTGTAATGTATGCCGTGCAGACCGATACGCGACAATCTATGGTCGACCATCATTCCATTAGAGCCTAGGCAAAGTGCAACCGCGGCGTAAAAAACGCCCACATATGTACGTTTGGCTATTTCCCTTAGATAAGGTTCGGAGAAATACATACTCACCCGATCGAGCATACCAATACAAAAAACAATTGATAATAAGTATACCACACAACACCTTACATGCCATTTATGGCTGCTGTGGACGCTGCTGCCCACACAACACCTGACGGGAAATAGCGTCGGTAACGTGCCTGTGAGCACCTGCATCCCGCGGGCTGTCTAAAGGCGACAGTTTCCACCTTGTTAAAGTCTCCTGAAGTTCATTAAGCCCAGGGCCTGTTATCTAGGCGTACCACCCAACCCCTGTGAATACACCCCCACCCACGAAATAGCCTTGCTCTCCTTCGTAGACGCGACACCCGTTGAAATAGACTTCACAATATACAGATGCCACGGCCACGTTATCTCTAGCAGTTGCTCAACCAGCCTCGAGACATCAGCGGAAGAGGCATCGCATGTCCCCGCCACTGGACACTTAAGAAACTCTTCTTAAACCCACTACCGGAGGTACAGCATGCCCTATTTTAAGCAGCATATGGACTTGCAACTACGGTATAGGCCCACGAATGAGAAAAAAAAAGCCCGTCGTTTGGATGGCGCTGATAAACTTGGCTTGTGAGGTCTGGCCCAGCGACAAGCGCTATAGTAATCTCTTGGAATAATAGTGTATGCTCAAGATTGGTCAAGGACGGTGTCACAATAACGTTGTACGGCTGTCTCAGTTCACCCATATTGTTGTCGGCGGGCCCAGAGTGTATGGAACACACAGCGCAATATATCAACACGTTTGTAGTTGCTCGAAGAGGCCAATACCTTTGTAGAGTATTATGTACTGTTTCGTGTGGCGGTTCACGATGACAACCAACAGTTGGTGCAGGCAACTTCGACGCCATGTGCCGGGATGTAGTATAATCCAGACTGTTCTAGCTCTACCCGAAACTCTACTCAACTCGATCTACTGCATGCCCTGCATGTTTAACGAGGTGATGGCACTCGTCGTAGTCGATGCCTAACCCGTTCGACTCGAACGTCCCACACAGGTAATTGGGTTTTATATCGATATATTTGAACCAATACGCCTCAACACCCTCCTTGCAATTAAACACTCACTCACTATGGTTAAATATGCACGTGAACCGCGTTAAACATGACTCTGGGAACTTCTGATACATGTTCAGGCTTATTTTTCGCATTGTCTAGTCGATTGAGCTTAAATTATAACGTATTTCCTAGTACTGGAAAATGTTTCCGAGACTCTTTCCCACAGAGGTACCGTTACCAAACACCGGTACGATTATAAGTGTGTGCCCATCTCTTCTTCAACCGGTTAGAATAACGCGCCATCCGGTCACTGTAACAAGAACCACCATGCTAGTGGACGCTGAAAGTACGAGGAAACACCGGACAAAAAACACAAACTGTGACAAGTAGTTTGGGAGGGGGTTGAGTAGGAATATAGTGTGCCCTCCTGAATTCAAAATATCGTCTACACCTGTCATAACCGACATGTGCGGACATTCCGAACACGAGGCAGAAGCCTTATAGTGGAGACTCGAGGTATACATGGACTATATGATATACATCTGAATCCTAGTTTTACGCAAATTCACATTCTCCAGAGCTGAGCTCTCATCATATCACAGAAACAGCCTAACCGCGGTTCAGGAACTCGGCCTATCTCCAGCCACAAGAAATCCACTTCAACGGGCGGCCCACCCCGCACCAAGGATACTGAATTGGCTAGGCTTTACCGTCCATCCGACATTGCGACCACCGCCGCAGGGACCTTGCTGCGCTTTGACCAAGGCGTCCTCGATGCCCCCGGTGCTGGACACCAATCACAGACCTCGTTGCCTTCGTTTTGCCAAACAATCGGAGCAGCCCAAAGTGCACTCGACTTGATGTAGACGATATCGAGGGCACGTGAGAAAGCGACAACATACTTTAATCCAGCGTCAGGATGAAATAAACTGCAGAGATAGCTACGTAGGTCATGCGTTCAATTTAATAATTTTGTCGCTGTTTCACTCGGTCTAGTACGACCCACCCACGGTCTAGGTTCAGGAAAATGGTTCAGATGCCTACCCGTGTGTATGTTATGAGTACAGCGCAGTCTGGAAAACCAAAGCTCAGTTTTTATATATCTAGAGTATAGACATACTGACGTTTGAATTTTTCACGGCTTGCCCACGCATCCCTGGCCTCTCAGAGCTCCCACTTCGACACCGCCTACCTCCATTACTTGCCGAGCTTCCTTCCTCTCTTTGTTCCCTATATATGTGTTTAGTTGGCCGGAGCCTTTTCCTTTTTGGGGTTTTGGGTTCGTTCGTGCGCCCAGAGAGCGCGGCAGCGAGGGCGAGCCCGGCGCGCGGGCGAGCCCGGCGCTATCGTGGGTATGGGAGGTCAGAAGGAGCGTGGTCGCCCTTTTTGTGGCTAGGCGTGGCATGTCCATCGATACACGAGGGAAGCATGAAGGCGCTTTGTCAGCGTTGCTGCTGCTGTAGAACTCGAGTATGTCCGAAATTATCAGGGTCGTAAAGGTATGTAAAATGACATCCAGGCGGTGCATATTTCTCCAACAAACAACATTTACAGAGAGACAGTCAGGCGGTTCGAATACGATTATCGTCGAGCGGGCGAACGAGGGGCCCGGTGAGCACTGGGCTCCACGTGAGGCGGGCCACGGGGCTCACTGAGGCAGAGAGGCAGTAGAGCTCGACCCGGACCGAGTCGATGCCGTGGTGAACGAAGGGGGGGCGGGGATCGTCGAGGCTGACATAACCTGACAGAGGTTCCAAACAAACTAAATAGCGGCGCAATCATTGCAGACCCGACGGCCCGACGTAAGATGTTATTTCAAAATGTACGTTCCGTCTCATTTGATTTTCATTTTTGCCCGACCGTCTTTTTTCCGTTTTTGTTTTTCGCTCCTCCTGCCGTTTTGTTCGAGTACGAGTACGAGCACTTGTATTCCGTATGTACGTATTTCTGAGTTTTGTGGGGTTTTTGTTTTCGTACGTCACAACTGGTGTTGTGCTTTTTATATTTCATGCAATATACGGAGTATTAAGTACTACAGTAATACAGTTGTTGTACTACCACACATAATCACGAAAAAGGCACTAATCACACGCCCACAGCAGGCAGCACAGCGTCGTGCCGTAAACCGTGTTGCTGTGCATCCTATTTCGAACGTACATATTTATCTGTTTGCAGCATATAGCGAATGTGCATCCCCAGCTTGTTTTGCATGCATTTCAAGTCCGCCGTTTCTTTGCTGCACCGTGCACATATCGGCATTTTGAAGTCCGTGCTTCTGCACTACATCATGGGCATCTTATGTACCCCTTTTCTTGCGCGAGCGTAGCGGGCGGCGTCAGCCGCCCGCGGAGCGGAGCCCTTGTATGTATTACCAACCTCGATCGCTCACAGGACGTTGAGCTCGTGCCAGGAGGGCTTATAGTTCACCTGTCGTTTATGTATGATATGTATTGTTTTACCCTTTCTTTCCTCTGCAGCTATACATTTTTTTATCTCCAGAGAGTTTAGTACGGAGGCTTTCCGAGGCAGAAAAGAAACCGCCGTGCGGTTTCGCACTTTCTGCAAAATACAAAGACTCCTCTCACAGAAGGGATTTCAATTTTTGAATCAGTATTGCCTGACGGGTTAAGCGTTTCAAGTGAGCCACTTTTTTTTTCTTTTTTGTTCATCCCATTTATTATCTTCGCCCTTCCTTTCTCTCTCCTTCCTGGTCGTAACTCAGATCCGGGGTCACAATCTAGGCTCTTCTCCCTCCTCCTCCACTACGGCTCTTGCCTTGCATTTTAATCGCGATAAGTTTTCAGCACTTTCTTCCCTCGTCGACTTGCGTCGGATTCCGCCTACCCACGCCACGAAGGCGCTCTCAGCAATTGGTTCCTTTTAATTTTTTCAAATTATGTATAACTCTCACCACGGTGGGACTCGAACTTGGGAACCAATGACCACTACTTTACTGGGGCGACCGGCCTACCAGTAATAATTACCACTTTCCTCGTGTATTGTTTTCGGAATAGCGCATACAGCGCATACAATTTTTTGTCGGGTTACGCCGCCAACGTTCTTCGAAGTTGTGATTCGGGTGATACGTTGAGCTCTACATGTGAGGAGCTCAGACAATAAGCCGCAACCCCTATACGCGCATTGCTAGAGGGGGGTTATATGTTTTTGGAACCGTACGGTACGGTACGGTTCGGTTCGATGCGGTATGTGCTCACCGTTGCGGTGCTGTGGGGAGTTTGATGGATTTTAACTCGTGCGCTGCGGTGCGTTGCGGGTCAATGTTGGATGATGCTACGTTGCTGTGCGGGGGTGTTATCCGTTGCTCAGTGGATGAGCACGGTGCGTTTTAGTGTGCACCGTTGACAATCCGCGGTATTGGTGAACCGTTGGTTCACATCAAATAAAGTTATACCTAATATAAAATGCGTTACTTGTGCGTTCAACCGAGTGAATACATAATACCCAAATTTGCAAGCTGCGTAGAAGGTTTGTTCGAGGTAAACATCGTTTCGTAAAATATCTGAGGATCTGAGAGGCAGAATGAGACAGAACGGGAGAAGAACAAAACGTATTCGTAATTTGTTTTTTAAACCTAACAAGGTTCATGATAGTGGGGGGGGGTGACGTGCAGTCTTCGGCGGCTTTTGGGTGTTGCATTTTGTTTCACGCGTTCTCGGCGGCACACTGTCGAAATCAATAGAATGAATGCAATCACGTGTAAAATGTAAAGGAGAATAGCAATGGTGCTCGTTTGGTTCGGTCCACCGGGAGTAGCACATATCGATCGAGAGTAGCATATAGCGAACAGTGTACACGTTCAGGTTGTCCGCAGACAGCTGATCAGACAACAAACGGTTGTGCGCGGCCGAAACTACTACGTAGTTGTTACTAAACAACTAGTTGCATAGTTTTTTCCGCCAGGAGTCGTCTGCAGACAACTAGTTACACATCCTTTTCAAACAGTAGTTGTCTACAGACACCTAGTTGCACGAACGTTTTCGAACAGTAGTTGCCTGCAGACAACTAGCTGCACAACGTTTTCAAACAGTAGTTGTCTACGCACAATCAGTTGCACACGAGGTTTTCAAACTATCGTTTCTACAGACAACTAGTTGCACAACGTTTGTCAAACAGTTGTTTTATGGCAGACAACTACGAGTAGTTGTAGTTATACAGGGTGTAACACATCCGGATCCTTCAAGAAAAGAATTTTCAAGAAAATAATCTTCAAGAAAAGAATCTTCAAAACAAACAAAAAAAACGATTTATCTGACGAACAAAGCAAACGAATCAAAACCACCAACCGTAAACGGGTCGGCAGGGGTTCATGCGACATGTGTGCGAACTTTCAGGGGATATGTCCCAAACACGGTGCGGACACTAGCTCCTCCGTAAATGTTTGGTGAATATGCTTAAACCAGGCTGTTTGCTGCCCATGTGATGGCTGGGGGGGGTGTCGTTGGTGCCTCCTCTTTACCTAGATAAAATTCTGTCCTGGCGTCGATTAGCAACTTGTGGGAGCTAAATCCGCTGATGGTGATGGTGACGGTGGAACGGCTCGGAACTCGGCTTTTGAGGCCGAAGGGGCAGGCGAGTGTAAAGGTGCTGTAATCGGTGTCGGGGTTGAGGTGTTGGCCTGGTGCCTAGCAGAAAGGGCTTGTATGTGATTCAAGAGGGTGTGGATATATGACAGCCTGTCCAGGCAGGACGACAAACTACAACTAATTATATATGAAACTGCACATCACCAAACGGCACTAATATCCAGATCCAAAAATACGCGGATATCAACATTGACGTCTCATCCGGAACCGATCTATTCGACGCGTGGTTGATATACATCGTGCAGGTGCCAGGCACACGATACTATATACTCTCACTGTCCGGACTGATCGAGAATGGCCACGTGTTAGCTAGGCGCGTCCGCTGGGTCATTGTCAGGCTGAGGTCAGAGCACTTGGTCGTCGTGTAGGTTATTGGTACCCTGCTTGCCGTTTATAGATTAAATATCGACTTTTGTACTGTAGTACGGATACCTTATGTACCGTACCCGACCTGAGGAAATAACGTAACAAAGCTGCGATTGACGACATCGGCTAACATTGCCCTGCTGGACACTCGCACTGTGTTTCACCCTAGAAGGGCTTCATTAAGGCACGAACGAGTTCATGCACGCATATGTAGAGCGTAGTCTCGGCAGGAGCAAGAGCCGGAAGAAGTATGGAGAGGAGGAGCAGCACGAGGAGGAAAGGGGGGGAGAACACCCGACAAGACCTTCGGCGATCCCCCTACCCTCTTCAACCTACATGTTCGTAGCTCAGGCAACAAAATGTGTCATATACGACTCCAGGCGTTTCGTTTCCGTTTTCCCGCCACAGCATGATACAGTGTACAATGCTGCTCGAGTGATTCGAGGGGACACTACAACACTACCACACTGTATTGTTATTACTTCTTCGGCTGTCTATGTTGAGAATATGACGCGAATACCAACGACCAAACGTGGGCATCGACAAATAGTAAGTAAAACTTAGTTCGTGCTCATCCTATGGCATTCGCTTTCGAGCGCTCAGGTGTTTCCCCGTCGGGTGATCGTTTGTGATGTTATCACTCGTGATTGTGTGGCTTTAGTCGAAACACACCATAAAATCAATGGGCTAGGGCGTATATGTGTTTTCGATAGGACCGTGGTTTTCGTGTTAGGTATGTGGATATTAGCGCACTATCGTGGCCTGATAGGATTTGTGTCTCTTGCACCTAAGAGTCCGAGGGTAGCATGATAAGTTGTTCCTGGGTGTTTCCCATTCGTTTGGAGGCGGTTAGAGTCGAAACCGTCAGTAGCATAATAACCTTCCCGGTTTGTTTCTGCGCAACAGAGCAGTAGATGTACATTGGGTGGGGTGCAGTATTTGTTGCTTGGTCAGCTTGTGGTTGCCTTCTCGTCCGAGTCGGAGCCAAGCTTTCGACTTTGACCCTGCGTGGTTTCTCGTCGTTTGGGAGCAGTAGATGATGAACGGTTTTGAGGTCTAGTTCTGCATAGTAAAGAAGGTAGACTATGCATCCAGTAGTGTGACATACACTGTATTTTATACGTATTTAGTAGCTGTGGTGTGAATATCAGACTTATAACTCAAAGTTATCAATATATGCAGTGATCATTGTGCGTGTTCAAACGTGCGGCCGGAGTTGAAATTCAGTCAAAAGGTCATAACCGAGTGAAAGGTGGGCTTAGAAGACTCTCGTGGGTTAACATCCCTTGTGTCAGTGTTTATACGAACAACAACGCTGCGTGCGCACTTTCTTGGATCACAGTTTCGCGTCACCTACTAACATATAAAAAAGACACCAAGCGTAGTAACGACAGTTGTGTTGTATTTTCACGACCCCATCAACGAGAGTGTGCACCGCTCACGCTTACTCGAAAGTCGCAACCAAGGTTTTTGCCGATCAGAGTACGTTGAAACTCGTAAAAAGTCCAAGACGACGCTTTACGGCATATACTAACATTTACACTATCCATCTCGAAGCGTTGCCACCCCAACATTGTCTGACGTTGGACTCACGTTTGTGTAATATTCAGGAAGGGCGGTGGAAGATTAGCTTTGTATCACCACACTTTGCTTTGACGTTGCAGTGATGGCTCAGTCAACCGCAATACCTTGGTGTAATTGGCATACATGATGCAAACAGACAAGCGTGTTTCAACGGATGCCCAATATAATTTCTTTGTCAGCATGTGCACAACAAACCGCCGCCACATACCCCGCGAATGGTCAAATGGGCTTGCGCAGACTACCACGGCAGCGCACGCCGACATCGACCCCCAAGATGCATACCCTTGAAATCACCTAACGGCGAGGTTGCAGATCCCAAACCAGACGCCCATGTCATCACCTATATTCGTTGTTGTTGACCAGCCAAACGCTTGGCATGCCGGAGCGAGAAATTCCGTATTACCACAAAACACAGCATCCACCCGTTCGAAGACAAACGAAATCCGCCATATGTACACCACTAAGGAGTGCGACTGCTGCCCACGTAACACTTGCCGGGAGGGGGGGTTGGAAATGGATTGCCCGTCACCTCTGCAGCGGTTGACGCCAGGTGGTAGTTGCCTCCTCGTTGGATGCGATAACGAGGCCCCTCCAGTCCCGGGCCTATCAGCTTGGCGTTATACCCAACTCCTGTGGTGCCTCGTGTCCCCACGAACCACCCTTTCGGTGATGAGAACAAACGACAGCCGGAAATATCGATTTTACAATCGACCAGAACCACGCCTACATTGCCTCTTGGAGTTCCCCACCCCGCCTCGAGACAACAGTCGAAGAAGCATCGCATGTCAGACCCACCAGCCACGACGAAATTCAGCCCTAGCTGGCAGAGGACCCCCGCCAAGGCCGCCTCTCGGTGGAGACGCCCCTCGCCCAAACTTGACGTCCCCAGTAGGGTGATCAACGAGTGTTCAGCAGGCGTTTCGTCAACACTCGTTGCGAACGAACGCACCACGTTCTCCGTCACAGGGTCCAACACCAAGGAAGGGTCAGACGCCAACTCCTTACTCAGCACTACGGCCACGTTTCGCAATCTACCCTTCGCTATCCTGGGCGCCAAGTCCACGAGTATACGGATCGTTTCGGAAAGCTCGGACGTGAACGGACAGGATGGCCTGAACGCTCTTCTTTCCTCCGCCTGTGTCGCAGATCCATCTGGGAACGCAACCGTGATGTTTAGTCCAGGAAAGTAAATTGCCGTGCATCCCGGTGACACTTCAATGTTTACCCTGGAATTGCTAAACCTGGGAAAAATCGCAAACGAGGAGTCCAGCCCCAATGCACCCACTAAACAACACCGTACTAGGCTCGAATGCCCCGAAACTGTAGCGCGTACACCAACGCTACCGGGGGTCTCGGCTAAGGTCTTAATCACCTCCACGTAGGCAGCAGTGGTGTCTCGTGTGGGGCGAAAGCATGCCCGCTCGTACTTACGATCGCCCACGGGAAGAGCTTTGACTGCATCATCGACTAACTCCCAAATATATTTCGGCATCTGAAGCGGACGACAGCCATTGGCTACACTGGTGTGAACGTTCCGCAGATGTTCCCGAGAGAGCAAGGTCTCGCTACTACCCCCAGTGATATCCTCAGCAAAGCTACGGCCCAAAGACCGCGCCAACTCCGTTAGGCCCAATAATTCTCTAACCCCTAGTCGTCTTACTGTACATAAACGACACATGCGAAAAAACTCCGGGTACGACTCTAACGTCTCTGCGGTCACTGTGAAAACCCGTGACTGGCTGTTCGTGCATGTCGCGTCGAGATATCCCCCCCCTGGTGGGTACGTGTCAATGGAGGAGCATTCCAGGTGCCCAGAACGGTTCTCGCAGTAGTAAAAGCGAGAATCGGTGGCTCCACACGCCACCACCCCATCTGGATTCTCAGCGTAACCCATCACGACTAGATACGCGTTTTCATGCAGGGAAAGATAAGTCTGCGTAGAGCATGGATGCACCCGAATCCTCTTTTTGCCATACCAATCTAGGAGCTCCACGTCGTGGATGTCACCGTCCATCCGAGTGGGGGGCACCTCCGCGTCCGTCGACAGGAGTTCGGCTTCTTCCCCTAAAATATGATACAGGTGAGGTTCAAACACTCTGCTGTGGTAAGAGTCAAAGCTAGGCGACGATTCCATCGTAATCAGCAATGCCAGCGTAGTCAGTTCCAGTCCTGCTTTACCCCCTATGTAGAGGGCGGCCAACATTTCGGGTGAAATTTCGTCACCAAACACGAGTGCCTCCAGACCCGTGGGAAGTTCCTTCAGCAGTTTCATCCCTCTCCTCCGATCCAGCCACTGCCTTGTCTGAAGCACCCCAGACCTGGCCGCCAGACTAGTCGACTGTGCCACATTTTGGACAAACCCTGAGGAGGCGACGATTGCTGTCATCTCCGCCGCCATAATGCCCGTGACCCTGCACTCGTTCTCGTGGCGGTCTTCGGCTGCACATACGGAAACAACGCCGATGTTCGGTTTACATGTTGGGCATCTATATAAATATAGTGGAGGATGGGATTATAACATAGAGGGGCTCGTTTATCGAACCATGCGTATCATATTCAAGGGGTCTGTTGTTTGTGGACTAGGTACTCAGTATGGTTTTCGCGGGCTTTGATGGGAGGCAGAGAGAACGCCCTCACAGGCCATACTTGGAAACCGCAGCATCAAGTACGAAGTCTTACCTTAATCAAACTGTTGGTAATCTCTATAGGCGCAACTTCCTCATCGACAGCCTCTGAGTGCTGCGTTTGCAGCGGGGGGGGGGGGTATATTTACACCATGCGTGAGGTATAGACACATGTACATTAATAACACCTCGCCAATGATGTTCGGCGTTGTGCCGAACAGGCAACAAAGATAAGTTTTTGCAGCCGCACATCTACAAGGTGGGGTGGACTTCAAAGCAGGAGGGTGTCTTCAACGCAAGGATGGGGGACGTCGGAAGAAGGCCCTCGATATATCGGAATTTCTTGCGAAGAGAAGGGGAAGGCTGCGGGGAGACGGTGTCGACGTGGTCGTTTGTGCAGAGAGTGCAGGAAAGGAACCTGGCCGGAATGACGGCGATGTCTTGGGTAGTCACATGAAGGTGTGGAGGGAGCGCGTCTCAAGCACGTTCGCAAAGGTGTTATCCCAGTTCCAATACGTCACATGCTAACTTCGTAAATCGCCCAGATTTTTCGAAAAATTAGAACACAAACCCCATGGGTCATTGGAGAACACCCTCCTCCAGTGAAAAGTTGTTCAAGGTGGAGCATATTCTATAATCCGAACCAACGAGCACGATTGTTTCATTGCGTATATCGTACGTCTACGGAGTACATAAAGCCCCGAAGTATCCGAATTATCCGAAATAATAAAAGCTACCGATAAGGACTGCGAGAACCCCCCCCTGCTTACTGTTGCGGCTGGGGCATTGTGCAGATCGTATTCCAGATATGCTGCTGCAGGTACAGATGTTTTACGGTTTCAAACCGGTTCCCTTCCTTCGCTAGATTGGCTTACGGTGTCGTTTGGAGCGTGCCGGTGTCAACCGCTTTGGCATCGGGCCGCGAGAAAATGAGGCAAGTCACGCGCTTGGGGTCATAAACATACGGGAACTGACGACGCATTGCTGCTTTGCAGAGTGCGAACGTTCCGTGAGCATTTTCGCGAATGAGGGCATGTAACGTACGGCGCACGTTCTGAAGCACATCGAATGTCTATCAGATAGATGCCCACAGACGGATTATAAATCTCGTGGCAGGCGTAACGAGATGGTGATCTGGGCTTTGTCTTCCACGGTACGGCGAGCGACCAAGCGTTGATTGTTGGGTCAGTGCACAAGCTTGGTGGCCGTATTCGTGAATAACAGCATTCGGTTTAGGGCGAACACGCCCAAGCACACCAACTTCATTATGATGGGTGCCCACGAGGCAACCAGGATGATCGCTCAAACAGACGGCGCGGCTGTTGAATGTGGGTACGCTCGCCAACCAAGTTTCGTACGTTGTGTATTCGGCGGCACGGGCCAACACAAACGCGCAGCGTTTGGCATGGAAGTCCAGGAAGAATCCGTTTTACATGTTGAATGTATTCGTCCAAACTGGTCGAACAATGTTTTAAACTGTTGCGGATCTACGTCCGCAGCAGCAGCAGTGCGGAAGCGAGTCCACCTCAACGGCATAATAGGCACCAGCTGTACCGAGGTACAAGTGCAAGATATTGGTGTTTATATTTCTCCGCGACGCGTAGGTCCTCGTTCATAACATTCTGCACTTTCAGCCACTATGGCGGTCGAGGACCGTGCCCTAAAAGGTTGTAGATGGAGCACATATATTGCTCATGGGTGAAGACCACGCTGGAATCGTCGCTGAAATATTAATGACCGGTATCTGATTCGGCGACGCATCACACGTTGGTGTTCAAAATGATATCATATTGCTGAACTCGAAGGAACTTTGCCTCGTTAGGAATGATCCTACCTTGCACTAGCTTTGGCCTGGCATTCATCGCAGGGGTATGTGCTTCGATCATAAGGTTCTCGTACTGCTCACGCATACGTATACATACTATACGTATACACTGAAGGCGTGTTTCGAGAACTCGAACTACGATATAGTTTGACCTGATTTCACTCCGTTTCGTGTTTCTTCGTGGTGAGGTCCACCTCTTGGTTTGCGGTTTCATCGTCGTGCAAGGGCGTGCATACCTCTCCACTATCTTCTGGAGGTGGCCTCGGCTGTGCTGGCGCCGTGCCCCGGCGATAGGTGCCGTGTTTTTATGTTTTGAGGTATTCATGAAATGCCCCGTGAACGGTAGAATTACAGGCTCGTGATCCGCATGACTTTAGATTAATCTCGTGCACATATCAGACTACTGTAATGCGAAGGATATACAACATGAAGGATGCCTTTGAAGCTTGAAACATAATATTTTGTTTGCCCCTGCGAGCTCGCACCCCACGCACGCAGCAACGCTCGTAAAACACCTCCATCCTGAAACCATCACCGCGTCAGCAGTATCCGCTGAAGGACAATATACCAACTCAGATTGCTGCGGTCTGCTGCCTGCTGCCTGCTGCATCAACGCTCTCGCTGTGGGCTGGCGTGATCTACAACCTTACTGCACTTGTAGGTATGTACGTACTGTAGTTATAGTTTACTAGTACTGCAGTCAACTGATCAACACACATTTATCAGGACGAGTATATTGTAATAAAGTATTCCTATTGCTTCTGCTGCAGCTCTTGTGGTGCTCCTGTACGATAGGACGTGGACTTTTTACTCCTAGCCTCTCGGCCCTGTTCGTGGATCGGCAACAGTCTGGACACAGTTAAGGAATCTATGAGGTGGCATATTCAATAGTACACGTCATGATGAACTGTACAAACGCATTCAAGAATGTGATTATATGATCACCACCAGCGGTAGTGTAATTGGACAGCGGCACGGAGATGAATACATCTATCTATAACATGTCGTGAGACATATTCACATCATGATATCACCATGATCATGGTTGCCGCGGTTTGCACATAGCGCGTCTCACATGACAGCGTAGCCGGATTTCTTGGTGTGCCCGACCATGTATTTGTTACGTAAATGTAAAATATAATCCACCGCCTAATTAATAAGGGAGTTCGAAAGAAAAAATCGACGTTGTTGGTAAAAGAGAGTATGTTCTCGTCGAATAGGAAATCAAGGCCCCGAACCGTTCATGTATGTTGTCGTGGTACCCGCCGGACCTATGTGCGAAGATGTATGGCAAAATGTTCAAGGGTTACGCTGACCACTCGGTTGATGGTTGAATTAATCATAGCATCATAGCAGGTGCTCTGGAACGTCTTCGCTTGTAACAAAGAGATTAGAAGCACCCACAGCGTTTAACTAAATAAAGAAACAAGCGGATCACCCGGAGATTCCAACCACGTATCTTGCATCCCGAACCGAGCGCTCTACCACTGACAGACCAGGTGTATCACTACGGATGGAACGAACACTAAAACGCGCCAGTTCCTGATCTCACGACGGGAAGATATATAAAAACAAAACATTCAAACAAGCGTTTTCTTCCTGCGTACTTGTATGTACATAACTATGTTGCATGAGTAACTACTGTGCGCACAACAATGCAACGAAGTATATTCAGCTGCCGCATACCAAGCCAGTGTTTGTACAGACAGAGCAGTCGTTGCTCTGTCGCGTAGATGCGGTGGGTCGGGTTTATCACAACAACAGCAGAAAGAAAACGAGCCAATAGCGGTTACTTCATTGGCTAAACGCAAACAAAGTAAATAAAAAAGCCGCGTGGGCTTTATTAATAGTATACTCGCACTCGTGGCTCGGCCGTGTACACGCGAATGGTCGGATGCTTCAGTAAAAGGCAGGCCAAACGAGCCAATGCTCACTATCATGCCTATAAAATATTAATAAAATGACATGCATAGTAGTATTGTTTAAGGTGTACCGCTGGATAAAAAAACGAATCAAAATTCAAGGACGCGACGAAGCCCGGACTTGAAGCCCGGCTTTGACTCGATCGAATCGATCCCGCCGACCTGAGGGAAAAATCGACTTATTGCCGCCTCTAAAAGACCGATTATTGTTGATATTGGTTTTACAACCGTCACCATATCCCCGCACAACAGCCACACTCTAAACAAACCCGATTAGACAATCGGGCGACTTCCTTTTAATGGCTGGAATAATATATGGTAGGGATAGGGCAGAAGCTACTGATGTCAGACATCGTTCATATAGGTAACGGAACGATATTCTAGTATGCCAAATGACGGGTGAACAAACACCTACCTGGGTGCGACTCATACCTGATGGTACTATGTGTACACAATAAACAGTTGGGTCGACTTCATGTTGCGCTTCATTCTATCAGCTGATTCCAAGTTGTTCGCTGAATCACTCTGTTTGCGGCCCGATTTGCCCCTCGTGTCGGACGGCAACTATTTTACTTGTTCTTGACGTAATAATGATTCTAAATTTCTCATGCACTACTTAGCACTACTTGTTTTGTTCATCAAATTGTTTGTTCTATACCAGTTGTTATATTAATCCTCCTGTTATTTTTGCCTCCTACTCGTAACTCAGGTTCGGCGCCGCGCAATCGGTTATTTTACACCCCCTCAACACTGTGGTGAGCGCCTTGCATTCATTTTCGCGACAAGGTTTAGGCGCATCGTGTGCCTCGTGGGTGATAACTAAGGGATGTCCTGAATTGGTATGGATTAACCCAACAATTTACGACCGGAGGTACTTAAACGGCACTGATGTGGAAATTTACATAATTTGTACATCATAACCAATCAACCCCAACGGCTCCATATCGTGTGCCTCTATGCAGGTGGAAAACCAATTCAATCGGGTTAAGGGACCCCGTCAGACGCAAGCTACGATAGAGATTCACCATTTATGTTATTAGGTCCTCACTTGAGGAGCTCCATATCTCACCGACACAAATGAATTAAAGGAAAATTACAGTGCCACCCGATGAACAATCCCATTACCTCAGCATCCCTGGAATATTTTAACACAGAAGAACGAATGCCCGAAGAGTGTGGCGTAAGGAGCCAAAACGTGCTACCTCCATCGTAGCAGGCGTCGTCAGCCAGGTATGTCGCTTTTGCCTTAACGTGATACCTCTCTTTCTTCCCTCGTCGACTCGCAGCGATTTGTGCCTGTCCGCGCTCTCATGGGAGCTTGATAACTCAAATCTCCAAACGGAGACTCGACCTAGACAGTCGGTTTCACTTGATAATTCAGATTATTCATTGGGAGACTCGAACCCCCGACATCAACAGTGTCAGTTGTTGTGGCTAACTGCTATACCACTGGTTCGACCGGCGTTTGTCGCACTACGGCCTCGATCTGCCTATCTTTGATAAATCCTCGTCGCGGACGGACGTGTGGCGAATCACACGCAGTCATCCACTCGCCTTCACGGAACACCTGCTCGTTGCAGACATATACCGTAAATCAAGGTGTACGGTTACGTCTAACGCCTCATAGTGCCGCCTCACCCTAAGCTAGTTCGGATAGAAACACAACGCCGCCGAACGCAAACACGTTAGGTCCACCCCTGACCTCCTTCATTGCGATGCCTAAGACCGCGCCCCCGAGCGCGCCGTATGCGCCCAGACAACGCGAATTTAAGTTGTCGGTAGTGTTGATGGATTAAATGTGGAAATGGCATCTACGGTACGCGACACCAGTTAATAATCTCTTCATTCTGATCAGGCTGGAATTATTATTTAAGGCAGGGTGTGTCTTATGAATGCACTATTTTCAGTACGAAAGAGGTCATGTTCTTATTTTCGACTGAAAATCCAGCCTTTAATTCGTCACTGCTGAGTTCTTAAGTGCTGTCTCGTACTGTATCGGAAAGACTAGAAGTCCGCCGTGGAAATTGCTACGAGCTGGTTCAGGCATATCACCCAAACTTTCGTCAGTCACGAATGCCGCAATGTCACAAATTTGGTATCATACTTACCGCCATGAACAGTGAAAGAGGGTGACACCGACAGTTTTTTGTTCAAGGAACTAGAACCGGCGCTACCGCCGAAAATGTGGCCCGACCAATCACAGGCCTTCAAAGTGGTCAACAATAGTCAGGCGTTTCCGTAGGAAAACAGGTTTTCCCCCAATTTTGTTTTTCTCGAACGAGCCGCTTCCAGGTGGTCCAAGGCATGTTTGTACAAAGTTTCACGCGAAGTTTCGAAGATCTGACTGCGTATGATCATATTAAGTCATATTTAACGCCCAAAGTTGATTATACCTTGAAACTAAGTAAATACGAGGCAACGCCTATTTTTGCACTTTTTCCGCACAAAAGTCCAAATGTCCACGCCGTTTTTCGGAGATAGACCCTGAAATTTTGTACACGTGTTTTATGCGTCCTACCCGAGCCTTTTACGAATGTTTTTTGTTTTCATTTTTTTTTCGCCGGAAGTTTTGGATCTCTTAAGACCCATTTTCCCCAAATAATTACAAAACAAACAATAAATCTGACGGAAAAAACAAAACAAAATCCGTTAAAGTCTCGGGTAGGGCGCATAAAACACGTGTGCCAAATTTCAGGGTCTATCCAAGGTCTATCTCTAAAAAACGGCGTGGACATTGGCCACTGAATTAATTTTCGGCGGTATAGTTGAACCAGCCTGTAGTACACATGGGTTTACATTGCTAGTGTTCTTCCCTTCGTTGATGTGTTGCTGGTATCGCTGATACGCGCTGCTTTATAGCCGTTGAACTATGGATGTGATATTCTCGATGCTGTGTTGATTATTTATATTCCTTTTGGTCTCGACAGACGATCGGGCTTTTTCGAAGGTAGGTGCAGTTGCTGGACGGCAAGCTGCAATTGTAGTAGGTACAAGGGCTCCGCTCCGCGGGCGGCTGACGCCGCCCGCTACGCTCGCGCAAGGAAAGGGGCAGAAGAGGCCCATGATGTATAGTGCAAGCAAAAGCACCGACTTGAAAATGCCAAGAGGTTCATGGTAAGAGGTTCATGGTGCACAGGGAAGACACGGCGGACTTGACATGCATGCAAAACATGCTCGGGATGCACACTAGCTCCATGCTCCAGGACAACAAAGAAGCTGTATGATCGAAAGAGAAAGCACAGCAACACGGCCCACAGCACGGCGCTGCGCTGCCTGCTGTGGTGTGTGTGATTTGTGCCTTCGTGAGTATGTGTGGTAGTGCAACAACAACGAACGGTGGTATATATTACTTCGTACTTTGTATGTATGAAAGAGAAAGCACAGCACAGCTCGGTCGGCAAGTTGTGAAGTACGAAAAACAGGAAATCAACAAAACTGAGAAAGAAGAAAGACGTACACATTTTATTTGTACGTACGTACATACGAGTATACTCGTACGTACTCGTACTCGAAAAAAAGAAAAAAAATCCATCGGACCCATTGCGCCGCAAAAAACAAAAAAAAGTTTTGACTTCTTTCGCGTTCTGTCAGCCTTGATGCTCCCCGTCCCTCCGCGATCACGTCGCCATCGATTCGGTCCGGGTCAAGCTCTACTGCCTCTCTGCCCCAGTGAGCCCCGTGGCCCGCCTCGCATGGAGCCCGGTGCTCACCGTGGCCCTCGTTCGCCCGCTCCATCATGATGGTGTTCAAACTGCCGGGGTTTCTCTTTTAACTCCTATTTGTTCCGATAAATAAGCAACGCTTGAGTTTTATTTTACAGTACCAAACGAACCTTATATTTTCGGACATGCTGCAGCAGCAACGCAGACAAAGCGCCTTCATGCTTCCCTCGTGTCTCGGTGGACACGCAACGCCTAGCAACGAAAAAGGTGACCGCGCTCCTTCTGACCCCCCCTCTACTGGCCAGCGCCCTCCCATACCCGCGATGACGCCGGGCTCGCCCGCGCTGCCGTGCTGTCTGGGCACACGCACGAACCCAAAACTGAAAGAGGAAGAAGCCTCTCGCCAACTAAAGTATATAGGGAACAAAGAGAGAGAGAGAGAGAGAATGAGCAAGTAATGAACGGAGGCGGTGTTCGAAGTGGGAGCTCTGAGAGTGCAGGGATGAGGGATCCCTGGGCGAGATATCTGTAAGTGTGTCTATGGCGCGCTGCACTTTTTTCGCGTGCCTGTGTTGCTAATGTTGCTACCGATTGATGAGAGGATTGGAATTGTAAATCGAACTTAAGTCAATAATTTATTAATTCCATCCACTTCTACTGCCACACTAACACAAGTCAATTATTCACTCTTACTACCGGTATATTTTATACGGTTTTCTGCCCTCTTCCAAATATATATATACCTGTTACTTACATTTCCATGTCTCTCCTACGATATCGAAATTAAACAGTCCACAATAGCTCAAATCAGTAATTATTATATTACATCCACACCTACCGCTATACCGAATTATATTTATTAGGTTTACCCTTTCTGCATATGGATATGTGTCTACGCCTGTGGTGTCCTGTGAGACCAGCGGCAAAACTCTACGACCAGTCCTCGAAAATCGAGCCGCATGAATTCGAAAGTACGAACGTCGTATCGCGGTTTCTTTCAGCACCGTGGATAAAATCAAAACGACAACTTGCAGGAGATTAACCTACCGACAAAGAAAAGTACCGTTGGAAATAACGTATAGCGTCCCTCTATGTATGTAAAACGATAACGAACACACATACACATTTTTAGACCTACTCAAGTACACCATATCAAACAGGTACTTATACATCCAGGAAACTAGAAAATGCAGACACTCTGAGCACGATTCGAATGTTGGGCGTGCGTTCGATACTGTATATATTTTAATATTTAGCGGTCAGCGCCTTGTGTTCAGCGTATACACAGAAGGGTGTATTATCCGAACTCACTCCCTCGCACCTAGACCGGGGAGAGTTCACATCAGACGGAGTGAAACAACACCTAAGCAACTAATTCCTTACTTCGTACTGAAACCTCTCTGTTTTGCGCATTTCAACGCGACTTTCATTTTCGCTATCCGTTTGCCGCGTGCCTTCGATGTACTGCGTACCAGGTAGACGCATCGCTGCGCGATCCACTGCTATTATTTAGGGCGCTCGTGGTGTCTGCTCCGCGATGCAGGGTGCATCTCATGTGGTCGGATCGCAGCAAGGTCGCTGTGGAGATGGTTGGATCGTCGCGTCGACGGTAAACCCTCGTCTGTTCGGTTTTGGTGCGGCAGTGTGGGTCCACCGCAATAATAAGGTGTTTGGGGCGCGCTTGCCGTCATGGTTGCACAGCGTGGATGGCAACACTAAGACAGGCAGTTAGGCGGAACGAGAAGAGCCAACTACAGTACATCACGAAGGTTCTACAAGCATTCAATGAGTTTTTATCATCTCCCAAATCACAGGAGCAGACGAGATTCAGGCGCCTCCATCTGCACCACCGCTGGACACAGACAGAGACAAAGAAGCTGGCGCTTTTGGTCGAGGTCAATAGGGCCGTTTTGGTTGTATACAAGCTCCAACATCTGCGGGTATAATATCATTTTCTCGGCAAAAACTCAAAGCACAGCACGATACATCTTCGGACGGTACCATGAACATACAATGTAGTAATTCGTTAAACCAGGTACGAACGAAAATGTCCACCTGAGGCCGTGGGTCTCTCACAAGACAATATACCTCCACTCAGCGTACGTAGGTATCCGAAAAACATATTTAAAATTGTGTATATCGCGTCTCGTTTGCGACAGATTTCCTGAATCCACACTTGTATGTAGCTCCAGTCATTAGGTATTTCAGTCCTTGCGCCTCGGTAAACACATGAAACCGGCCCCAAGTCAATCTTACATATATTTGACCAACGCATACCACAATTTAAACCCATATGCTTTGCCAGTTATGCGTGTCCCGAGGTTCCGAACATAGTAATTTTGATCTCCGAAATAGGAACGACTTATTGCCTTGAATTTGTATTCATTCAAGATTGGTTGGGGTTAGACAGCGAAATTGATTTAACACATCTTAGGGGCTTGACCTTCTCTGGATGAAGAATGTATTTTATATGTTCTAGTTTTCCGGCACCGATGGGACTATGTCAACCGCCTGGCCGACCAGGAGCGAGAGCTGGACGCTTTTAGAGCGGGAGAAGGAATAGGTAAGCAGCCTCAACTAGCCGGAAGCGGAGATCGTTTGTGACACAAACCCGGCTGTACAACGGAAAGTTGTCAAGAAGCAGCCGACGGAAATCGGACAAGGAACCGGCAGATACTAGTGTAGTAAGGAGCATGTAAAGAATACAAAACAAACAATGAACACTACATATGATATGCCGACTGTCGTCATATACACCGGCATATCATACCGTGATCGAAGTTTATCGAAATTTTAGGGATATCTAAAAAAGGACACGTCCATCGCGGAAACTGTACCAGGAAACAGCCGAGACGTCTATATATATCAGACTCAGTTAACGCGTAGCGATCAAGGGCCTTCGCCGGGTGGCCATCACAGGTAACCAACACCGTAAAATTGAGTTGGTAAAATTGAGTTGGTGCTCCCTACAATCGAGCAAGGCCGACAAGAGCGAACGCAGTGAGAAACACAAACATTATTTGATAATCGAGAGCCCGAGACGAAGACGTTAAAAAACACACGTAAACAAAAAGTGGCAAGTAGATAACTATGAAGCAGTCGACGCGCTTCACATTCTTCTGAGTAACGCGTTGAAAAAATGATCTGTGATGGGGAAACACGCGCACCTGTCCCTGTGCTGTCTGCCTCCAGCGCGCGGCCTAACGGCTTTGATATCACGTGCGATTCCGTTCGTTTGTTTCCCGCACTCTCGGTAGTTGTGGAAGTGGAAAGGAAAGTTAAGTATCACAGGGGATTTCCAAACGTGCAAGCGTTTGTCACCTGGAAAAATCGAATCGGTACCGGTTCGCTCGTTTATGGTGGTTGGATAGCGTGGCTGCATGCGTGGTTCAGACAACTGTCACAGCGGCACCTATCCTCTGTAAATTATCGAGGACCCCAACTTGCTTGGGACAAACTTTACGTCATGCATGCATGGAACTAATACCCATATCTTGCACGCGGCCAACTAGCGTTCATGTATTTGTAAAAATGACGTCCTTGCCCAACCATAGTACCAATGGAACTGTCCGATAGTTTTAAGGCGAAATTCCGGCAGGGCGTGCTGCCTCCGAAGTGAGCATGGAAACCCTATGTCATCGGCAGCAAAACGAAAACCGTTTATCCCCAGCGGGAGATGAGCCGTCCAAACTTGTTCTGGGAATGTCAATATCCGAGGATAGTGACACACCTAGATTATTGAAGTTCAGGGTACAAGGTGGGATGCTCAAACGTCCGGCTAGAATCAGGTCCACGTCAGACCCCGGTGCTCCTGCGGCCAAGTCATAGCGCCCCCCATCGTCCTTAAAGACGATGCCGTCCGATTGGTGATATATACAATACCGTCATCGTCGCAAGCATTCGATTAGGTTTTTATTTAAGTCACTTTTCACCTCGAAAATCGATCTTGCATAATTGTTTTAAAGGTGGGTAGAGGTACTTAGAATGCTGGCATGACAACCTGCCTGCCATAATAGGGAATTACTTCGAGAACTTCCAAGCTCTCGAGAACAGCCCATTTGTTCATAGATATGTTCCCTCAAAGAACAGAGCCGAGCAGAGAGATGGCGAGGTTCGTACCTCGGTCGGCTGAGATCGAACCGCTGGTTGTACTGTCATCCCGGCGGGTTTTGTCCTGTATAATAACCCGACCCACCATCGTTCAGAGGTCACTCAGCTGTTAAGTCAACGATGTGGCACACAGTCATCTTTTACCTTTTTGTTCCAAGCGATCACCACACGGGACATCTACGACACGACTCATTTTCGGGTCGCGTAATCAACTTCGGACTATCACCGACGATTGATAATTGATTCCCCACCTACCTATAAAAAAAGTGTCCTCCCGCCGGCTCATTCATGTCGATCGTACTTACTTTAGAGTGGAGCAATATTTTTCTGGGGGTCTTTGCATTTTGCACAAATACCAGGTATCAAAAACTAGAGCCACCAATAAAATCTTAGACCGCCTATTATGGGGAATGATTTGAGCCAGTATTTCTGGCAGTTAAATTCGAGGATTTTGAGGCTCCAGAAATATGTGATGGAAAATAAGGGACCTCCATTACGGCGTGCAGAACTTGAAAAACGCTATTTGCTGTCGCCATTTCATATGTTTAGGGGGGGTTGTCGGCTCATTGGAACTACGTGCACGACGAGGACGAGTCTGACGATCGATACAGCAGTACGTACAGCGATAAGATCCAAACTCGGATAAATCCAGTGGTCTCCAGTTTTCAGAGGTGCCCAAGATCCCTCAGAACTGGGCCCAGTTCTGACCGGATTTGCTGATTTCTGCCTCCTCCAGGAACTGAGATACAAAATATGGATGGATTTCTGTCCCATAATAGATGGTTCTGTTTTTTGGCGGTCGTAGATCGCCAAAAAAGCCACCAATTTTTTCCGATAATGGTTGGTCTTAAACTTAGAATCCGACCACTATCCATAAAAATGACGTTTTTTATAACTGAGGCATGCTTGGGTAGACGACAGCCAATATGCCGTTCACGCTTTGGGACCTTCGACTTGCAAATAAAATCATTTCCATCCTCTATTTCAACCTCGTGACGCCTGACCGAAAACTTCGCCCATGTAGTGGACCATACGTACAAAAAAATATATGTCTGGTCTTGTGGTACGCAAATGTGTTTTTGTTCTCCAAGTAATGCCTTTTCACGGAACTTTGTGTCTTATTTGTCGATTTAAACTGCTGTAGTGTATGCATTAAAATCTGAATGAAAACGGAACGGCCGTACGTGTTGTCCTTTGGTTTCCTGAACAACCCTTTAGCCTGGTTTACATTCAGAGCTCGAGGTTTGAATTCCTGTCGCCCATACCCTCCATGAGAAACATGTAAACTACGGTCAAAGCAAGACCCAGCAATATACCCGAACGAGACAGAGAACATGCACTTCGATATGCGGGTGATTTTTCTCGGTCCTTTGGTTTTCACTTGCTCCAAGCAACTTGGCCGAGTCATACCTACAGGAACTTTCTTTTGCGGTGACGATAGATTTTTATTTGTTGTTGGTTTCACGATATGCATACACCCTCATCGTATTACATATATTTGTATTACACTGCACGGAGTTTGGTTTGAGTCCGGTTTCGATTGGAGTACAGAGCCACTCTCTCGCGTGAGAGGTTACTGAAAAGGGGGGTATATAGCGTATACGCCCTCCCCGTTACCGTCAGCACCAGCACTAAAATAGCTCATAATTTAAGATCGGATCGTTGAACTTGTGTCTGAACCTCGTCAGTTGCCAACCAAGAGCATTGCCAAGCATGCAGCAGCTGTCGTTTCATGAGTTAGTGGAGCATTACATGTTATCGCAGGGTCACCAATAATGCAAACCACGCCCTGAACTACGTTCGAACTTCGTAAATAAAAATATACACTGTTCCCCCGCGAACGAAACGGCTGCGCACCAGCAATACACATCTTCAAACAAATGCTTCGTTTCACTCCCACCGATGTGGTTTCTCATTGAAGACACATTCAGTACATTGATATTACGTAGTGTTGTCGTATATTACAACTTCCCAGTTGTTGTTAGACTCGAAGGTCGAACAGTTTAGTATCTTACCGGAAGCAGCTCGTGGTACAGGACTATAGAAAAGTCCGGTCTGACCTTTTTCACGTACTTTTATCCGGGTCCATAGCTCGCGCAGCTTGGCGGGTATGTCGCCCCCGGCACAGTGCTGCTCACTTATATACTGAACTTCTGTCGTTCATCTGTCCGACCCGTCTGAGCACTATTGTAAGGATGTCTTGGCATTCCGCATCACAGCGTCGCTGCCTAGTACCATGAAAATTCACCCGCTAGCGCAGAAGATTCGACATCGTCTGGCAAGTGTGCTCGCGGCAAGGTAAAAGGCGAGATCTACGTACCATACCGCCAGGATATACATCGCACAAAAAACAAAACACCAGTTAATGTCCCGCAATGGTCACGAACTCCCCGGCATGCAATACCGCAGTACACCGGTGTAGTAGTATTGGCACAATTTCATGTGTGTCTATTCAAAAGTGGGAAGAACCCAGGTACTACTCGCTATACATGTACGGTATGCAGCATTTCGCGTTCGCGGGCTAACTGGTACCGTGAGTTTTCTTCCGCTTCGCCTATATGATGTTATCTAGGTTGGTGGCCATGTACAGCTGCAAAGTACAACAGCAGTTAGCTCTTTCAAGCGACCATAGCGGTAGTCCATTCGAAAGTCAAGACAGTCGGTGCCTTATACAGATGTCTCTTGTTTGATTGTGAGTTAGAACGCCATCATTTAAGGTGGGGGGGGGGTACTGGACATACTGTGAGTACTGTCCGGAATTGCCCACTGTGTGTGATAAGCGCGCTATTGATTCCTGAAACAGACTTGATCATATTGTGGAAGACATGTTGAGGTGCGTCTGTTTCGCGCGCTGCGGAGTCGTCCGAGGGCGATTATACTGAACCGCCGCGCAAAGTAGGAGTTTGTATATAGGAAAAAAGTACCCCCATTGCAACGCACCGCGCAGCGCCGGCCTGTGATCATCAAGTGGGACATTTGCACCGCGGTTCCGTGCTACACCGTTGATGTTTGTCCAAAGAGGCCAACACAGCGTCATAGTGCGGAATAGGCGACGAAGAGGTATTGCAGAGGGGAGGCAAGGTGTTCTTGCGCACATTTTAGGCACAGCGTTGACACTGCTCGTTTGCAACATTCGCTTGGAAAGTATAGTTCAGCAACCACTGGCTTTTTAATCGCTGTTGCCAGCAGCTGAACACTGGTCTAAGGGGCACACGTTCGTCCCCTGCAGTCGGAAGAAGAAAATCCGGCGTCTGACTCACGGGAGGGGATACAGTCGTTTAGAGGCACCCACTCTCATGGGAGCACGTCAAACATAAAACACGAGACCTCACTCCTAAAAACCAGAAGAAAAACAAAATCCCCGGTGGGTTGGAATGTATGAATTTGCGTAAAAGACCGATTTTGATGTATATCAGATAATTAATGCTTAACTTGATTACCCACTAGAATTCTTCCTCCTCGTGTTCGGAAGATCAACAAAAATCAGTTGTGGGTGGTGTACAAGAGGATCGGAATTCGGAACGACACACTACCTACTCACTCCCTGCCGAAAAAAACAAATGTTGTTTTGTTTGTCCGGTGTCTCTCTCGATAGTTTAGAGTCCACTATCGTCCGTCTTGTTAACGGGCCCGCATTGTGTTTGTTTTGTCGTTAAAAAATAGGTGGGGAAACAGTTAGAATCGCACCGGTGGTTGGCAACGCAAGCTCTGTGGGAACGACTGCTGGCCAAAAATCCCAGTACTGGAAGAAGAGAGGTTAGAAATAAGGTCAATCGACTAGACAATGCGAAAAAGAAGCCTCGTACACCTGTTTCAGAAGTTCGTCAGAGTCGTGTTCAAAGCGTTGCACGTGCATATTGTTCTCCCCCTTGTGATACATTAGTCATTCCACACTACTGTAGGTCAAGTAGTTAAAATTGGGTCGGCTTTTTCATTCTGAATGAATAATGCCCTGCACATTGTCGGAAGGCAAATAATATAATAATCAATAATATATATATATATATATATATATCCACTCTCATCCACACGGTGTTTTTTATGAGGGTGGTCATATGGGGAGCTTTACGCTAATAGTAAGTAAAACATGTAATTTTGGAGGGAAAATACAAGAGGTACGTCCCCGACGAACAATCCCCATGACACAAGTAACACAATGAACAATGTTGCAACGCAAGCTAATGAGATTCGTTGGCCTATGGGTATTGAAATTGGCTATCGATACATATTCAATTGATCAGCATACGCTCGAAAGTATTGAGTCCAATAGCCTATTCCTCTTAAACTAGGTGGTGTGTATTAAACCGCGGTGAGTCGGTGTTTAGTTGCAAGGAGGGTTTCCAGGCGTATTGTTTTGAAGTGCCCGATATAATAGCCGAATGCACTACAGTATGTGAGCCCATCGACTCGTACGGGTTGGCAACCGACTACGACGCGTGCCATCAGCTTGTTAAGCATGCAGGACATGCAGTAGATCGAGATGAGTAGAGGTTCGGGTAGAACAAGAACAGTCCGGATTATTCTATATCACGGCACATATCGTCGAAGTTGCCTGTATCAAAAGTGGTTTAGCCACGTAAACCGCCACACAAAATAGTATAATATCCTGCGACAGTTAGGAGCACTTCGAGCAACTACAAAAACAATGTTGTTGATATAGTGCGCTGTGTGTTTCGTACACTCTGGGTCTGCCAACAGGAACTTCGGTTTACCGGGCAAGCCGCACAACGTTATAGAGCCGCCGTCCTTCAAATATGTTTAGCATGCATTTGGAGTATAAATAACTCGTATAGCACTCGCCGCTGGCCCAGATCTCATAATCCGGATTTATCAGCGTCCTCCAAACAATGCTGCCTTTGTTTCTTATTCGTGAGTCTTTACCGTACAGTAGTGTACGTCCATATGCTCCTCAATTAAGGGCATGCTGAACCACTGACAATTAATGGGGCTGTGAGTTTGGGTTTTATTACTAAGCACATCTTGTGATACAAAAAAAGGAGTCGGATCGATCAGGCGCCTAAGAAACTATATTTGCCAATGACTTAGGCTCTAAGAAACAATTGAGTACTGCAGTGCACATGGACTTAAATCATAAGATATTTTCGAGGTGCTTTATATTCACGATGAAACTACCGCCTCAAAGGGTATGCCGTAGTACCAGCCCGCACATAAGCAAGAAATCACAAGAAAGTCAGCCGGAAAGCCAGAAACAAATAACAAAGCTCTCAGCTAGTGATTGCACTAAACAAAAGTGACGCCTTCCTGTGGCTGGCCTGGGACCAATCAAGATAGCACATCATAATAAAGTGTGCTTTTGCGCTCGCCCTGAATAGGAAAGTCAGCCTGAGCCCGATTTCGGGGTTCTTATGAGAAGACTGATACTGCCTTGGTTCGATAACTATAGTAGGAGCTGGAGAGATACTGTGTCCGGTAGGGAGGCTAACAAGGAAACAATAATAATTGTTCGTTTCCAAACGACTTGCACTGCTCCCTTTGTTTTTTTTCCTCCTCAATGGGCCTATTCAAAATTCCGCCCTCAGCGGTGCCCGTGCCTCCTCCTTCTCGCGTCTGGCTGAGATGTGATGGTGGTGCGTGTGCGTCCTCCCTTCTCTCTCGAACGTGCAGTTCCCAGTTGTAGTCACGTGGCTAGCCTTTGTTCGCCAAGGGTTTCGAAATGAGGAGGCGGCGCTATCACAATTTCACCGGTAAGGGCAAATATCTTGGTGTTTGATGGGAGGCGTGGTTTCACGCAGGCTGCACACTGCTGTGCTCGTTTTCACTTCGTGATGGAGACACCGAGGGCTCCATAACAATTGCATTTCGCAGGCACAACACGTATCGACGTTACCATGAGCGTCGACACGAACTCCACTGACTGCTTGCTGCAACAACATGGGACCCCTACCCGGAAGACGAAGGTGTTCCTGCCGCTGGTCTCTCCCAACTGTCTGTGGTTCACAGCTCTTCTTGGCTTCCTGACATCCGTACAGTGACGTGTCTGTGGTTGCCAGTGCGTTGCTGATGCTGCCGACGCTATTGGTTACTCTTCTCTGTCGTGTTGCCTTTGTTGACAATGCCTGCTGTATTTCTGTGTCCGTACGCAAGATGGAAAACAACAAAACATTTGGGAGCTACGACGTAGCCACTAGGACGATAGTAACCCGCATCTGTATCGATCCCTGAGGTCTCTACACCATCCGCGACTCCATCACTGCGCATATAGTCGTTCGCCTTCCGCAGCCAACACACAGCTGTTTCCCCATGTCTTTTTTGTGTTACACTTCTGTGATATATCTATCCACGCTCGTACAGCAGTGCAGGTATACCAGGAACCGTGACACATTATTGTTGTCCACAAAACAAATGTAATAAAACCCAAAGCCAACGCCTTTCTTTCAGGCTGGCATATTCTGTGATCTACGTATAACAAACCAGTACGCACTAATGTAAGAGGTACTGTACGTACATTTGTTGTCAGCAGGCGGCAGCATGACAAAATAAAATAGAGAGTTCGTACGTACCCGTTGTTCACGTTGTTTGTTCGATTGTCCGCACTCATCGGTGTTAGGTTATTATGCAGCAGTGTAGTTGCTACTGTCGTTTTCGCTGATGTTGTTGTTGCTGCTAATACGCATTATGTTGATGCTATCTGCTGCTGTCGAGGTAACCCGCTTTCCTGGCGTCGCCCTTACTATGACCATTCCTTAGGAAAGACTTTCATATATATCGAGTATATATTGTTGTGATTTTCAGATCTAGGCTGTAGGCACAAAGCGCACATTTTTCAAATCGCTTTTTGTGTCCCAAGTTGTCCTCTTTGTGGAGTGTTATGAGTGATCAACGTTAAAGCTAGTCAATGCTACACGTTGCCGGATGGCACACATATAATTCAGCAATACCAATGGTGATGAATCTAGCTTTTGATGGGCAATCGTATTTGTCTCGTTCGGCCCAAAAGGGATACGTATCGTACATCAGACTGAACCTTTCGTGCACAATATGTACACCCATGAGATCTGCCAAGAAATATCGAATAAATCGATGGGGGTTCGACTGCATCACGAATATCGGACATATCATGGAGTGCTTTTTTTCCCGCTCTTTCCGGCCGTAACGTAGGTTTTCGCAGGTCACTCGCCACAGTTTCAGCCTATATCCTGAATGGGGTTCTGAATAGCTGGGCAGGTTCGTCGGACTCAAGCGTACGAATCAACGCTTGTTTTGAATACGCGAATATATAAGGTGAAGTCCTCCGCAAAGAGTTGGCTGGACCGGACTGGACGACACGACACAGCAGTGGTGTGTGTTGAAATCCTCGGCGGGTCGAGGCAGCGCAGAAGTATTACAACTACGTAGACAAATTGCTGTTTTTTTTCCACGGGACGTAAAGGGGAGTGAACATTACCACATCTGGATGGGACCGAGTTGTTTTGTTTCCCGGCGGATTGAGACGTATGTATATATGATTCCTTGTCTTCAAAGCGCCACCACTAACGAGTGGGTGCCTTTTACTGAAACCCGTCGACTAACTAGACGTTGTTTTTTAGTTGTGTATTTCGTAACGGAGAGTGGATTCTTTCGATCAGTTGTTGCCTACCCCCGTACAAAGTTGCATCCCGAGACAAGTACGGACATGCAATATTTCTCCGAGAATTGATTAGTGTATGTCCGATACTTTCTTCAGCGGCCCGCGATGTCCACAGGGCACCATCATTTCTGCTCAGCCCTTACCCCCGGGACGACGACACTACCGAACAAAACAGAACTATCCTCCAACTTCGAAAAACGGCCAAGATCTGCCATATATATGTTAATTGTAGTTATAATTAGTTTATTTATACGCCGCCACCGCCGCCGAACGCACGCTACGTAAACACGTGGCATTCCCATATGTACTATATGAATGAGAACACCGAGTGTGACGTTGGAGACACCTTGGGGACGCACACCGTAAAGCGCGGTAATTGTTGGCCAACGATTTAATCAAACGATACAGGAGTGAGCCGCACCTCGCTGTCACGCTTCACCTCCACACACATATATATATATGAAAAAGCACAGAATATTTGTAGCAAAGCCATGGTTGAATGTTGATTTCCTCAGCGACTGCATTACAAAGGGTCAGTCAAACACATCGAGGAGACTTCCTGCAACAAAATGCTTCATCACACAATGTGCACCCATAGGTCCCGTCGACTACTCGTAGTGTAAAACTGCCGATTACCGCAAAAAGTCCCATTACTCTGTGCACCATACGACATGGCCCGAAAGACGTATCACGAAATGGCAGGTAAAACGGCACATCTCTAATCCACCTTCAAGTCATTGCCTCTGTTGAACGAAAATTCTCTCGTTTTAGTTATTGCAAAGGTAAAACGGCAACCCAGAATTACGTCCGTGAGAACTGCCGCTTGTACTCAGCATTCCCCAGTGTTATGCCATAAACACCTGCCGACTAAAAAAGACATTCTCGATACCAATTCGCTCAACCTCGATTCAAGTATATACGTATAAAGATTCAAAAATAAATTCTAGACAGTAGCTAAGGTGAGGGAAACAATCAACATACATACGTGAATATGTTGGTATAACCTTCAAAAAGAAATCATTGGCACCGTCTTCACATTTATATAACTATATGGTATCGCCCGATAGCATCGCCCCCCCTGTTGTGTACTCTATAAGAGAAAAATAACACGGCGTCTGTGACATAAAAAATCTAAAATCGAAAGATACCGGGCCCCCCTGTTGGTCACAATGTCAAAGCAGATGAAACTAGAAAGTATCTGATGAAGCTCCTCTGAATTCGAATTATAGAAGCGCCCGTGCTAGACACTGTCCTTGGGCACACATGCGAAGACACAACTTGTGCGCACTTATCCAACATCCAAAGCGTACGGCAAGATTCGTCAACATCGGCATGCTCGACTGGCGTATAAACCTTACTCGAGGTATGGGTCCCTCCGAACAACATTCTGTTTTCGCCTGAGAACTCGTGAATTCGAACATCAAGTATTCACGTACCTCCCCGACATATGCCATGCATGACCAAAATCTCGACCCGTATCCCGCAAATAAAAACATAAAAAACAGAACACCCGGCACGCCGACCCAGTGAAATATAATCGCCACACGTCCATCACAATGTCACGGCCGATGCGAGATTTCTCAGTTCGCAACGGTTTGCTGACAAACCAGGATGCGACTCCGCCGACCGTACGTGTCAATCTCAAACTCCCCGTGAGATACACGCTTTAGACATCGACGCTCAATAATCCACCTATGCAAAAGCCTAGCGTGCAAACTTGCCCCACTAGAGAGATACCTCCTGTCAGCAGCCTTTCCAGAATAGTCCACATCCGCGAATGATGTAACTCCAACTGGTGTCCACTATCGGAGAGAAAAGGGTTCTGAAATGCTACGGAGTACAGCTACTACCCCCCCCCTGCTTGGTAGATGAAAACATATCCATTGTGAGGTTGATAGAAAATGTTGCCACGACATAATCCCTCACATATAAATATTAAACCAATTTCAAGTCCAAACCCATGAAAAATAAACACCATACATCTATAGTATATGGGCACCGCAGACAGCGAGTTAAACAGAACGTAGCCATGGTCGTCGTATGCTAGCACTCAAGTTCACGGCTGCTCTATGCAGTGTTAACACATTAATACCTATCTTCTAACCAGAACAACATATTCAACCTTTGATATACTAGGCGTCGTATCATCGGTGAGTCATATTCCAGGTCTTGAAGGATGATTTGTCATAAACCGATACGTGGCAGTTACTGATGTTGCATGTTGTTGTGTTTCGACATCGTTCTGAGGTAGTCGTAATACAAAAATAAATCAAGACATGAAAATATAAGTTACAAGGAAAATGGAAACCACTCCGTCGTGGGAACGGGGTGCCAGACACTATTAAATAGCAATTGAACTGTTCCCACATTCGAAATGGTATCATTTATACCAACGCCGATCTAACCCAAACCCCCAGGCACCTTATTAGACATTCTTGCCTCGGCATTTGATTGTTGTCAATACGTTCCATGAACCCGACAAAAGCATTCCCTGCTTCGCCACCATCAGTCAGGTACAGCTTCGACCTGGCCGTGATACCTCGGGTGACGTTTAGTTTCCACCACCTGATGGAGTACGTGCTAATTTACTCGTAAGCCTAGCTTCTATGTTGTTACGGTGAAATGGCTCAACACCCCCTCATGGCAAAACCACGTGCATCATGGCCAAACCAATCGCTTACGACTTCACAGCGAATGTATGTCCCTAAATCCCATCACAACCTGCGCTCGTGACATAGTACTTCACCATATTTGGACCCTGGTCGTCACACACATCGACTGTTTCGAAGTGTGTCTGGGTATAGGTGTAAACGTACACCTCGTACTCGTACTTAGAGTTTGTGAAGAAGAGCGAAATCGGTACCCTGAGAACCGGACACGCGGTAGTCCTCGACGGTTCCACGGAACGCCTCGTACCCTTCCATTACCTGACGACCATCTGCCCCGATCACCGGGCGCGCCGTCTCCCCGAGGATTCCAGACAGAGACCCGTTTTCGAGAGATAAGCCATGCAGTCCCACGTCCATCTGCCAGAACTCCAAGTCGGGCAACACGCGGCCATCCCAGTCCATGTCTCCGTCGCCTTGGAAGTTCGTGCCCACGTTGAGGCGGACCGTGACGGCGGGTGTCACGATCTTGAATACGGCATGGGCGGACTGCAAATCGGCGAGCCCACGCTGCTCGATGTACTGCTTGCACCATGTTGGCGCCGCCATGTCTTTAAAGCGTAGGATCCAGTCTTCGAAGTCTTCCTCAGGGGCTAGCTGGCGAGAACCTTGCAGCATTTCGTCGTACATGCGGGCCCAAATCTTGTCGCCGCCAAACTGACGGCACTCTGCCGGTAGGTTGGCCGCCGAAACCGTGATGCCACCCACGACAGATTCGCCCCTAGAAAAGCGAAGTAGGCCTTCTTCTTCCTTTCCGTCGACGACAGCACGCAACCCGCCGTTGGAAAGGCAGGGCGATACACCGCGGGGACAGCCGTCGGTATCAACGTCATATGGGTTTTTTACCTCGATGACGAGAGAGTGACCTCCTGTCAAGACGCTGAGGCCTGTGATCAGCTGCCGGTCGGGGAACTCTACGGGCAAAGGGGCTGTGACGCGGACGTTGACGTGAAGATCGGCGTCATCATCCTTGACCATGTTGTACCACTCTCCGTCGATCCCAGACCAGTCGATCTTTTGGCCGCGGAGTCCTTTCATGTGTGGGTCGTCACACATATCGGTCCCATCCGAGCACGCTGCATTTTTCGGGTTAAACATTTGGAAAATTGGATTGTTAGAGCGAACTACTCGGGACGTTACGTACCGTTTCGGACCATTCGCCGAACACCAAACGGCGAACGTGGTACCCCAAACAGCGAACGCGGTACAACGAATGCTATTTGAAGGGCCATGTTGCAATGCCGGTAACGATAATCTGTCCAAGCCTGGTTTCCATGTTCTGTCCACATCACCGGCGGTATGGTGTACTAATATATCACGTGAACAATAAGTCGGGCTTCGACGCTACTGATACTAGGGGGTATTAGATCGGAGCCGAGTCGATTCTGTCACGCAGGAGTAGAAATTTCTGGCCGACATTGAACGGTCCATACGGAAGGCGAACCAAGAACACTGACAGCTGATGGCAGGCGAGCATATCACTGAGGAATAGTGACTACACACACATTTATTGCACTGTACGTCAAAAAGATACAATCTGCCACCGAGTACAACCTGTCTAAGTGACGGCAGCATGCAGTAGTACTCTACCGTTCTCTCGTATCGGACGAGGGCTTTTGATAGCGTCGATTATTTTGACACCGTGCTAACGACAACTTCGGCAAACCTTGATTTTAGTCTTACATCCATCAGCAGTTCCTAATCCAATGTTAACACAAAGCACGTGATAGAATCGATATTTTTAGTGCAAAACAATTAGCACCAGCCAATGTAAAAGCTATAGCGGAACAACAACCTTCCTGAACTACACGCTTCACGGTAGTACCCGGTAGTGTCTCAGGCCTAGGAACACCCTTGCAGTCGGTTTGATGGCCGAGAGGGTTGGCACATGGCATTGTGAGGCCAGCGGTCGTGCTTGGTTCTCATGAGAATTATATGATTTTGCCGTGTTGCGCTGAGCGTTTCGGGGAGAAGATGAAATCATAGTATAATAGTATACGTCGACGAGAAAACGTCTGAGACAGAGTGAAACTATGTACAAAAAACAGGGGTATTGGCGAGATTCCTCGACAAACTCTATGAATAGTCAAGACGTGCGCTTGAAGGCCAGATGCAATTTATGCTGCTCAGTGTGCTTAGGTGAATCAGACCAAGTATATTCCATTGTAAGAGAGTAAATTTACCAGTTACTGTACGTCCGCACTGTGCTGTCGGCAATGCCCAAATACGTTTTCATGACATACCCTACCCGAACCAGCACATATACCCTGGGCAGGCACGCGACACCGGTTCCCGTGGTTGAAAACACGACTAGCAACGGCATCAAACCGCTCGTGGGGTGAGAGTGAATCGATCCGCGTTCGAAACACGACCGGTATACTGCACCGTTGAACGTTGGCGGTATGTCCGCGCTACCGCACACCTCAACCTCTACTCCCCATAAACAAATATATATATATATTATATATGCTTGAACGAGGTATACATATTTTACTTTCATGGTCGCGTCGTACCTGACGTAGTTGGTGTTACTGGATGTTGAGACGGAAAGGAAGGCCCGTGACACCAAGGAGCAACGAACGCAGCACGAGCAAGGTGGAGGATCGGGTATGGGAAATTATGGAGTATTCATTTTATGTTTGCGGAAGCGTCTCAGTACATTAGCGAAGCAGATTCCTCACGACCTATACACTGAAACGCAAAGCCCAGGTATTGCAATCCTTTATGCTAGAGCCTACCTATCGCAGGTGATATATGCAATTATGGTGTCGCTGCTACTGTAAGTCGTTAACAAAACGTCACCGCCAAGGATACAAAAACATTATCACACGCTCTTGTTGGGCCCTTTCCCATCGCCGGAAGAATACGAACAATGTTCATCGTGAAAACAAGCTACAACTCTGTAGATATCGACAACTTCGATACATCTCCGGGACGGAAGAGCACTGTCAATAGCTGGTTTATGACACAGCATATGATGTATGCGAGGTTGTATAACATATTGTGTTATAGAGATAAAACCCTATTGGTGAAACATTTCGTTTAACCTGATACATCGCCGAACGACGCGATGTTCAACTGTCAAAAAAGCTTAGAAACAACGTCAGGGAGGACGTGGGAGGGGGCGAAAAGAAAAAACGCGTGACACGTTTGCTGATGAAAGCACTTCTACTCTATGGCCTAAGGGGGTGACAATGTGAGCAACAACGTAAAGGAGAGGGTCAGTAATACGCCCGCACGAATACACAACACACACGAATATCGTTACATCATCTCCACAGGTGTCATTCCTTTGGTCATGATCGACTTTTCTGTTACGTTTGGCCTCGACAACAGCAGCTACCCCTGGTCAATAAGACCAACAAAGATACTGATGGTATCCGATAAACATATTGATGTTGCCGCCAGCGAAACATCTCTGATTTAGGCTGCCAGTGCTGAACATGCTCGACGCGTCCAAGGTCATGTGCCGGATAGCGGAATCAGTAAAGCCGACAGAAAGACGTAACCCTGCTCGAGACATCAAGGGTCACGGTATTGTTATGCGCAGTACAGGCTTCTCGTCTCACCGCAGTTAATACCGGTATTTTCGTTGTCGAGGCAAACTCCAAAAAAGCACTCACAGTCGCCAATCTCAGCACCACAATCCTGCAAAGTATAGCAAAGTGTGGGAAACCAGCGGTAAGTTGTGTGGCGTTGTATGGCCTATTGCCCGCGTTTCTGAAAATGCTCACCGATGGGTCTTCCGGTCGAACCGACGATAGCAGCAAACGGCCAGTCACCTATTACACCTGGTGCGGTGATGGCGATAAACACAAGATAACCTACAGCTGCCCAACACCTTATCAGCATAAAACAACTCGAGTGGAATCTGTACTTGAGTGCTCGAAATGTTTAGGCCGCGAACAAAAACAAACTTGAATTTTTGAAGTAAAGAGACTTTGCAGGTTTGTACGGTATACGACATGCCAGGCCCTGCACTTTGTGACTGATACCTACATAAATAAACCCGTTTACCGCAAACCCTGCTTGTCCGTTGAAATATATCGTGCGGTGTGGTACCTCCCTGGTGACCCATCCGCGGGACATTGACAATTTCTTCGTCCTTGTTTAGTTGATATAAATTCGAATCGACAAGCCAGTAGAAACGTTGTAAATCGCTGTTGTTCTGCAGTCGCAAAGGGCAATGGCTAGACTTTTCGTACCCCATGTATGCGAGCGACCACGTTTCGGGGTCACTTAGAGACACCTGCAGGATTACCCCAATTGCGATGTTGTAGTGATCGTCGAAAACAGCAAACAAGCCAAACAGGTCTGCCTCATGGCCGCTCACGATATCGTGCGTGGTAGTCGCCTAAATCAGGTCTTGCGAAAACTAGCGGACTGCACGACAGGCTGGCCGACTGTGGCAACTAGCCGGCTGTGGCCACTACCTACGTATGTATCACATGCAGGCATGAATACTGAGCTGCAGTCCTCTGTTAAAAGAGTCCAGGCAACTCCCAATACGACGCCAAGGGGCACGATGGTCTTCCCTTTGCATGGTTCCTTCAACGAGCAACCCCCCCCCCCTTCTCGTATTTCTATCATACGCATATATGTTGCGATGTTATTACAAAGTGCTTGATACGTACCGACACCTAAACAATGTCCAACGTGTTTGCATGTCGATATCCCCTTCAATTCGGCGTTAGCGTGAGAGATGTAAAGCTCCTCAAGCCAGAAGCTCAATAGCCCACCCCCGAGACATGACTTACGAAAATGGCTTATCTGTGACCCAACCCGACTGACAATATATATGTATTTGCGCCGGCCCTTTATATATACCAGGTACATAGCAGGAAGAGTACACTCGTACTCCGTTCAAGGATTTTTGTGACTCGTGAAGCGCAGCCGATTTCAACGTAAAATGGGCGAACAAAGTGCGACCAATTGTCGAAGTATTTTACGAGGTCTTGTTTGGAAAAACACATATTGACTCTAAAACAACCAGCTAAATAGTAAGCTAGACAAGTACAATGCGGGCCTTCAAGAGGCTTGACCGCATGCCTGGGCCTGACGCTGACCCAAACTACCGTAGGGAACATCGCCGACATCATGGCGTGCTTTGACCCTTGGGGCGAGACGCATGCCACGATAGAGGCAGCAGTTTTCGGTTGAGCAGGGTTCATGAATGTTCGGGCCCCTCAACCCAAACTCATTTGGCTCTCGTTATAGTGCTGCAGATGGTTTCACAATGTAGTTGGGCAATGGCATTGTATAATTGGGTACCACTCCTGTTTTTCTTCTTCAAAAGGTGTATTTAAAGTGAGATCTAGAGCTCCTCCGGTGATGAGCTTAGGAGCACGGTGCACCTCTATCGTAGCATGCGTCGTGAGTGAGTCGGTGCCTTACTTCAACAGGGTTTTGAAGCTATTTGGTCGGTCCAGCGAGCCAACCAGCATACTGATTATCAAACTCTGGGTTGCAACCGGGGATGGAAGTCACTCGACCGATATGGTGTAAGCGCTGCTGTGAACACGATAACCTCTGACCCTGATCCTTTCCGTGGCCATCGTTGTTTGCTTACCATGTCGTTTCTGTCTCCTTCCTTGGTGCTGCACAGCCAGCCACCATCCGAAGCGGCTATGCAAGACCCCGGTAAGCCGGCCGTGGCACATCCGCCCAAAATGTCTGCAGCAATAACGGAACACTGCGCCATATTATGGCGAAAAGGGTTAGCGAAAAAAAGAAGGTTCTAATTTGACTGCAGGAGATTAAATATTACTCAAGTTTGTTGTTTATTTTGCTAGTGACAGGACAGACTACAGTAGTCGTGTCGGAGTTACACGACACAAATGTGGTGTGACAGATGCGTTCGATACACTCTCTTTGTCTACAACGTAACCGAACCATCGTGGATTGAACGTCTCTCGGGTATCTTACCGCGTCGCCAGCGTCCACGCATGTCGTCGTCTGCCCTTGTGTGTGTGGAACAGTGATAAGCACCCACATAAACACCCAACCACCTCGTAGTACGGTCATCGTTTGCGGTGGTCCTGTGTCGGTCTCGGGCACACGTTACCACTCCCGATAAAACCTGCTGTAAGCGTGCGGGGGGATCTTCGTTGGTACAAAGTGGTGTACACTGCTGTTTCACTTCGCGACAAGTACAGGTCATGGGAACACAAATCGACAATACCATGGTGCAGACAGTCGATATTAGGGGAAGGTGTCGATGTGGAAGCCTGTTCAAGGGCTCGTGCGGCCGGCCAAAGCGTGGAAGGTTGCCAAACTGTCAACACGTGCAATGCGAACACATAAGACCATCTTCTCAGCTGACCGTGTAACCCAACGGGCTGCGGTGTACACGTCTATTGCAAAGTGCCAATAGCGACTGGCCCCCCAATGCCAGACAGCAAGGGCTGTCTGACCCCGGTTGAATCCTCATGGCCTCGTGAAAGCTGAAATGAATCTACTTAAAAGGGAGAAATAAAGATCGATGTCGACATCTAAAATAGGACACAGTTTGAGGAAGGATGGGTTTGTTCACGCTTCCACCTGACGTGTGGGTATTGTTCCTGTTTTATTCGTGCACCCCTGTGTGTTCTGACAAGCACTAACTACCCGCTGACCCTGCCATAGGTGGCGGGCAGGCGATACCACAGCAGTCGGGATAGGTAGGAGGAGAGAAGTGGTATGTGAGGGGAGTGGTACTTCAAGTCTACAACGTGAGGGTCAATATTCGCATCGGATGGAAGGTGGTCTCAACAGTACCGCAGGTAGTCGTAGTGTAGTACTGCCATCACATATACCCTCCTCCCACAACAAGCAGTCCAAGAAGATGTAATTGCTGCCGCATTGACACACTAAACATGACATCACAAAAAACAAATGCATGGTTGGTGAATGTTGATAGGTTGAACCCTTTCTTTGTTACCTGTGAGGTCAACGTAGTCGCAGTTGTTACATCTGACTTCAACATATTCCCATCTTTTAATATTAGTTAGCGTCTTGTCGAAAAATACAGCAGATGACATATCCACACACAAGTACCAAGCTCACGTGCACACGCCTCGGCGATACCGTCGATTTTCTGTGTTGATAGTTGACCTATACTACAACGCTACGCGTAGCTGTGAGTTTAATAACTCGAACATTCGCAGCATTCGCCAAGGTTAATGGTTGGGTGTTTTGTGTTCTTCATATTGACTCTTGTGTGTTGCGTTTGTTTTCCAAATGTCCCTCGATGGGACCCTTAAAACATTTCCCACCCACTGTACGCTGTAGACACGCTTACGCTCGATTATTGGGGATGAGATTTGAGCGTGCCGTAGAGATACGCAGCGGTTGAATAGAGCCCGAAAAAAGTGGGAAACTGCCGATACATATCCGAAGGAGTTCAAATAACCTTCAAACAATATTTTGTATGAAAACACGCTACCGAAAAACACAGCTGGCGTGCGCCCACAAAATTTGTCGTCTCGATCGAACGACAGTATATTGAGGTTTCTCTATGCTCCAAATATGATGTACTCGTGGTATTCGAAGATCAATTATACATTACTCCTAATACTCGCAGTGGAAACGTATACAGAGATAATCCATGTAATATCGTTGCAAGCACGTCTGCTGGGTGAACGACCAACTGGGCGGTTGATACCGAACTTGGTGAGCTGCGTGACGGAGCTCTTAAACAAACAGAAAGCGGATAGTGGATCATCAGGACTGAACAGCTCCAACATGTCATGAATTATCGAGTCGAAAAAGTATCGAACAACCAGTATCTTTGTACACACCTCGCATACACTCGTAACGATATGAATACATAATCTCCTCAAAGGTGAACCCCAGGCTTTCTCTGAATCCCCCGTCTCAGTTTTTCCTGCTTGGCGGTGACGGCACCATGCTTCTGCCGCTGTGTTCGGGCCTCATGTGCACCCTGGATGGCGAAAGCTTTGGACTACTTGAAGCACGGGCATAATCCGAATTGCAGGACATCAATATAGTGTATCTACAAATTGTCCGAATCATTGTTTCTCGACAGTACTCCATATCCTGGTGGTATCTAAGGGGAAACTAATTGTGGTCTTGATTTTGTATTTGCAAGATATGACGACGTCGTATCGCAGGCTTCGTGGTTGTGCCAGGCGGGAGCCGGGTGTCGCAGCATTGCAGTAGGTATATCCCGCAATGTAAATTTACTTGCTCGTAAAGGTTGGAGCACTTATTTGTGCGCGCATGCGAACCAAGCATTTGCTCATCACTGTCGGCAGGGGTGCTTTATTGGCAAACTATTGGCGGTGGTAACAACCCCGCATCATGATGGACACCTGTTTTTTTATAGTTTCAAGTACAACTCAAATGTCAGTCGTGGTGTTTAAACTTATCATATCGGCTGTGTTGTGTCATCAACAACGGTCTTCGAGGTATTAATGCCGCGGGATGTTGCACACAAAACCTTGCGTAACGACCACAACGATTACATCTAACACTACTACTGGTTTGTTCTTGTTACGAAGTTGCCTGCTTAGGCTTCAGCGGCGTAGGGACTGTCTTGTGTTGCTCGTAAAATTGACAGAGTTATAAAGCACGGATCTGGCAGGGTTTCGGGGGTTGGTGGTATTCACGTCGTTCATAGGCCAGCTTTCTACACACACGCTTCAAGCTGTCGATCGTGTTGACATTAGTCACGTTATTAGGTGGCGTGCACGTCTAAAAGCCAAGACGTATGTGTCCCCCAGCCCCCACTCCAGCCTGCTTGCAGTTGTCCTGATAACCATATCTTGCCAGAGCCAGCCAAACCTCTTGTTCATCTACCAGCCAGCTACAGCATCAAATGTCTACACATCAAAACTCAAACTGATATCCGGTCGAATGATACTATACATGGCTGATGGCCAATGCGATAGAGAACAAGTACAACGTTTGGGACAATAGCATTCCTTGGCCGACCCGTCAAGACTTTCAGCGAACATACGTATGGTTTGTTTTTGGGTTGCGGCACCCTATGAATGGCAATATATCACACTCTGAAGTGGGTGTTCGTGATTACGTTTTTTTTTAAACAAGGGGGACACGGGCGACCGAAGCGATGGCCTCCGATGGTCCCGTTGCGTGTTTGGTCAAACACATTACCTTCTTCTTGTTGTCGATACAGTTAGCGTGGTTACATACTCGACGAGTGGCTCATCATATACCTAGTACCTGTTTTTTGTGAGTGTTTTCCTTGACTTTGGGGGGAAGATACAGTTCTAGCGCAAATGTCAGGGCCCTTATTTTTCATGTATGAACATCCGAAGGTCTTTCATATTCTCGCTCCTGGCGTATTCAAAGAATTTGTCAAGCAAGCCACCAAGTTGATTATTCAGCTTAACGATACAAGGCACAACCAGATGCCTGCGGAAACGGCACGGTCGCAGCCCGTCAAGGTATCCGCACGTGGACATGGCAGAGTATGATTTTGTCTGCAGTTCTCTGGCCTGTGTCTCCTTCATGTCGAAAGAAACGTGCTTTAACATGTTTGTAGGATGTCATACTCACCGTGTTTCTTTGAGCCAGGTAGCCCGAGGCGAGGGAAGGGGGGTTAGCGTGGATATGAGCTGTTCGGTTCGACGAGTGAGTTACCGTTCGAGAGTCGTATTTTGTAGATATTGTGCACAAGGGCAACGTGTACTTCTGGGACTCGCGACAGGTTCGGTGCGGGACAAGAAATTGATGCTCAAGGCAGGGTACAAACTTTCTTAGGGAACAAAAGCGTCGTGAGGGCACAAAACTAGGTGGAGAATAGTATGAGAATACGAGACGGAAATCATTGCGACGCAACGGCGTGCCCGCTACTGCTGAAAGTAGGCTACTGTATACTAGGAAACCTCTGAGCACGCACTTCAAACAACGTTCCCGGGTCACAGCGCTCGACAGTACGTAGTTCAAATTGAAATGCGAGGTATTGCCCGGTGTGTATACAAGGCTTCTGTCAAGTGTTTCGGCCTATCTAGGTTATCCCATTTTCAATGTGTGTCAATTTAGGACGCACATATCGAACCCGACTGCCTCGCGAACGATAACGCCGACTGAAATGATTGACGGTCCGAAACGTTCAGTAACGTCAATGAACTGAAAAGTGATTATAGTGATATTTGAATTGTTTGTTTATGTAGGATTTGTGGCGTTAGGGTACGGGTATGGAAGTGTTACATCACTTACAGTTCCGGGTACGGGTATGAAAGTATACGGGTACGGAAGTATTAGATAACTCACAAACATCCGGGTATTGTGACACAGGCGTACATACCTCAAAGAAGTTGCGTGTGGGTAAAAAATATCAGCACCCTTACCCCGGGTAGTATAGCAACCAAAACGTCATGATGGCACCAAATAGGTGGAGAATACAAGACGGAAATCATTGGGACGCAACGGCGTGCCCGTTACTGCTATATATAGGTTACTGTATACTAGAAAACCTCTGAGCACGTACTTTATAAAACTCTCCCGGGTTACATCGCTCAACCGTAGTTCTAATTGGCATGCGACGTATTGCCCGGTGTGGATACAACGCTTCTATCAAGTGTTTCGGCCTATATAGGTTGTCCCATCTTTGTTGTGCGTCAATTTCGTACGCACATCGTGAACCCGACTGCCTCCCGAGCCCCGAGCGATAACGCTGCCTGAAATGGTTGGCGTTTCGAAACGTTTAGTAACGTCATAGGACTGAAAAGAGATTCACGTAATTTTTTCAAAGTTTTGTTTTGATGGGTTTGTGGAGTTAGGGTACGGGCACGGAAGTACTACATAACTCACCAAATTTTCGGCTATTGTGACACAAGTGTACATAACCCACAGAAGTTGCGTGTGGGCATAAAATAGCAGCAGGGTATTGTAGCTCGGGACGTACAGAAGACACAGAAGTTCCGGGTACGGGTATGGATGCCATCCACAACTTACATAGGTTCCAGGTACGGGTACGATAGTGTTACAGAACTCACAGAAGTCCCTTGCGGGTATGAAAACGTTGTAGCCGCAACTCGGGTATTATCGCACGGGCGTACAGAACGTACAGCCGGGTACGGGTATGAGTGTCGCACACAACTCACGGAAGTTCTTCATAGGGTTCTAATACCAGGGGGGAAACCCGGGTGTGGTTCTTCACGTAGCCTACAGAAACGATGTTGCAAAGTTTGCATACCAATACGCGTGCTGCAAAGCAGTACGAAGTGCAGGTCACCTCAGAAGAAACAAGAAAGCTGGCAAGCGCTGCATTTCTGACTTTGAGAGAGGGTGATTTTAACGCTATGGCTTCAATATGAAACGACTCCCGAATTTAGGATGCACCCTTTATATCAGACTGGCTTCTTCCGTATTAATACCCTGTTTCTAAGTTCGTTCGTGCCCTGTACTGTTCAAGTAAAAGGCCCGAAAAGTAAATTTGTCGTCACCTAGTAACTATTTGAAATGGTCATAATGGAAAAACAAACGAAGCACTATGTGATCGCTGCACTATTTAGAACAAAACGAGTTTTGTTTCTAATTTTTTTCCAAGAACCAATCACTTAGTTTTAATTACCCCCGCCTGGTTTTTGGAAAAATTCAGAAAAAAAAAAAGTTGTTTTGTGCTAAGTTGTCCAGCGATCACAGAGTAGTGCTCCGATTGCTTTTCCATTCTAACCATTTTAGATAGTTAGGTGTCGATAAATCAATTCTGCGGGCCCCCGACAAAAACTAATTGACGAAGAACAGGTAAAAACTAATTCAACCACACCACAAAACACGAATCCAGTACCAGGACGTCCGCGCTTGTTCAGGACACAGTGGCCAGCCGCATCTTTGTCGCGGGCACCCAGAGGTCAAGCAGGAGAGCCGTCGGCACCACTACTTCATACGGAGTAGATGCAGGCTCGATCACTGCAGTCGGAATTTGACGGGCCTGGTGCAATACCAAAACACTATTAATACGAGTATACCCTGGTATCACATACTACTTCGAAGTATGACATATGCGGCACGTATCAATAACTGGTACTATTAATAGCGAGTACGATATACGTGCAAAATGATGTGTAAGTATCATACGACGTGAACGTATCCGGTACTGTACGTAGACGATTACAATACCCTACGATACGTAGACTGAATACATACGGATATACCATATATTCAGCATACGCACCTGTTATATGTATAGGTACCAAATCGATATTTTCCCGGAACACTTTCACTTTTCATCTCCGGCCGCGGGTCTTTTCTCGCGCCGTCGGATGCGGGGCACGCAGGGGGGCCGCGTGTACGCCACGGCGCAAGTGCGGGGCCCGGCCGAGGCCCGTGGGTAAGCTCTAGCGGCTAAGACATGTCTTAAATAATGTTTAAGAGCCCCTTCTCAGCAGGGGCTTGTCTTAGGCGCTGTTTCGTCCCTCAAGTGTCTTATTTTCGTAAGGCAACGTCCCTGCGCTCCAAAAGGGGCAATAAGGCAGTTTTTTAGCACCAAAATAACGCCGTTAGATACGAAATCCTTAAAAACGGGGTCCGGGGCGGCTAAGATATGTCTTAAAGAATGTCTTAGAGCCCTTTTTCAGCAGGGGCTTGTCTTAGACGCTGTTTCGTCCCTTTCGTGTCTTATTTTCGTAGGGCAGCGTCCCTGCACACGAAAAGAGGCAATAACTCATTTTTTCGCATCAAAATTACCCGTGACCCCAAGGCAAACAGTGTAATTCTATATTTCACTGAATGTGAGTACTAATTACCTTGGTTTTGCCGGAGCTAAGGAGAGAACGGTTATACGTACGTATTACGAATACATCAACAACCACGCATATCTTACCATCGATCACAACACAGCGATATACTGCTGTACACCAGGGCATTAATTAGTGGTTCGGCGTCTGTTGCGCGCAGCGCAACAGGCGACTCAATGAGTGTTGGCCGGGGCCCCGGAGGGCCGCCGGAGGCGAAAAAATTGCGATCTATGCGCGAATATGCGCCTCAAAACTAAGTAAAAAGCCATTTAATTTACTTTTGGCTACGGCGAATAGCAAAAAGCGCCTAATTTTTGTTGTCGTCCATGCCGAATAGGGCAAGGGGCCTAAAATATGTTCAATTACGACTAACTATCAACAAAAAAAGACCCCCAAAAACATTTCTCGCCTCCGGCGAGAAAAAAACGCGCAACAAAAAATTTAGCCTGCGGCGAAAAAAGTTGCGCGCCCAAAAACGCGTGTTGCGCTGCGCGCAACCAGCCTCGCGGCGACTGTTGCGCAAAACGGTTATTTTGACCAAATGTTGCGCCAGCGCAACAGCGCAACACCTAATTAATGCCCTGCTGTACACTGAATATATGCAGTCCGCTGTTATTGTACTGCTGTCGTTCGCGTTCTTTCCTGCTGGTGCATGCACGCACCCGCACTGCTGATTATGTATGCTGAACTGTTTTACCGCTTGCTATGATCAGATGGAGGTGTGAACATAAAAGCTTCGGCATTGGATTATGATGTACAATCTTTACAATGCTTTGTACGAGCTGGGCCAGCCACTATGAAGTGCACTTTTCAATTTTCCTCCCCGCTTTCTCACGCCGTTTTTCCTGTGTGAGATACGAGAATAGGCACGTGTTTCGTCCAAGACTTCTAAAGCCATTCATTACTGCTGTTTATTTTCATATTTTTTTGGTGGACTACGCACATTTTTAGGGTTATTGTTGTTTTTGGGCAAAACTGACGGGAAAAAAAACGAAGAAAAGGGAGCAGTGATCAATGCCTTGGTTTTTGCCCTTTATGAGAACACGTGGGCAAACCCCAAGCCCATACTTGGTTTTTGCCCTTTTTGAGAACACGTGGGCAAACCCCAAGCCCACAACAAAATCGGCGTGAAAATCCCAGATTTGGTGTTTATCATCGTAATATTTAAACGTTGTGTCATGGTTGTGTAGGGGATCGTATGCACACCACATACTACTTCGTATCTCTTTATGAACGACGAATTAGGCAATGGTAAGGATATCCGTCGTTATATATTGCTTCAAGGAAGATGCACACCGATTTCGAGCGAAATCCGCTTGACAAAGGTTGTGGATTTTAGTATACCTGATAGAAACGCCTGCTAGGGCGAGAAAATGCAGTAAGACACGTCTAAGACATTTTTTTAAGGGAAATGCCTTATCCAAGTAAGACATTTAAGACAATAAAAGGCGCTTAAGACAAATGTCTTAAAGCGCGTCTTACCCCATTTTTTTTCGCCTGCGGCGGGCCTTAGGGTACTTGTCTTAACCCGTTTTTGGCGTGTCTTAGCCGCTAGAGCTTACCCGTGGGGCGTGCTCTGGGCCTTCAACGTCGCAAATTCTAGCAAATATCTCAGGGGAGGCGTTCCGACTTGGCACCGCCTCGCAACTTTATGAAACACCTGCCGTACGACTGTTTCTTCATCCTATGGATTTTGATGCTTCGTTTTTGACCCGCGACATGAACGGAACACAACAACACACACCGCGCACGAGACCACAAGGACCACATCGAAATGGAACGAGGCACACATCAAGCGTCGTGCAGCAGTAGTTGATACCATGTCGTATGCGTCTGGTCTGTCTGGGCTGCGTACAGCAGTAGTAGCAGTTGTACGACACGCTTGATCATTTTATGTAAATTTGTAATTCGGTTGCAGTATTTGGGAATCTACGTAGAATACAAATACACGGATCTACGAGAGTACGTGTGTACCAGCATGCAGACTTCGAAGTATCATATCTACGACCTATCTCTATTTTCCAACGATAGGCCGATCCATACCCGATCTACATGCATACGAACACGAGTATTTTGGTACAGAAAGTAGCACTACGCTTTACGGATACATGTCTCCACAGTAGTCTAGGCTACGTACAAACTGCGAAGCAGCCAAGGCGCCGTTTGTCGAACAGCACAGCACAGCAGTACAGTACTATACAGCAGAAGAAGCTGCAGACCCCGCAGTGAGCGCGGGACAGCTGCGAGTAGCAGGGGGATCCAGCAGGCTAGTTGTGACAGCTACGAACCACTGGTTTGCTGTGTTCTGTCTCTCATTGTGTATGCGTGTGTGTATGTTTGATGTATGCCATTCCAGCAAAACCTCAGGTCAGTATAGAATAGCCACGACGAAAAAAATGTCGCAGATCGTGATTTCGCTTTTTTCAGGTCAGTTCACAAAATGGCGTCAAGATTCACGAGTTGTTGTTCTTCGTGAATCTACTCGAAATAACAAATCAACATTCAACACAAATAAATACAGTAAATAAGTGGGTGTCTGCATTTATTTAATAAATTGTGTGCCAAGGAAAATGAGCTCAGATTGGTACGAACAGTGGAAAACGTTGGATTAGAAATACAACTCACCACTGCTGCTGTGGGATCGAGTTTAAATCCAACACAAAATAGTTAGATCAACTTCGTAAACAAAATAAGTCGTTGGGCCTGGACACCAAACTGAAGTTTCGTATTAACACCGGGAGCCCACTGTACCTCATGTATGATATTATCTCGCGACATTTGTTTCGGTAGGAATGGCCGTCGCTCCTACGTTTTCCTTTAAACAATACAGCAGCAGTCTATGCCATCGTTTGCTCCAAAAAGGGAACTATGAAGCATGTGCAACCTATTTTCGCCTTGCGATACCCCCGGGATTTGAAATGACCAACATCCCGAAGGGGAACCTTGTACAGTCTTACCATATCATCACTGTTTCTGGGAGGCGAAATACGCTAGAAAAACAAAGAGACATACGTAGAGTGGTACTACAAGACCGTACTCGTACGGGAAATCAAGTATGGTCTGAATCCGAATAAGTACCGGCACCCCAGGTATAATTTTCGAGGTATACCCTAAACCTGGGTATTGTGACACGGGACGTACATAACATAAAGTAATCCCGGGCACGGGTATGGATGTCCTACATATAACTTACAGAAGCTCGTATACGGGTATGAAAGTGTTACGGAACGCAGAGAAGATTCAGGTATTGTGACACAGGCGAAGCGTGTATTGAGGCACGGGGCGTGCAGAACTTTCAGAAGTTCCGGGTTCGGGTAAAAGACGTCGTACATACGAGTAACTCACAGAAGTTCCGGGTACGGATAAAAATTTCGTTCAGAACTTACAGACGTTCTCACCTGGTTGAATACGCCGGGTATGGTTTTGTATGTAACCCACAGGACACAACCTTAGAATTTTTTCTTACCGCGTACACGTTGTTGCTATATCACTATCAGCGTTAGTTTGCTCCTGTTTGTGTCTTCCCCCTTAAAATAGTGTAGGCGTCATTGGTGGCTCGTTGAACTATATGCAACACTACGTACATTTTATTCAACTGTTGTTGCTATATTACCGCGACGACTAACTGCTTGTCGCGTTAAACCAACCCAGCGATCGGAAACCCTGACCGAAACTGTACCACATGCCTGTGATCGTTGGTTGGGCACCGTGCTAGGTAAGAGTCCCACACGTGGACATTCGGCTATACCCTGTGGACACCCTGTCAGGGTCGGCACCCTGTGATGACCCTGTGACGACCCTGTACAGGGTGTCGAACCCTGTACAGGGTATGCTGTGACACCCTGCCAAGGTCAACACCCTGTGCAGGGTACGCTCAACAGACCCTGCACAGGGTGAAGACCTTGGCAAGGTGTTGGGGCGAGACCCTGCACAGGGTCTGCACCCTGTACAGGGTCTGGAGGCCTTACCTTGACAGGGTCGATACCCTGTACAGGGTCAATCACGGAGACCTTTACAGGGTCTACACCCTGTACAGGGTTTGGAGGGCTTACCTTGACAGGGTCGATACCCTGTACAGGGTCAATCACGCAGACCTTAACAGGGTCTACACCCTGTACAGGGTCAGCCAAGTACACCCTTTCCAAGGTTGGGACCTTGACAGGGTCTTGTGCAAGCGAACCCTGCACTAGGTAGGATGACACCCCACCCTGTAAGGGTCTGAAGGGCTTACCTTGACAGGGTTCGTACCCTGTACAGGGTCAATCATGCAGACCTTGACAGGGTCTACACCTTGTGCAGGGTCGATAACAGGAACCTTGCAATAGGTGCACAGACATCTCACCCTGTTAGGGTCTGGAGGGCTCACCTTGGCAGGGTGCAATACCCTGTACAGGGTCAATCATTCAGACCTTGACAGGGTCTACACCCTGTACAGGGTCGAAAACAGGAACCTTGCAATAGGTACACAGACACCTCACCCTGTCAGGGTCTGGAGGGCTCACCTTGGCAGAGTGCAAGACCCTGTACAGGGTCAATCAGGCAGACCTTGACAGGGTCCACACCCTGTACAGGGTCAACACTAAAGACCCTGACGAGGTTGGGACATTGTCAGGGAATTTAGCTTCGAAACCTAGGTACCAGGTACACAGACACCCCACCCTGTTAGGGTCTGGAGGGCTTACCTTGGCAGGGTCAACACCCTGTACAGGGTCAATCATGCAGACCTTGACATGACCAACACCCTGAACAGCGTCAACAGTAAACACCCTGTGCACGTTAAGGCCTTGGCAGGGTCATCTATATATTATGGGACCTTGCAATAGACCGACCCTGTGAGGGTCTAAATGTCGTACCTTGACAGGGTGCATACCCTGTAAAGGGTCAAGCATATAGACCCTAATAGCTATGCAGCTCAAGGCCCTTGCCAGGGTCTGTGCACAGGAACCTTGGACTACGTATATAGCTCTCAGTGTCTTTTACCACAAGGAGTTCATACCCTGCACAGTGTTACTAGCCTTAGACCCTGTACCAGGGTGTACGGTGTAGCCCGAAAAAAGCTCCAACGATAAAATTCTGAAAAAATATTTTCTGAAAATATTCTGAAAATTTGAAATTTGGCTTTTCGCCCCGTTTGGGGCTGATAAAAATTGTCGAAACCCCTGTTTTTTTCGAGCGTTGTGCCGTTGGGTTGGTACGCATTTCGATTTATCGCTGCTTCGAACGAATGCCGTAGGCACCAACCAACGGCGCTCTAGTTGGTAGGAGCTCCGATCACCGAGGAGTAGCCAAGCGCGAATCTGTGGGAGAGCTGGTATGGGGGGTCTTGGTTACTAAACCATGCGCACTGGCGAAGGCTGGCTGTGGTTGGGTTTGGACCCACACGACTATTTTTCGAAGGGATGATGCTTTTTTTACAGTCATAGCCCATACGTAGGGCAGACGTGTTGTATCGACCCGCGGCGGCAAAGCTAGGTGATCGGACTTGCACGGCGACGATGAGTGGAGAGCACCAGGGCTATCGGCACTTCTACCATGGTGAGGGTTTGCGAGTTGGCTCAACGTGGTAGAGCACCCATGGTATTCGGAGCTTACCGCCTTGTAGCTTTTGCGCTGTCTATTCTACAGTAGCAGCAGTAGCAAGCAGATTGTGTGTTGTGGTCGCGCACACCTTGATGATGCCGTACCCTTACCCAACGGAGACCAGGGGCATTCCTTGCTCGGAGTCCCTATCGTTTACCACGGGTACGTCCATGTTGTTTCGGGTATCAGCTTTCAACTCGCCACTCTGCAGTCATTCTCCGCGACGAAGACGTTTGACGCGACCACAAATAGGATGCACCGAAAGTACATAACGGCTCGTGCATGATACCAGAGTCAAACATACGAAGTACTGGTATTTTTACGTAAGTCGCACTGCTGTACCGGTACAAAATTCAAAATCCCCAACGGCCTTGATGTTTGAACGTTGACGTGTAATAGCTAGCAGTAGGTTGTAAAGTTGAGCACAACAGCTGGCATTACAGAAGAGATTACCCTGCCAAGCAATAGATTTGGCATAAAGTATAGGCGCGGCAGCCTCCGCCAGGTAGGTGTGTACGAGTCTACAACACACAGACATCCGTACCTACCACCACATACGTGTACGTGTGTACCAGGTATGCCAGTAGGTGATGATATTCAAGTACTACTGCTGTACGTACGTTTTGGTGGTCTGATTTTTGTCCCTCCCTTGACACGTGTACGGGTATACAAAGCGGAGGCCCGGTGGGGCTGCCGCATGCCCGGCGCCGGCAGTAACGAAGTATGTACTACTACAGTACTTACGTATGATATGTGCAGCAATATAGTGGCACGCAGCGACTACCAATTTGACTTAGTCGGCTTATTGTTGCGCTGCTCATACTTGCATATCGACGTTCGGATTTCGTGCTCTCCTTCCTTCCCCTATTCTACGTACCAGGTATCTCGCAACAGTATTCGGGCCAAAGGACGTCGGCGACGGTTTCCTGTACAAGCAGGGCTGGATGACAAACGGCACAGAAGGATTATGCGTGTTTGCGAGAGGGAGCGAATGGATTGTTGACTTGTTGCCGCTTATACTGGTGCACGTGTTATTTGCGATACGGCATGTGTAATTTGTCTCTGTTGAAAAATGGCGGTTAGTCCTCTGCGTCGATATACGTGCCATTCGTAAGGCGTGAGTCCAAACTGTTTCAAAAGCGCTTCTACGAAGAACTGGCAGGTTGCTCAGCTGGGGCTCGAGAGCCTCTCCTCGTATCAACTTCGTGGGATGACTCACTCCATATGCATGGCCGTAGTCCCATATGCTGGGGTTATCGAGACTGTTTGGTAGAAACAACGGTCAAATGTTGAAACACACGTCAGTGATGTGTTATTTTTGCTTTTATTAGCTGTGTTTTCGTGCCTCGTCAAGGCGTTGGCATGCACCTCTTGCTTGCTTTTCTGCAACTTCGTGACGACTCAGTTTTTGTTCTCTGCATCAGTCTGATATCATGTAGGTTGTAAGGATGTAGTTGGGGGGGTGGGCAGGGGGGCATCGCACGGTCAATAATAACAAACGTGTTTACTATTTAGAGAGTTATGTACAGTATATCTGCATGTATGTGTACAGGGTGCATGTGCCAAGCCCTGTACAGGGTGCAAAAGGACCAAACCTTGTACAGGGTCTGCGGTCAATCGCGGTACAGGGTCATTGAATCAGCCCTGTACAGGGTCTACACCCTGTACAGGGTCCATGGATCCAACCCTGTACAGGGTCCGTTGGTTTGTCAAACCCTGTACAGGGTCCATGCGTCGAACCCTGTACAGGGTCCGTGAATCAAGGCACCTACTACTGTGTGATACCCTGTACAGGGTCCCACCAAATACGACCTCACACAGGGTCCGGCACCGACACCCTGTGGCTTGAGCTAAATGTCCACGTGTGCCAGGTTGATCGGGCCTGTTCGGATTACCTGCCTTGCAACATCCTGTTGATAGGTCGATTCGGCCATGTACTCGTATAGCAAGTTTTGTCGGCGGGACGGGACGGTAAAGACAACGGTGCAGTGACGGGACGGGACAGTAAATGACAGTATCTCGACGGGACGGGACGGTAATTTTCAACAGGAGTGATTTTTTTGACGGGACGGGACGGTGACATACAACGGGGCAGACTTTGATGACGGGACAGGACGGTAACTTGCATCTGTTGGCGATGTTTTCAGTTGGACGGGATGCAACGGGACGACGGGGCCAGTTTAACGACGGTTTTACCGTCCCGTCCCGCCGTTACCGTCGTTCGCGTCTCGTCAAAATACCGTGATAACGTCGATCGAATTTCCTATTTTCTTTCAAACCTGAGCCTGTGTTTCACATTGCTCCTTTTCGTAGTCGGTGTCCTGTACTGTACTCGATCGCCTAGTTTTCCTCGGGGGGAGTTTCGCGAAACTCAGGCTGTCCATCGTGCTTATGGTATACAAGTTTTCACAGCGGTGATGAGCGCCCGGTTGGGTAACAGTTAGAGCAATAGGGTTTACTGCCGCGTCTTTGCTCGTGCCGATGCTAGCATTGTACCCAAAAGGATCACCATCACCACCCTAAAAACACCAAATAGCCGGGAATTCATTTTGATGTCGCAATATTGTTCGTTGCATACTTAGCTCATGACATTGTTCATTGCGTTCTCGAGGGAAAACAGCTTCAGGAAACAGCACGATACTATCGTTGATTGTGTCTAAAAAAGTGAAAATATGTAATGTCTTCTTATTAGTGAGTCATGTTTTGATCAATCAGATGAAACTTCAGTTCGATTAGAGCCTGTTCTGACGGGTAAAGGTTTAAAGGCTTCACATTGAAACTTTTCCAAGTCGTTTCACACCGAAGAATCGAATTGAAGTTTCAACTGATAGGTTAATATATATACCTTGTATACGTATAATAACCAAGGGTGTGCGCGGATCTGAATCCCAGACAACCCACTACCCCCTCCCTCCCCTATATTGGAAGGGGAAAAAAAAACTCGTTTTTCCGTGTCTTTGTTGGTTTCTCACGCCTGCAGACGCTGCTGCTCTATTTAAGAAATACAAAAAAACAACAGCTGTGAGCTCGAGGATTTCGTCGAAGCTCATCTTTGCCAGCTGAGTGTATTTGCGTCTATGTAATGTGTGTCTATTAATAGCGGTTTCTACTGTTTGGCTTATTTCTGTGTACACTATGGTTTATACAAACCACTGTATGTACAAAAAGTACGTTGATACTGCCGGGAGGGTCGGAGTTGGGGAACCAGCAATACACACGCCACACCAGCCACTCGTAACAATATTGAAAAACAGAAATGCTGAGTGGTGTTGTACTGTCTAGAAGGGCTTGCCTACCCTTCCTTGGGAGTGCGGGGACGATTCACCAACATCCCCGGCTATCGGTTGATATAGGTTTTAGTATAGAGTTGGGCTTATATACGAAATAGCATGGTACTGCGGTTTATGAATGGTCTGATTTTGATTACAACCCCAACTAAGCAGAAACGCTGGGTCGTGTTGTATTGTCTACAAGGGCTTGCCCACCCTTGGTAATGCGGGGACGATTCACCAACACCCCCGGCTATATTGGTTTATAAATAATTTAGTATGGAGTTGGTTTATACAGGAAATAGTATGGTACTGCGGTGTATGGATGCTCTGATCTCGTTTATATAGGATTTAGTATGGTAGGTACCCCCCCTATACGCCGGAGGGTGCCTAAATAAAAAATTGACACCCCCCCTCTATATTTGGTTTCCTAAAAAATTGGAGTGTGGTGTCAGATTGTTTGTTTTCGGAGACTCTTGGTATAACAGTACGTAGGTTGGGGCGAGGGAGAGTCGATCCGGTCATATGGAAAAATATGTCCCAAACTATATTTTGCTTTTGCAAATCGAACCAAATCGATTCGAACCGATTTGAAGTCACGTGGGTTATCCACCTTTCATGACGGGTTATTACCGGGCAATCCACCCCTTGGGTATGATCGACAACCACGAACGATGTGATAAAGCGTGAACCTCAACCAGAGGCGACTAGGACACTATCTATCCTCGCCAACTGCTACGGACCATACCATAGCGTAACCCGGCGGTGGCTCCTCAAAGCCAAATGATAACAGTTCTGAGCCTCGTCTTTCCACCAGCTCGATCATCCGAGCCCCACGAAAACCAAGCGACCGATCCAACACGCGTAGGGATCTTTCAGGACCTCGATGATAGCTGAATACCCGTCGTTCTCCGTGCGTGGCGTTGAAGGCCTTCCTCTGGCCATCCAAGAGAAGCTGAGAGAGGTCTCGTGCTAGCCTGCGCCTCACAAAACAGAGGCTGTCGGCGAAGCGCACGCGGCGATGCACGCCGTCGTTCTCGTCTGCTCTTCTTCTCGGACCTTGTCAGACGGGTGGTGTGTAAGATGCTGCATAGGTCCCCTATCTGATTCATTGTGAAGAGAACATACTTGCTTTCCTGATAGAACCCAAGTGGAGATTTTCCCCCCTAATGGAATCGATTCGAATTGAAACTCTAATTTTTCAAACTGGCATTCAAAATATAATCGATTTTAACAGGTTCTACTCAAGCTATATTTGTTCAAGCGGGCAATCGTGCGAACAGCGTGTGGGTACTATTAGTGAAGTCAATGTTGTGCATGATTCGAGGACGTTCTGTTTTTGGATTAAACCGAGCCAGGTATAGATTAATAGTCCTGACGCAGATAACGACGTGAGGTACATGGTACATATATACGTCATTACGTCTGAACTGAAACGTCGTAACGTATTTTATCACCAACAGAGGAAGGTGGATTGCTGGGGCTCGAAGGTGATGTTAGTACCATGATCGGTTCCTGGACGTCATGATGACAGCAGTAGGTGAAATGTAGTTGGAATCGTAGTTAATTGAAGTTTCCATGGCACTACAACGGAAAGCTCACGATTGCACGTATTATTTGTTTTAATGTGATTCAAAGAAATACTCCATCTCTCAACGCTGAGGGGTATTATTAATATCATATTTATAGTGCATTTAGAACGTGTATTAATAATAGTGTATTTAGAACGTCCGTACACGCTAAAACGCCTCGAAACGATGAGACAGAGACGGGTGGGTGTAAAAAGGCTTTGCAGATACATTGATAGGCAGAACCGCGCCCACTGAAACAAGCATGAAAGCCAACGGGAAGAAACAGGGGGTCGGAATGCCGGACAATAATCATCAGCAGAAACAACAACCTCGACAACAATAACTCTAATTTTTCAAACTGGCATTCAAGATATAATCGATTTTAACAGGTTCTACTCAAGCTATATTTGTTCAAGCGGGCAATCGTGCGAACAGCGTGTGGGTACTATTAGTGAAGTCAATGTTGTGCATGATTCGAGGACGTTCTGTTTTTGGATTAAAACGAACCAGGTAGAGATTAATAGTCCTGACGCAGATAACGACGTGAGGTACATGGTACATATATACGTCATTACGTCTGAACTGAAACGTCGTAACGTATTTTATCACCAACAGAGGAAGGTGGATTGCTGGGGCTCGAAGGTGATGTTAGTGCCATGATCGGTTCCTGAACATCATGATGACAGCAGTAGGTGAAATGTAGTTGGAATCGTAGTTAATTCAAGTTTCCATGGCACTACAACGGAAAGCTCACGATTGCACGTATTATTTGTTTTAATGTGATTCATAGCAATACTCCATCTCTCAGCGCTGAGGGGTACTAATAATATTATATTAATAGTGCATTTAGAACGTGTATTAATAATAGCGTATGTAGAACGTCCGTACACGCTAAAACGCCTCGAAACGAAGAGACAGAGACGGGTGGGTGTAAAAAGGCTTTGCAGATACATTGATAGGCAGAACCGCGCCCACTGAAACAAGCATGAAAGCCAACGGGAAGAAACAGGGGGTCGGCATGCCGGACAATAATCATCAGCAGAAACAACAACCTCGACAACAATAACCACAACAACTAACTAGACTCATTTGGCTTCAAAACATCGTGACAATGACAATAGCAACAGCGACAGCGGCAATACTCACATCAGCAGCACCAGTTGCAGTAGCGGCAGCGGCACGTTTGGATCAAGCGAGCACTGCTTGGTCTGTGTGCGCTTTGTGTTTTTAATTGTGGTAATTGGTTTGATCCTGTATATATGATATCATATGTACTGTAGTTTTATTACTTTGACATGGAACTCGTAAATAAACCCCGTGCAGTCTCAATGTACACGATACACAGCTTTCTTCAAATGCGTCTAGGATGTCGTGATATATATTTTATTATTCTTGCCATCCACTTTTTTTAGTACGGCATACTTCGGACGTCGTCGGACTAGTTGATAGAGGTGCCTCTGTGCTTGCCGTAGTCACAACTACACACTTGTTGTGTAAAAGAGATTTTGAAACACACATTAATGTCGAGAGCGACTATTATAGCGTGGGTGGGCATAATTCGACGAGAAAAGTCGACGAGGGAAGAAAGAGCTGAAACGTTCTCGAGATAGAAATGCAATGCACGTACTGCTGTAGTGGAGAAGGAGCAGAAGAGCCTACGTAGTGATCTCAGACTATCTGTGTTACGACTAAAGAGGGAGATAGAAGAGGAGGGCGAAAACAAAAAACGGGATGAAGGGAAGAAAGTAACAACAAACAACAACAAAAGCTGTAATTACTTTGATTTCGTGAAAAACCACCCACACCAGTTTTAGGGTCCAAAATGGACTACAAAATAGCCTATGAAAGCGTGTGTGTTCTCTGTTATGGACGATATTCGACGGAGGGGAGGGAAGGTACTCTCCTGCTAGGTGAAATAACTGCAGTCACCGTACTTTGTTCAAAATATCTTCTTGCTATATCAGTGTATGATCCGGTACTGTAGTCGAAATCCAAAAGGAAACTAGCTGGGTAAAGCTAGTAGTCGTTGCAGGTCCTGTACGTGTATGTACATAGATACATACCAAATATCTACCTAGGGTACTTATTTACTACATACATATGTATATGGGAAGGATCGTAAAGAGCTAACAAGTCCGTTTTGAGGTTCATCTGTATATCCCATTCATTGTGGACGAAACACGGGATTTTGTCAAAATTGACGACTGACACACATCAGGCTTTAATCGATATTCTCGAGGCAGGGGATGGTAGGCACATAACCCCATACATGATCACCTGTCTTCTCACCTGACCGACAGCGTGCAGGACTGGGTGTCCGGTACAACCGAGTGCGTGGTGGAGGCAAGTCAATCGTTACCTGCAAGTGCCGGGTGAGTGCGTCCGGCTAGAACAGCACTGGTTCCGGCGATATTTGTCGCTTAAGTGACGATCGTGCTGCTATCAGTAAATGGACGCCTGTGGTGTGGGTGCTTGTGCGCAGTGTGCGTTGTGTGGTGTGACGGGCCGAAACTGCATTCATACATTTTATACATATGTGTGGGCGTGACGTTGAAACCACGGAACATATATACGTTAGAAAGTTTACCCATTGTTGAATACGCGCATGCGCGTCGCAGGTGGAAAGCTTCCAACAGGTGACATGTATCGATGAAGACGTGTTCACGTTTTCAATTTATTAGGTATTGTTGGTGACAAGCAGGGCACGCATCCCAGCTCCGGGAAGTATCCCTCTTAACATTTTGACAAGCGGTATATACTTGCCGCCGACCCACAAAAGTGGTATTGTCCGCTACCTCACCGCTCTAAGAATCGATGAATAAAAACAACACGTATCATCCAGCATCGCCCGTTTGTTGATGGGCTCGCTGTTACTCGTAGCGGCGCGTTGTTGCCACACATATACGATAGACGACGTATCAATAATATGTAAATTATTCGAAGAGACTCGTCATCTCATCCGATCGACAGCCATGCAGGTTGGGTTGTCATGTCAAACAGAGGCCTCGAGAAAGGCGCTCTACTACTACCGATTCAACTGAACGCGTGAAGGAGAGAAATCACCCGTTGCTTCCTTCCTGTCACGACACTACTCGTAGTGCCAGGGTACAGTAGTACATACAGCTTGGAATATGATAATCTACAGCAGTAGCTATTGGAATGATTATTGGCGCGTTCGGTGGCAACGCTGCTGGTTTTATTGTTTATGGTCCCTCGAAGTTACCGCTGAGCGAGAAAATGCGACGAAACAAAACACAACTAGCACTAAAAATACTGAACCCTCGGCGCCCATACAAAAACATAGAAGAGAACAGCTCCCGGGACCTCTTGGCTTGTTTATACAAAGCGGTTGAGAAACCAACCGCGAGAGAGTGTGCGAAGTACACTCACGCGTAGGCTGGTACTTAGGGTTCACGTGTGTGTAGCTACTACTACGAGTATTGATACTGTAGTCTTGCTGCTAACCTCGGGCAGAAGTCCACCACCCGGGAAAAACATACACTTCATATTATGTATATTACTATATAATTTTATAGGCACTCGTACGTATGATCCAACACGTATATACTTGTGTAGTGTTAGTTTGTTTCATCCACCCCATGTATTATCTTCGCCCGTCTTTTCTCTCTCATTTCCAGTCGATAATCAGATTCGGGATCACAGAGAAGGCTCCTCTCTGACTTTTCTTCCATCGTCCACTCGCACGGAATTGCGCCTACCCACGCTACTATTAATAGGCGCTCTCTGCAGTTGGTGCTGTTATATATATATATATTTGAAAAACAAAAACAGATGTGAACTCGAGGATTTCGTCCAAACTCATATTTGCTACCGTAGCTGAGTGTAAGGGTCGATCTTAACGATAAGTACTCTTTCGTTTTTTCCCCTGAAATTTCGGGGGGGTTTCCCGAATTATAAAATGGATCCCTAACGAGTACGAACTTCAGTTGCCTCGAAAATAATCGTCCACCGGGCACAAAACCGTCACTACAGCAGCAGCGCTCTCGGTGGTGGTCCCACTGCACTCGTAGGCAGGTGTCGGTGCCTCGGAGAGCGGAATCCATCACCGACTCGTCGCGCTACGACGCCCAATGCTACAAATGCTTGAGCTGCAGCCCTCAGCGAGCTCGGTCGGTCGGGCACTTCGGTGCGGTCACTGTGCCAACTCGATTGTGAGAGCTAAGAAAGCTTTTGCGCCTTCTGCGCTCGGTCACGGCCTGTAAAGGACCTTGGGAACAACCCTGGCCAGCCTTGTGTTTTCGTCAGGGGTGGCACGGCTAGCACGGTGGGGCTGCCCCATCATCCTCACCCGGACAAGAAATTTACGTTAATACCAAGTGAATACCCTTAAAAACGTAGAGGCCAGTTTTTCCGGGGAGGAACTTTTTCTGGTTTCGAAAAAAACAGAAAAAAAAACAGAAAAAGCCTGATTAAAAAAAAAAAAAAACGAAATTCACTCCTCGACCGAAATACTTCGATCGCGCGTACGTAAGGATTTATTTTGTATGTATTATATATTGTTTTTTCGAATAAACTCAAACGTTCGATACACGTAAGACTCGAACCGATGAAACAACTCGAAGTAGCAGTCGAAGGTGTAGCACTATTGACCATCGGAGTGACGGACAATGTCACCTTCTGAAAAATTGGTATTGATAATATATACAAGGTTCCCCTCCGGGACGTGCCTAGGGGAGTGGCGCAAGGACGAACATGAAAAGCAAACAACGTATATATATATAAATTGACTTGGTTTTTGTGAGCGGGTCGGAAATGACTTGGTTTCAGTGTGGGTTCCAAATCGATTCGTTTTTTTGTGGGTGGTATGCATTGCCTTTTTTTGTGTGCGGGCAGGAAATGAACGAAATTCATTGCCTTTTTTTTGTGTGCGGGCAGGAAATGAATAAAATTAACTTGCTTCAGTGTGGGGGATCGAAATGGACTTGATTTCAGAAGGGATCGAAATCGATTTGGCTTTTATTACTTCGTTTGCCCCCCGACGATATGCAGCATGAGCTTCAATATTGATGACTCATAAGCATCCTCGAACAGAAGAAAATCAAGGCCACAGCCAAAACGAAAAGAAAACCTATAACATTAATGGATGTATCCATATTATATGTGATATCTCACTCCTTTCAATGTTGTTGTTGTTGTTGTTGTTGTTGTTGTTGTTGCTGTTGTCTTCACATTAAACCCGTTCTTTCTACTCAACCACATCAGTACACCCAGTGCCTGTCCTGATTCCCAATCCTAGATAGATACAAATTATGTGGTCACATACTGTGAAACAGAGAAAAACCAAAACAAAATAAACGCAAATTAATGGGTAAAGCAAGTGAAATGCGTAACGTACCGGGTACGAGAACACAGCGACACGAGCCGAACCAAAAAATAAGACCAAAAAAGACAAATAAAAAACAAGTTCTGAAATGAAACAGAATACAAATGACGCAGGGAGACAGAAGCGCCCCTAGACGAAAAGAACACGTGCCCAAGAGGAACAGATAACTGCTGCACGGGCGAGGCAACACGAAAAAAGAGAGAGACACCGGCATAGGATGGAAACATAGGGAGAAACAAGGCAAAAAAAGCAAGAAAGAAGACACGAGAGAGGAAAAGAGAAAAATAGTTCTCAAGACAAGCTCAAGGCGATGGTAACAACAAGTTCCCGTCTCTGCTATAAAAACTGATACGGGGACCATGTCACACCTTCTGCCATCTCATTCCCACTCTAAAAACAAAAACGGTGTCAAGAGTCGATACTACCCCTGCCGCGCCCCCCCCAGTGAACACATCAACAGGAAACAAATAATAGAATTCAAGGACTAGTCGAGCCGATATCTGGCCACACGATCTATCATTTCGTTTCTGCATTCATTCGTCGACAGCTGTATCAGTACGGCCGCCCCTGCCCCCCCCCCCCTCTCCTGGTCGCCTCTCTTGGCGCCCTCAGCTGCATGCCGTAGCCAGCTCCTCTCCGCTTCGGCCCTGTGCCACCTCGCCATGAAATGGTCCGCCGCCTCGCCAACCCGCCGATACCACACCCCCCTCTTTTTAGCCGCCCTCGGCCATAGTACCGTCTCTGCTCCGAACAGTAAAGGTGAGCTTTCTGTGGAGCCCTCTGTCGCTCGAAAAACCCTGAGGTCATCTGCTAGACATTGTGCCCAGTTCTTTTCTGGTCGGCCACAATATCATACGTAATTGCTGTTGTATTTAGTGTCTCGATCGAAAGTGAGCTATTAATACAGTAGTTTTTGTTGGTGGGCCGATAATGACTTGGTTTTAGTGTCGGGATCCAAATTGTTATGTTTTAGTGTGAGGATCGTAATCGACTTGGAGTTCTTGTGGTCAGTCGAAATTGACTTTGTTTTTGTGTCGGGGCATCGAAATGAACTTGATTTCTAGAGTTGGTATCTGAAAAACCTTGATTTTAGAGTCGGGATCGAACATTACTTGATTTCAGTGTTGGGGTCGAAATTAACTTATCGTTTATGGGTGGGGGTGGTTTAGTGTCGGTATCGAAATCGACTTGGTATTTGTGTGGGGGTCGAAATGTACTTTGTTTTTGGTGAAACACGTACTCGTATAATATATACGTACTACATTCCAAACGAAATAAGGGAGGAAACGAAAAAAACCCATACACAACTGCCGGTACACACAACAAATCAGTTGTATCCGTGCGAGTGCTCGCGGCCAACGAGTACTTGCCAAATCCCTGAAAAAATATCCGGGTACTCATATCAGCTGTTTCTTGTTAGGCTTTCAGTAGGGTGTACATACTGAACGCCGTTTTTATAGTGTCTACTATGATAATAATAATTACAGCAGTTAAACTGCCTATCATACGTACAACTATATATGCATGTCTTTTAGTATTGCATACTACACTCCATACAATTACAGAGTTCCCTAAAGATACCCACTCGTGCCCGTCACGTGTGATGACAGAGATTCCCAGAGTAGTACTAATCGTACGTACTGCTGTAGTTGTCCTCGCGAGTACCCGGGCATTTGTTCAAAGAGATGAAGCTCCATAATAAATAGCAGTAAAAAAACATTAGTCGTACTTGTATACATACCTGCATGCCAAACAACGAACGGAAACAGAGGAAATGTCCGGGATTCGAACGCACGTACCCGTAGTCGGACCGTATAATACGTACATTTTACCTGATTATTTTCCAGAAATAGATATTGTTCGTTTTTGGAGTAAAACCGCCCGAAGACCGGTATGATCTCATACGTCGGCATGTAGCATGCAGGGCACACGCGTGGCACATGGAAGACACATGGAACCCATCAACAGCAGCAACAAGCAAGAGAGAGGTGGTGGTGGTGTGGTTTGGTGATGGATTGCTGGCTTCTATGAAAGCAACGAGTCGAAGCAACAACAAAGTAATGCACAGCACAGATCTGTATCCGAGGCGCACCGGCAGTGTTGTACCTCTCTGTCCGGAAGTGTAAGGATATTTGGTATATTTTTTTAATAAACAAACGTTCCTTACATTTCGGGACAGCGGAGAGATTCGTACATGAGCATCGACCTGCAGGTACCACGAGTTTGGAAGATGGCAGGCTCCGACAAACGCAAATTACCACTACTGTACAGCACAGATTTATGGCACGCGCATGCATGGTGTGATGCCTGCTGTGCGGCTGTGCGGCAGGGTTGTAACATTGAGGTTGTGCTGTAACATGCTCTCTGCAGTGCTGCTGCTGTGTTCTTGCCTGCTCCCAGCAGTGCTCCCGGCAAGAAACACATAAAAAAACGCATGACGGAAAAAAATCAGTCGTGCTCTCTGCATGATCTGTTGTCTACCTGTGGTATGTCTGGGCTCTCCTGTGTGCTCATCTCGTTCAGCTCGGGAAAAGGCCAAAAGCATAACATTATTATTTGCTGGAACGTACGTACAAAACACGGCCTCATGCAGAAAACCCGGGAAATCGGCTTATCCACTCCCGTGGGAAAAAAAACTTCGAGCGCCCGCCACGCGAGCCACAAAGCTCGGATCGAGCCCATTCCTCGACCAATGTGTCCGGCCGGGCCTCCCGTGTCGGGGTACTTAGCGTTTTGCCGAAAAGCGCTCGCGCGGAGAGAAAAGTTGCGAAAAGTGCGAAAAAATCATAAACATAACTATACATATACCACTGTATATTTCGTGCAGTCCTATCCGCGACCTTGTGGATTACGGGCTGTGAATGTTACCGTATACTTCGTATGACAAGTGCATTGCGTTGTTATTAGTAGAGTGTTTCGTTTTTTTTTCTTCTTACTTTTACTTCTCTACAAGTTCTCCCGAAGGGAGGGTTTGCGGATTGTTTTTTTAAATAACGCAAAAGAGTACTTTAGAGAAGTACGTTTTTGATCAAACGTTACGGTAACTTTTGGCTCTCAATTTCATTGGCCTACATACACCGAGCATTCTACTGACGCAGGACGCCACAACAAAACACAACAACCGATGGGAGCACACAGAGACTTGAGAGGTGTAGCTAGAGTATGACACGGGCGAGCGGTGTTGGATTTTGCTAGCGGGGCGCCGGCGGACTGCAGGCGGCCCGCCACGGTACGCTCTCGCCGGCTTGGTGTCGTGGAGGATGCCTCGTCCAGAAAGAACTACTCGTACGAGTACGAGTTCGTACGAGTACACATGTACACGTACTCGTGCCGCCTTGCTTGTAGAGCTCGACAAGATGACAGATCGTCGTGTATCATTTCAATCCCACCACACTGCGGTAGCAGTAACTGCAGCAGCAGTAGCAGCAGCGGCGGCGCGCCGCTACGGTCTGTCTATGTCGGGCGCCGGGCGGGCTTGGAGCGGAGCGTGCCGGCGCGGTGTCGCGCGTAGGTTGAGGGCAGCAGCAGGAGCAACACACGACGAGAAGAGTAGTCCGCCGCAAAATCGGAAAAAAGCAAAAGCGGAAGCCGTTACTTCTTCTGCTGCTGCTGCTGTTGCTGCTGCTGCTGCTGCTGCTGCTGCTGCTGCTGCTGCTGCTGCTGCTGCTACTGCTGCTGGGGCTGCCGATGCTGTTTGTTTATGTTGCTGGAGCAGACGCTGCCCTTAGCTGCCGCCACGTAGCTGCCGTTATCTGTGCTGCTGCGTGTGGTCGTGGCAGCGGCGGCACTGCGGTTATCCCTGCCGCCCCCACCATTGCTGGGCTGCCGTTCTTCCCGTACGCTATTTTTTGTTTTCGTTCTTTTTTTGGTTCACCTCTCTTCCTCGGGGAGTTTCGGAGGCGTCGCCTGCAGGATTGGGTTTACTTCTATCGCAAACACACCGAAATCGTGAAGAGAAGGGAATTCACTTTTTTTAGCGGAAGGAGAGTATCGTTTTTTTTACTTCTATCGCAAACACTCTATTTTCATTTTTAATCAGTACCAGGTACCCCTGCAAGTTCACAAATAGAGAAACGAATTTGAGTAATACTCGGTATTTTTGTGTTCAGGGATAAGTCAACCAAACCAAACAAAATGGCAACCGATGAGTAAAGAAAAGAGATGCAAACATACCGGGCACGGCACAACAACAACACACAGCGCAATCCAGGCCAGGCCAGACACAAATAAAAAATCGGCATATTCTGGAACAAATCAGATTCTGAAACAAACCAGAATACGAGTAAAACCGACGAAATTAAACAAAAAAGAAACGCCGCAATTCAATATTCGAAGAAAGCATACGTGCTGAAAAATAGTAATTTATAAGTTTTACCTACGAGTATACATATATTTATATTATATACAACTATACATTTACGTAAATCGGGGTCGGTCGTTACGAGCGGACCGTAAGACAGCCCTTTCTCGCAACAAAGGGCCCAACTGTCTGCCCAACTTTTGATAAACAGTTCAGTCCAGACCTTCAACAGCTGTCGATTCGAAACAGCTCAGCTCCTTAACAACTGATGTTCCATAAGCTTATATTGTTTCACCCGTTTGACCCGCTTGTCTCCGCTTTTACCCGCCTGACACAAGTTGTCTCAGCGAGTCACAAGCTCCACCTTCACAAACACCCTCGACCTCTCTTGCAAAGCACACATTATGAACACCACCGCCGCTGCCGCAAAGAGAACTGCCACACTACTCGTCGGTCGAAGTAAGCCGCTGACGTCAAAGCAGCTGCCTCGCCAACCCCATTTCGCGGAGAAACTACTGGTGTCGGCAGCGGCGAAGCTGCTCCTGTTAACATCGCGTTTGGTGTTGGCAGCAGCGGTAAAGCTGGTGCTGCTCCTTGCTACTATTGCTGCTGCTGCTGCTGCTGCTGCCGCTATGTGCTGCTGTCCGAGTGTGTATCAGTACACAATAGTAGTAGCTGCTTCTGTTTCGTTCAACCGCCAAGTTCGACCATGTAAAACACAAAACAAAAAATATTTGTTCCTCACTTGACATCATACATAATATACTGTGTTGCTGTACATGTTACTTGCCCGGCGAATAACTTGCTTTGTTTTGCACTTCCCCAAGAGACACGCTTTTTTCAGGAATTACTCTGGAAAAATTGCTCCTATTTAGTTGAAAGTAAACAAGTCGTACCCCTACGATAGAAGTTCTGGGGTATGAGTATCATACAACACAGCATACATCACGAATCCCACACAAACACCACAAATACCACATAGAACAAACATTCTACGCAGCTCGCAAAGTTGATTATCAACTATTCAATCGGTTGAACTGACAGCTGAGGTATTTTTTGTAATAGTTATATTTTGTCAGCAATACGGACACTTTCAGGCAAATCTCGACATTGTGATCTGTATAACACAAGACAGGGTAGCACAGGGAAACAAGAACATGGAGGGCAAGGGGAGAGGTCCTGCTCAGGTGCTCTCCTCTGCTGCCTGCTACTGCTTGCTACTGCTGCTGCTGCTACTGCTGTACGGCCCCTGTTTTTTCGTTTTGGTATTTTGTTTGTCTTCTACAAGGGCTCCGCGTGGATGCCGGCCTGTATATAGTGTGTCAATTTACCTGATCAATGGATCGCGTTATAGGGTGTGGATCGTGGCCCAGTTAGTATTTCGTGTTTTTGTTCTTGTCCGCTATACCGGCGTTGCCCTGGCATAGTTCGGGGTACCACTACTTATATATGAGAAAAAAACAATGTGTTTTGTTTTCACATGAAACCCGTTCTCTCTACCCTGAAATGCGTTTTACAACCCAACTACATCAGTACCCCCATTGTCTGTCCTGAATGCTAATCTTAGAGAGATACAAATGATGTGGTCACAGACTGTGAGACAGAGAAACACCGAACAAAATATATGCAAATTAATGGGTAAAGCAAGTGAAATGCAAACGTAGGTACGAGAACACAACGACACGAGCCACGAACCAAAGAGTAAGGACAAAAAGACAACAAAAACGAATTATGAAATGAAACATAATACAAATGATGCACGGAGTCAGAAGCGCCCCAAGAAGAAAAGCATACGTGCCCAAGAGAAGAGATAACTGCTGCACGGGCGAGGCAACACGAAGAAGAGGAAGACACTGGCATAGAAAAACGTACTAATAATTTAGAAGGTACTACTGTGTACCTGTATATTCGACCAGCAGGCGGCAGAATGGTAAAAAATATAACGAGAGTTCGTAGACACGTACGTACACAATGTGTATTATTATTATAATAGTTTCCGTCTTCGTCTACATAATAAACGCTTTGTGTGCACTCCTCGGTTTTAGGTGAAGCTCAGTGCAGTTGTTGCTTCTGTCTTTTTTGCCGCTGCTGCTGCTGCTGCTGCTGCTGTCCAGTATGTTGACGCTCTGCTGCTGGCGAGGGAACCCGTGTTTCTTGCGTCGCCCTTGCTATATTATAAGACCACTCCGTAGGAAAGCCTTTATGTATGACATTTATAGTTGTATCAATGTACAACAACAGACAGAGTACTGCATACGACAAAGGTTTCACGAGTTTTTGCAATTTGATCATTCAAGTCTCCATCCTATTATATATACAGTAGTACAGGACACCTAATAAGAAACAGGCGAACAGGAAAGCCAGACTAATATTAGGAGGAAAAAAATAATTTCGGGAGTGGTTATCTTGAAAATTGTGTCGAAATCACCCTCTCTCAAGCAAGAAATCCAGCCTGGACCAGATTTCCTGTTTCTCTTCAGATGTTCTGTACTGTATTATCCTCGCCCTGTCATCCCCTGTGTATGAGTTCGTACCAGATAGGTATGAATACCGAGACGGTCACATGCGGTGCTCCTGCCCGCTAGGTTGTTGTTGTTGTTGTTGTTGTCTTCACATTAAACTCGTTTCAGTTGCTAACCCCTTTAGTCTAATCTAGCAAGATCATAGACCGTGGTCGCAAAAGTTATAGAGCCATCAGAGAATCATAAAGAACACGCACACTTAGCAAGGAAAGGATACTCAAGCCCGATCAGGTACACCTAAAATCCCTACAGCATGTTATGCGTGTCCAAAACTGACCTACACGCCCGCAATCTCCATTCGACTACGGCAGCATCGCCCCCCCCAATCTTTACCAACGAAATAGCCGACTACAGCGTACCTACTGTCTGAAGTGCTGTCTTTACAAAAACACACAGTAGGTGTGGGAACAAGATGCAGCACGTAGCCTCTGTCTAAAGTGCTGCCAGAATGACAGTCCGCGGGCACACAGTGAAAAAGAACAGCCAACCAAAGCCATCACGTCAATAGACAATCACCCGAATCTATCCTGAACGTCTGTGTTAGGCACAGCATTATAACGATCGACATTGATTAGGAATCGTTCCATATTAAAGGGGTCTTCCACGATGCAGGTACACAATTAAAGTATCCGGGGTATCCGCGCCATCTCTGCCGCGTCTCTCTACAAAACCAGTGACATCATCCACACAGACCTAATACCAACATTCAGCGGAAAAACCGAAATATCTGTCAGCAAAAATATTGTTTGTCCGTGCGCCACGGGTCGTTGTCGTCCATAGGCTCCGCGGTGTTGCTGCTCCGGCGAGCTCCGGCGACCCTGCCCCGCGGTGCCGCTGCTCCGGTGCTGCTCTGGCCAGTCCTAGCACGACCACACTTGACCCGCTCCGTCCGTACACGCTCTCGTTGTTGTCCTTCCCAGCCGGTTCCTCTCCCTCGTTGCACTCATGGTGGTTGGTCTGGAAAATATATATTCTCGCACCGAAGGAGTCAACCAGCCCAGTCTTCAGCTCGTCGCCACACGTCCTCTCCTCCTTTGATGGCAAAGCCAGGTTACTGAGACAGTACAGCTCCCTCTAGCAAACACACCTAGGGCCGAGTACGTAGTGTCCGTCCACCTTGCTGATGACGTCTGCCTCCGCACACAAAAGTGAGATGGACATTGCTGTCTACACCGACGGCCAAAAAGGCCCGTGCATCTGAATGTTTGCGCCTGACGCACCAGTGCCGACCCAGCTCCACCGCTGCACACGCTTCGCGGCGGGTGCGCAGCAGCAAGAAAGTATCGGTCCGCTTGAGGGTGAGTCTAGCCTTGCTCGCTAGAAGTACCCCCCCCTCCGCTAAATATATGATATATTTATAGGTTGGGTTGGCGTCGGTTGGCAACGACGCTGTAAAACACGCCACTCGCTGCGTGAGCTAGACAACCAGGGTGCCGTTTGTTTTTGTTATTTTTTTTTGGCGGTCACCAAAGCTGGCGGTCGAGTAGATCATTTGTGCGGGGTGGAGAACCTTTGTTCCGCACAAGGGGAATGGTCGTATCACGTAGTGTTAATATGGTAAGGCGTCCGCGAGGCAGTTACATAGTAAAACCCATTGCTGTCTCCGGAAGTGGCCACACCAGAAATTAAATTAACTCATTGAAGCTGTCGTCCATATGCAAGTCCGCCTCAGAGGCGGTTCTTAGCAGGATGCAGCTCACCCTCCATGCGACTCGCCCAATACC